>CM024271.1:9007505-9336720 GCA_013621005.1 Aeschynomene evenia
ATTAGAGACAAATTCAGTCTTATCAATATGAACATATAAAATATTATGTTAACTTTTATTTTTTGTTAACAATAATGACATAAAGGGATGTGATGGAAATTGTTTAAAAGTATATTTAATCAATTTAAAACTATTAAATAATATGAACATTATTGAATGATTATTTATGAATAAAGATATAAATATTATCTATATAGCTAATTACGTGTAGCATATTGTATTTGGCTTCAAGAACCGTTGTGCCTTGTTAATTAATATTGTTAAAAAATCTCATATTTCAAATTTTAATTTAATAGTTAAATTATTTTTTTCATAATAATAATTTAATCAAATTTAGATAAATTTAAATATGGAAATTAAGATAAACTCATAAACTCCATTATAATATTAATTAATATTTGCATTGTGTCAATTTAAAGAGTGAAACTAAAAATTAGAGGGTATTATAGTCATATATTATTTGAGAATGTATTTTAATAATATATCTAATATAATTATATTTGATTAATTTATTTATAATATTTAGAGGCCATTATATATATAGTAATATACATATATTACCTTGTAATCTTTTTAATATATATACCAAACAAGGTAATGTGAATTACTAGTAATATTATTTATAAATACCAAACAAGATAAATGGATTACCGATAATTTAATTAGAGCTAATATATCTACAAGGTAATCTAGATTACCAATAATCTTCTATGATAATGTGTCAAACGCTCGCTTAGCTCTATTTCGTTTGCACAAATGCTTGGGAACAACAAAAAAATCAGCAAAACAACCAACAAAGTCCATTAACATTTTATGACCCAAATAACATTTTAATCATGAGTATATTTTTAATGAGCTGGGTGATTGTGACACAATTTCTTATTTATTGGCTGTTTTGGCTGATTTTTTATTGTACCCCTATCATTGGTTTGTGCTTAAATTGTAACAGATATTATACATCCGTTATCAGTTTTGTAAATTCAATATCTGTAAATCAAATTAATATTTTATTTTGAAAACATATCTCATTTACATATCTATACATATAATATTTGAGAACAAAAAAATAATGTTATGTCACAAGTCACAACTAGGTCGTTAATTCAACATTAAATAAATTTTATTTAAAAACTTTAAAATAAAAAATAATTATTTATAATATATCAATCAATAAAATTGATCATTTAATGAAATATTTCAAATAAATGCATATTTAATGAAATAATCAATCAAAATACATATTAATATAGCTTTACTAAAATAAAAAATCAATTTAATTTATACATTTGGTTGAATCATTTTAAAATTTCAATTTGAAAATAAAATCACATGTTAATAAAATTTATCTTCCATAAATATATTTCAATCAAATAATATCACAGATAATGTATGTCTCAATAAATTAATTGCATCCATTAATAATAATAATTTCCTTGTTAATTATTAATATATTTTTAGATTGCAAATGACTAAGCAGTAAAAAAAAAAAAAATATAGCTATAGTCTTTTCATTTTCTATTTATATTGTTTTACGCTTTTGTATATATGTATCTCAATTCTCTTTATCTTAGTACGAAGTTTTTCTTTATTTTTTTATTCGGAATAATATTAGAGCTTAAATCACTCAATCAATTAATATTTTTAATTTAAATATCTTAACTATTTTTCCTTAACCTTCTTCTTTTTATTGATACCTTTGTTTTTAAGAAAAAATCCCTATGTACAACCAAAGGAACCTAATAAGGAGTCAATTAATGCATCTAATGTTATACACAAAAAATATCAAAAGAGTCTATTTAATATTTATTTTATTTTTATGTATAACATTTAATAAGTTAGCTCTTTATTGATTAATGTGGATGTACACCTAACATTATCATTCTTTTAAACTTACATTATAACTCAAAAATCAGTCAACGAAGTCGAAAACTAACAAATAAAATAAACAATTATAAGCTATGTTGCTAGCTACGATACATGTATGTTAATATGTCCGATGTGCATAGATGTACGGGACATAACAATTTTTAATATACAAATTTAAAATATTATAATTATTTTCATGTTTCATTTTGTAATAAATAAAATTTTATTATTAAATAATAAATACTTTAATTTTATAAACATATTTTTATCAATTTAATTATAATTTATAAAAATACGTACATTTGATCTCTCGTGCGATGCATGAATTCAAACACTAGTATAATATAATGTAATATCATATTTCTATTTCTCTATTTTGTGTCTCTTATTAACGATTGTTATCATTGAGTTATAAAAGTATTGATTAGTACAATGGTGTAGATGTTTCTTTCAATAAATAGAAGCCATAAAAAAAGTACTCCCTTTATTTTTTTAAGTTGTCCATTTTGAGTTTTTAGATTATTTTTATTTGTTATTTAAAAATTCTAAAAGATATTATTAATTTTTTCTTGTTTTACCCTCGATTATTTTATCTCTTCAACCAATATAAACTACATTTTGTCATTAATGAAATGGAAATATAGTAAAATATGTTAGTATTTTGTAAATTTTAAGATTGTATCAATTATTATCTAAAAACCTCATGAAAAGTTAAAGTGGACAAATACAAAGTATTTGATAAATATGTTCTACAACATTTCCTAAAATCTAAACTGAAATAGTGATAGGAATAGTAATTTGGGCCAAGAGCCCAATTAAGAAAATAGTCAATTTAGTTATTATAAATAGATAATATTGTAATTAATTAGGTAGTTATTATGACAATTGTGAAATCATTTCCTCTTCTGGTTCCTAATGGGATATTCTATTTCTCTCTAGCCTTAATTCAGATTTCTTTCTATTCTTACTCTATCTCTCAAATCATATTCTTATCATTTGGTGCTTTCATTAAGAGTAATCTTGTATTCTGATCCAATTGATGGAAAAATAATGTGAACAATTGAAACATAAAAATACTCCTCTAAAAATAAAAATTCCATTAATAAAAATATCAATCCATCCACGGTTGGGTAAATGCCCCGCCCCCGTTCAACTACATGGCTTCACTCATGATAATAGCTAAACTCACTATGTTTAATTTATTAATTCCCAACAATGAGCAAATTCGATTAAACTCAACTATCTTTTTTTCTTCTAAATCTAACATTGCATTTAACTTATAAAGTATCCTCTTATTTTTTATTTAAACTGTAATTCAAATTAATCTATTATGTAAAACATTTTTATTGAAAAATATTTTGTATATTTTTTAATATGATTGTGTAAATTTTTAGAAAAAGAAAATAAAATTATTAAAAAACTAGCTCTAAAAATTCATTTAGATGTTATTATTATCTTTGGAAAAGGAAATATGTTAAAAATAGGGGATTTTTTCCATAAAATTCAAGGGTACATGTAACTTTTAGTCCTTTGTTGCTACAAATGAGCGAGCTATGTGTCCCGCTAATTTAGATTTTTAAAATCAATTTAATCAATCATGAGTGTTAATTACATGGGTATCATGTACGAAAGTAAAAATAAAAAATAGACAGAACACCCAAATTAGTCTCTGCGAAACTTTTCATCGGAAAAACTAGTCCCTTCAGAATAAAAAATTCAAAATACATCTCTCCAAATTAAAATGTCGGACAAATTGGTCATCCAAAATCATTAATTGAAATAATGGGAGGACTAATTTGTCCAAAATCATTAATTGGTAGGTACTAATTTGATCATTTCCATGAATCTTGAGGGACTAATTTATCGAATTTTTTCTTGGAGGACCAATTTGTCCGATATTTTAATTTGGGACGGATGTATTTTGAATTTTTATTCAGAAGGTACTAATTGTCCGATGAAAAATTTTGCAGGGACTAATTGAATGTTTTCTCTAAAAAATGAAATAATGTCTTCTAATTATTACTAATTCAAACATAATTAAATTTATATATTAAACTTATTAAAGTAATTTATATGTTTCTAAAAAATATCTTTTAAGAGAAATACTTAAACATTGATCGACTTGAGATTTACCATGATTATCTCAAATAAGAAAAAAAGATTTCCCTCGCTTTTTATTTGTTTTTTCAGGAGACAAATAGAAAGACACACACATAATAGAGCCCTAATTCTAAATTAATATTTTTCACCACAATAGAAGAGATACACACACAGTGTTGGCGCCAGTTCGAGGTAATCCTTTTTTTTGTTTCTTCTTCAAATGATTCAAACAGTACTATTTCGATATGTGTATTGTATCTCTCATCAATTGTATTTGCTTTGATCTATTTCCTATTGTCTTGTGCCCTCTCTGTTATGCATTCAATAAAATCTTGTGGCCTTTGCGTTCTTGTTTGATATATTTTCAATTGTCTTGCTTTGATATATGTGTTTTATATCAAACACTGCTTTTGATAAAAGTGCCCTCATTTTCTAAGTTATATTGTTGCCAATGTGCACTGGAATCGAATGCTATGATCTATATATAAGTGTTCCTTTTTATCTTTTTCTGAGAGCTTGTGTATTTGTTTTATTGTTGCTTGTATTTCTCTTGTTATATAGTTGAGTATTTTCATGGGGATTTATTGGTTCCTTATTTTTTATATATGCATCATTTGATTTGCTTTTTTTTTTTCTAGATTGCTATGGAATAGGGTTGCCGGACATTGGAGAAGACCAATGTGATTTGGTCATTTAGTAACTACAAATCAAATAAAATTTGGGTCATAAGTCAGGTCAGTATGATTTATAATTGTTAATAATGAACATAAGCATTGAGGTATTCCTCACAATTGTTGTGACTCAATGAGATTATGCTTAGTCTAATTTTGATTGGTGATAGTGTGTGATAAGGAGGCTTAATTAGAGTTTTAATGTGAACCAAATTTTTTTATGAAGTTGTGTTTGTTTTGTCTAGTTTATTTTCCTTTCAATGAAAGAAAATTCAGAAAAAATATTCTGCAACTTGATCACCAAAATAACAGAAGTTCATAACTTTAGCATATAATAACAATACTACTACTGATAATAAAAATCTTGCTTTGTGTTGTACAGACTTTTGAATATCATGATAAATAAAGGTGTTTTGTTTTGTTAGTCTACATGATTGTTTACATATTGTCTTGTTTATTTATTTGAATATTTTAATAAAGGGAATGAGAAGGCACTTAGAACTATAATAAACTTTTGTCTGACTCTCTTTTAGCTATAAGCACCATTTAGTATTAAATGATTTACCTCTACTTAGGATCAAAGAAAAGAAAATGGAAGCTCCTGATCATCGTAAATGGATGGACCAGAGGGTGAGTTCTGATCAAAGAACAGTTAGTGATGAATTTATGGCTGGGGTTCTTCAATTTCTTGAGTTTGCTCATGAACATTGTCATAATTCCTCACATAGTTTAAGGTGTCCTTGTAAAAAGTGCAAGTGCTTGGTATTTCACTCAATTGATGAAGTCAAGGGACACTTGTGCATGAGGGGGTTTATGGGTGATTACTATTATTGGACTAGTCATGGTGAACAGAGGCCTCTAGTTCCCCCAGTTATTATAGACAATTCGTACTATGGAAGTAATGAGATTAGGGAGGAATTCAATAATTATGAGCAAATGGTAATGGATGCTGCTGGCCCATCTATTGGTAATCATATTGAGCAACAAGGGTTTGAGTTTGGAGAGCAAGTGATCGAAGATCCTAATCCAAGTGCTAAGAAGTTTTTTGAAATGTTATCATCTGCACAAGCTCCTCTATATGAAGGTTGCAAGGAATACTTTGAGTTGTCAGCTTCGATAGAAGCTCTAAGCATCAAAAGTGACTTCAATCACTCTCAAACTTGCTTTAACCGATGGGTGGATTTTATGGGAAAAACATTACCGGTTGGTAATCGAATGCCCAAGAACTTCTATCATGCAAAGAAATCAGTGGAGAAATTAGGGTTGGGTCATATAAAGATTGATTGTTATCCAAATGGATGTATGATTTATCATTATCCTCTTGATAAAGACCTCCAAAATTGTAAGTTTTGTGGCGAGAATCGCTATAAAACCATCACTAAAAGTGGTAAGCAAAGACAAATTCCTTTGAAAAAAATGTGGTATTTTCCACTCATCCCAAGACTACAAAGACTTTATTCTTCAATTCAAACAGCAACTGAAATGAGATGGCATCGTGAGAATCAAAGGGAGTCGAGCTCTTTGTCTCATCCATCTGATGGAGAGGCTTGGAAACATTTTGACTCAACATATCCTGAATTTTCACAAGATCCCAGAAACGTGAGGCTAGGATTATGTGCGGATGGATTTGCTCCGTTTGACAAAACTGGTAGAATTTATTCATGTTGGCCTGTAATTATTACTCCTTACAATCTTCCTCCATGGATGTGCATGAAAAGAGAGTTCTTATTTCTTACTATTTTGATTCCCGACCCTTCCAACCCTAAAAATAGAATTGATGTATACTTGCAGCCACTCATAGATGACTTGAAACTTTTGTGGAATACTGGTGTTATGACTTATGATGTTTCTTTGAAGCAAAATTTTGTCATGAAGGCTTGTTTAATGTGGACGATTAATGACTTCCCTGCATATGGGATGTTGTCAGGTTGGATGACAATGGGAAAACTTGCTTGTCCAATTTGCATGGAGCGTTCAAAAGCATTCACACTTCAACATAGTCGAAAGACATCATTTTTTGATTGTCATCGTCAATTTTTGCCACTTGATCATTGTTATAGAAAGAACAAGTCTGCGTTTCGAAAGAAAGTTGAGGAGAAATCAATACCATCATGTAGGTTAACTGGTGAAGAAGTATGGGAAAGGGTAAAAGACATACCTACAGTAACAGGATTATTAGAAGAAAATCCTCAAGGGTATGGAGTTAATCATCATTGGACCAAACAAACCATCTTTTGGGAATTACCTTACTGGAAAACAAATCTTCTCCCTCATAATCTAGATGTCATGCACATTGAGAGAAATGTCTTTTTGAATATCTTATACACAGTGATGGATACTAAGGGCAAAACCAAAGACAATTTTAATGCTAGATTGGACTTAGCTCAATATTGTAGACGAGCAGAGTTAGAGCTACAAGATATTGGAGGTGGAAAATTGAAAAAGCCCAAAGCAAAATACACATTAACTAAGAAACAACGATTGGCTGTGTGTGAATGGGTTAGACAATTGAAGTTACCAGATGAGTATGCCTCCTCACTAGCTAGATGTGTTGATTTGAGGGAAGCAAAATTGTTTGGTATGAAAAGTCATGATTGTCACGTATTTATGCAACGTTTGCTACCGATAGCATTTAAGGCCTTACCCAAACCAATTTGGAATACACTTACTGAGTTCAGCCAATTCTTTAGAGAACTAACTTCACCATTGTTGAGAGAAGATAATTTACGGATCATGGAGCAGAATATTCCTATTATCTTGTGCAAACTGGAACAAATTTTTCCACCAAGTTTTTTTGATTCAATGGAACACCTTCCAATTCATTTGCCATATGAAGCAAGGGCTGGTGGTCCTGTGCAATATCGTTGGATGTATCCCTTTGAAAGGTTAGACCATATTTTTTCATTCTTTCTAATTAAATTTATGTACAATTCATAATACACAAATTTTCTAAGAATCAATTTATTAGGTTTATACGTACTCTAAAAGATAAGGTTACAAACAAAACTTCAGTTGAAGGTTCCATTTGTGAAGCTTATTTAGTGGAGGAGACTTCTACTTTTGCATCATATTACTATCCGCCAGATGTTCCTTGTAGGCGGACTAGAGTTCCACGAAATGATGATGATGGTGAAAATTTCTCAATTAATCCATCATTCTCCATCTTTAATTATCCCGGACGTTCTTCAGGAAAGTGCATATCTTGTTTCTTAGATGAAAGAGAAATGAAAGCCGCACACTTATATATTCTTCTAAATTGTCCTGAAGTAGAACCTTATTTAATGTAAGTTTTAGCTTTTAACTTGTTCTTCAAAATTTAAAAATTACAATTAAATCTGAATACATTTACTCTATATATGACCTTAATGCAGTATATATGAAAATATTCTTCGAGAACTCGGTTCAAATGATTCAGAAGTAGACAAACAAGTTTCAACAATGTTTCCCAAATGGTTTAAAGAACATGTATGTTTCCCAAACCAAGTTTCAACAAGTTTTTTATTAATTCATTATTTAGGTGAAATTAACTTATTCAATTATGTAATAGGTGTTTAATAACAATATTGAGGATGCCCTTCTGAAGAGTTTGGCATGGGGACCCACAAATGTAGTGAAAAAATGGCACACATATTTTTTAAATGGTTACAAATTCAATACAAAAGATCAAGATCAAAGGATGAGTGCAACAAATTGTGGTGTGTGTGTTCGAGGTAGCGGTAACCAGGGAATAGAAAATGATTTTTATGGAGTCTTAATTGACATAATTGAAGTGGAGTATGTCGGATGGCCTAAAAAATTTGTGGTTTTATTCAAATGTGATTGGTTTGATCCTAGTATAGGTAGAGGGATGAGGATAGATGATTATGGAAATGTTGAAGTTAAATCAAACAGGAAGTATAAGAAGTATGAGCCTTTTATTCTTGCTCAACAAGCTGAGCAAGTGTGCTATTCACACTTTCCCGAAGGATCTGATGGGTGGTTATTTGTCTTTAAAGTTCAAGCTAGAAATACTACTCAGACTTCAGAAACTAAAAATTCTGAAATAGATGAGCCATATCAAGATCAATCAATTCCACAAGTGCCTATGGTAGTTTCAAACGATAATTTTGAACAAAACCTTGTTGATATAACTGGACCAGCAGAGGAAGTATTTGATTATTCTTTAAATCAATTTGAATCAGAATTAGATGAAGATGTTGAGGTAGAAGAAGCAGAAGAAGATGGAGAAGAAGAAGAGGAAAGTAATGAAGAAGAAGAAGAAAACGAAGAAGATAAAAATGAAGAATAAGAAGGAGGAGATGGACAAGATAAATGGATTAAATAAAATTGTGTTGTATTTATTATTGTTTCTTGTGATGTGTTTGTTACTTATTAATTATCATAACATTGAATAACATTTGTTTTCATATATTATGTATTACTTTTGTTACTAGAATTATTCTTGTTTAGTTAAAGATAATTTACATTACTATATTGTGTTATTTATTTAATAGTATTTTATTTTTTAAATTAACTTTTAATGTTTCATTAGTGTTGTATAATTAGATGGCAGGTAGAGGTCGAGGTAGAGGTAGAGGTAGAGGTAAAGGAATAAGCACTTCTCAGTTATCACAACCCAATAGATCTCCTATACTCACTTCATCTCCTGATTCCCAAACTGGTCCTGCACTTATCTCATCTTCTACTAGTAATAATACTAGACCTACACATTCCTTATCTTCTGGTTCTCAAGAAAATTCTGAACAAATCCCATCTCCTCATTCTCAAACTAGACCTGCTGCCACCGCATCTTCAAATTCACAAAATGGTCAAACACCAAATCCATCTCCTCATTCTCAAACTAGACCTACTGCCACCCCATCTCCTAATTCACAAAATGGTCAAACACAAAATTCATCTCCTCATTCTCAGATTGGGACATGTAGAGACTTGCCAGGTAATCATTCTGCTAATATATCTATAGAAACAAAAAGTGGGGTACAATCCTCTACACCAACAAATATCAGGTGGGGCGTGAAAGATGTTGATGGGCTTATTTGGATCAAACCTGATGGTCTTGAGTAAGCATTTCTTATTTTGAGATTTAATAGAGACACACATATATGCACACAAATACACTTATTAATTAATTCATTTATTTATATGCAGTTTTTACCCTTCTCCATCTCAAGTGACAAGAAGAATCACTAAGATCTTTAAAAGAAAATTTGAAGGGTCTTGGACAAGTTGCACAAAGGTGGATAAACTAGTACGTGATATGTGGTTTGCAGATTTTAAGGTAAAACAACTTAAACTTCAGCACTATGTATAACTTAAATTTGTTTTACTTTACTTCTTGGTTTCATATAGATTTTCTATATACCTTTTGACTCATAAGTATGAGTATTGAAATGAAAGAATGAATGCCCTTGATCTCGTGACATGCATTTTTTATTTTTATTTATATTATGAGCCACTTATGTATGCTAGTTTTGGTCTGATACACTAGAGTCACATCGTATATGTACTTGATTAGGACATCTCTTGTTTTGTTTTTCTCCTTTTTTCTGATTTGAATACATTTATAAAAGGAATACATAGATAGGTATATAGAAATACACTATTAATATTAATATTTCTATTTTTTTTCTCAAAGTAGAGTATTTACAAGTGGTTTCCGGAGGACGAGAATGATATTAGAAAGAGCTTTGAGAGTAAAGGGTCATTGTCATTGAAGAATGCTTTCAATAAGTTGCGCGAAAATAAGGGCGCAATTGGCTTCATGCAGACCACCTTGAGCAACTAAAGATTCAATGGCAAAATCCTGAATGGAAAGAGAAGGCAAGGAAAAATCAAGAAAATCGACAGTCTAAAGAAGGACTTAATAAGCATAGCGGAGGATCTATATCCGCAAAAGAACATGCTAAGAGAATGGTTAGTTGCTTATGTCAAGTAATGGTTACTTTGTTATTTTGTTTTAGTTCTCACTCAATTGATAATTGTTTTTATACCTTTAGAGGGTAGAACTGAACAGAGAACCAAACTATTATGAATTGTATGAACGACTTCACAGACCAAAAGGAAACCCAACTGAATTCTTCACAGAAGAACAAGCAAAGATTGGAGTAAGTATCACTTAATTAGCACTTAATTAGTTTGTAATTATATCTTTTCTCATAATTAATTTTTTACAGGAGGAGTATGTAAAGCGAATTGCAGAGCGAGAGTCCCAAATTGGTGAAGGTAGTAGTAGTCAGCAATGTGATAATGACATCTTCTTAGATGTTGTTGGAGGTGTAAACAAGAAAGGACGCATCTTTGATTTAGGATCACAGGGTTCTAAGATTGTAGTTTCATCCACTATATCTTCTACTCATCAGGATGAAGTTACATCAGAGGAGGTAGCTACAATGAAGGCTACAATTCAAGCCTTACAAGATGAGCTTCAACAAAAAGACCAACAATGGGAGCAGAGGTTTATAAGTATGACACAACAATGGGAGCAAAGATTTGCAAATATGATACTTGGTCCTTCACAATTGAATCCTTCAGGACATACTGCCACATTAGAGAATGATCATGATGACAATACTAATGGTGATGATAATGATGATTTCTAGACTTAGTTGAGCTTATACTGTGAACTTGGATTTTGATTGTTATAGTGACAATTTAGATTTTTTTTAAGTTTAAGTTGCTCGTATTTCCATGAACTATATATTATTGTTTACTAAGTTAATATTATTATAATAGAACTATGATTTGCAATTCATTTACTTTTTACAGGTTTATTTAGACTAAGATTGTAACTACTCTGAAAATGAAAGATTTTTACGAATATTAAATAGTAAAATAAATTGAGAAATTAAGGATGAAAAAATTAGTCTCTAAATAGAGACAAAAATTTTTCGTCTCTAAATAGTGATAGAAATTATTCGTCTCTGTTTGGTGACAAAAAAGTCTAATGTTAATTAGTGACGGATGTAATATGTCTCTAAGTGGAGACGAAAATGATTCGTCTCTAATAGGTGATCTAAGAGACACGTTTCTATTTGGAGACGAAATTCATCCGTCTCTATGTAGAGATGGAAATGTTCCATCACAAAATTAGAGACGACATATTCAAGATACTTGTTGGAGACAGAAATGATTAAGTCGCTATATAGAGACGTAATGGTGCTATTTAGAGACAAAATTATTCCGTCACTAATGATTTATCCTCTTCACAATGCGACCAAACCTGGTCACATATTAGAGACAGAACATTTAATGTTTGAGACAGAATACTGGCGTCTCTACTTTGTGACGGAAGATAAAATTCTGTCACTAACATTTAGCGACCCCGTTTTTAGTGACGGAATTATCTTTGTCTCCAAATCTGTCTCTAATTCATTTAGTGACGAAATTCTTAAACGTTTGTGACGCTTTTTTACCGTCTCTAAATCGAAAATTTCTAGTAGTGGTTGATGGTGGCAAATTGATGACTCTTTTACTTGGAGGTCAAAGACCTTACAAAGATAAAAGGGGACTCGGATATGAAGAAATTTTTTATCCCAACGACATTGATCCATCACTAACTAAATCACATCGCATGTGCATCTCATGTTTCAAAGATGGACAAGGATCTGAGACTTGTCCTATGCTCAGTAAAGGAAACACTTCTCTGCCCAAAAAGGCTAAGAAGGTTAAAAATCATCAGAAGGCTAAGACTTCTCAGAAGACAAATCCTTCTCAGAAGGATAAGGCTTCTCAGAAAGCAAAGACTTCTGAAAAGGGCAAAGAAAAGGTTTCTGAGTCTCAGAACCACAACCCATCTAAGAAAAGAAGACAAAAGGCAAAGAAAGTTAACAAGCAAGGACCCAACAAAGCATGGGTACCTAAACCATTGAAATTTGTGTCTGCAGGTGCATCAACAAGCACTGCTCCACCACCAAGATGAGCAGTGGTACTTGGACAGTGGCTGCTCGAGGCACATGACTGGAAGTATGCACTGGTTCAGAAATCTTCAACCAAAGAAAGGAGGAACGGTGCGATTCGGTGATGGTGCCAAAGGAAAAGTCACTGCCATAGGAGATGTTGGTAAGGATTCCTCCCACCAAATATCAGATGTACTTTTAGTTGATGGCTTGACACACAATCTATTAAGCATTAGTCAATTCTGTGACAAAGGCTTAAAGGTTGAGTTTCATGCCAAATATTGCCATGTGATTAATCTCACTAACGGCAAGATCGTTCTAGAAGGAAAACGAGTTGGTAACATCTATGTTATCCATCTAGATGATCTAAAGGATCAGAATGTGAAGTGTCTTGTCTCTGTCCAAGAAGACAAGTGGCTTTGGCATAAGAAACTTGGTCACTCTCACATGAAGCTTCTTTCTGAGCTCTCTCAGAAAGGACTTGTAAAGGGCCTTCCCAACATCAAGTATCAGAAGGACGCAACTTGCGACTTCTGTGAAAAGGGGAAACAAACCAAAGCCTCATTCCCAAGCAAAAGTGGAATCTCTACTCATAAACCACTTGAGCTTCTTCACATGGATCTCTTTGGACCAACTAGAACGGCTTCCCTTTCTGGAAAACGCTATGGTCTTGTCATAGTGGATGATTATTCTAGATTTACTTGGGTATTCTTTCTAGCTTCTAAGGAAGAAACATTTGAAAAATTCAAAGCTTTTGCGAAAAGAGTTTTAAATGAAAAAGACTCTCACATTCATACCATCTGATCTGATCATGGAGGTGAATTTGAGAATTATGCTTTTGAAAAGTTTTGTGAAAATCTGGGCATTGCTCACGAATTCTCTTCTCCCAGAACTCCTCAACAAAATGGAGTGGCTGAGAGAAAGAATCGAAGCCTTCAGGAGATGGCAAAAACAATGCTCTTAGAAAGTGGACTTTCAAAAGGTTTTTGGGCTGAGGCAGTAAACACCTCATGCTATATTCAGAATAGAGTCTTTTTGAGACCAATTCTGAAGAAAATACCTTATGAGCTTTGGAAGAATAAAATACCCAACATCTCTTATTTTCATGTCTTTGGTTCTTCTTGCTTTATACTCAACACAAAGGACAAACTAGCTAAGTTTGATCCTAAATCCGATGATGGGATATTCCTAGGATATTCCTCTATCTCTAAAGCCTATAAAGTCTATAACAAGAGTAGCAAATGTGTTGAAGAGACAATCCATATTAAGTTCAAAGAACTTAGTAAGGATTTGCCTCAGAAGGTTGCTGACTTAGAAGATGAGTTTGATAAACTCAACATCTCTTCTGAGAAAGCCAAAAAGAAAACTCTTATAGATGATGAGAGTGATTTCCAAACTATGGAAAAATTTTCTCCATCTAAAGAAAAATCTAAAAGCATCATTGAAGCTCCAGAACCTGATGAATCTATTCCTCAAACATCAATGGAATTCAGACTCTCAGAAAGTCAAGCTTCTGATGACTCAGAACGAGAACCTTCTGAACCACCTTCTCAGAACTTTATTCCTAAGGGATATAAAGGTTCAAGAGACTTGAAAAACGTCTCTCAGAATGAAGTCTTGGGTGATCCCGAGCGTGGTGTTAGAACCATAAGGAACTACACGAATCTTGCTATGGTTTCTGAGCTTGAACCAGAATCCATAGAAGAAGCGTTGGATGATCCTAGCTGGATAAATGCCATGCAGGAAGAACTAGATCAATTCGAGAGAAACCAAGTTTGGAAACTTACTCAGAAACCCAAAGGCAAAAGTGTCATTGGGACCAAGTGGGTGTTTCGAAACAAACTTGATGAAAATGGTCAAGTCGTGAGAAATAAGGCTAGATTGGTTGCTCAAGGGTACAACCAACAAGAAGGGATAGACTATGACGAAACCTTTGCTCCAGTCGCAAGATTGGAAGCAATTAGAATGCTGCTAGCTTTTGCTGCACACAAAGGTTTCAAACTCTATCAGATGGACGTAAAGTCCGCCTTCTTGAAGGGATACCTTTCTGAGGAAGTTTATGTAAAACAACCTCCGGGTTTTGTGAATGATTCTTTTCCAGAACATGTATTTAAGCTTACAAAGGCTCTCTATGGTCTAAAACAAGCTCCTAGAGCTTGGTATGATAGATTGAGCTCCTTTATGCTTAAAAACGGATTCTCAAGAGAAAAAGTTGACACTACATTATTTACCCTCTCAGAAGACTCTGGATTCTTGATTGTCCAAATTTATGTTGATGACATAATCTTTGGAGCAACCAATGAGAAGCTATGCAAAGAATTCTCCAAGTTAATGCAGGGAGAATTTGAGATGAGCATGATGGGAGAACTTAAGTTCTTCTTAGGATTGCAAATCAAGCAAGAGTCAAAAGGAACCTTTATACATCAAGAGAAGTACACAAAGGAACTTCTAAGAAAGTTTCTGATGGATAAAACCAAGCCTATGAGCACTCCCATGCATCCTTCTCAAGTAATTGACTTGGATGAAGATGGTGAGAAAGTCTCAGAAAGCAACTATCGTGGCATGATAGGCTCTCTTCTCTATCTCACTGCTTTTAGACCAGATATTCAACTAAGTGTTGGAATCTGTGCTAGATTTCAATCAAAACCTAAGCAATCACACTTAACTGCAGTTAAGAGAATCCTGAGATATTTGATTGGTACTACTAATCTTGGCTTATGGTATGAGAAAGGATGTTCTTCTGATGTCGTAGTTTACTGTGATGCTGATTACGCTGGAGACAGGATCGATCGCAAGAGCACTAGCGGATGCTGCTGTTTCTTTGGACAATGCTTGATTACATGGTCATGCAAGAAGCAGAACACCATTGCATTGTCAACAGCTGAAGCTGAGTATGTGTCAGCAGCAAATTGCTGCGCTCAGATGCTCTGGATAAGGAATCAATTGCAAGATTATCAACTAAGGTATGAGAAAATTTCCATTCTCTGTGATAATACAAGTGCAATTAACTTAGCAAAGAATCCTATTCAGCATTCTCGATCCAAGCACATAGATATAAAACATCATTTTATTCGGGATCACGTGCAAAAAGGCGATGTGGAAATCAAATTTGTGAATACTGAGGATCAAAGCTCAGATATATTCACAAAGCCTTTACCCGAGGATCGTTTTAATATTCTGAAAGGACTTCTTAATCTAAGATGTTTCTAAACTTAAAGATTTTTTTGTATAAATTATCTTCCTAGAAACTCCCCTTGTCCTAAGCTTAAAATCTGAGACAAATAAGCTAGAGCTGAACTTCTGAGCAAACTGTTCAAGAACATATTCTGAGAAGATTCTAGTCTCAGAAGACCTACCTCTCAGAAAGGCAGTCTTCTGAATAATCTCTCAGAAGGAAATACACTCAGAAGAACCATCTTTCTCAAAGATGTGCCCTCCAAGAGAATAGTTACCAAACGGTAACTTTTAAATTTAATTCTGCAACAGCTAGTTCTTACCTACCCTATAAGAATAGTACTGCCTTGCTCAGAATTAGAATTTGCTCTCAAATCACACCAAAATTTTGTCAAAATTTCATCACTCTCTCCTCACCTCACCTTTCTTCCCTCATTTCCTTCTCAATCTCTAAACCCACCCTCAAATGGATGCGAACATGAGAAAAGCAACCAATGATTCTGATGAAAATCAGAAGAAAGGGAAAGAGACTCTCTCACCCTCGAAACAAATAAGCATGGGTTCTGAGACTCCTCAGAAAGTCTCTTGGAAGAATCCCATGATAACATTCATAACTGAAGGTCCTGAGAAAGCATCAACAGATCAACTCATAGGAGGAAAAAGGAAACTGGACGCAAGCACGCTTCAGCACAAATGGAAGCACGAAGATACGATGGAAAATAAGTCAAAAACTCATAAAGTTGGAACTGAGGCTTGCTCAGAAACTGATACTGAGAGCTCTCATGTGTCAGAATCATTTGAGACTGAAGAAATCGTACAAGAAACTCAGTTTGATCAAGAAGTACACAAAGAAACCCTGGAATGTTACTTCAATTTGATCAAATCACCTCCACTCAAACTAGGTCCAACTCTCTCTGTATCAGATACAATAAGTGAATTTAGCTCTCACGAGGAGAGAATAGAAATAAATTCCCCAGCGATGTGTGCTTTCAAAATATCTGCTGAAGAAAAAGTCGTGGACAAAGCTGAAAAAGAAACTGAGAAAGGAGAAGAAGAGACTTCTGAAAAACAAAGATTGGAATCGATGAATGCTATTCTTGAAGCTGAAGTCTTTCGGCCTCCTCCTTATCCCATCTTTTCTGATAGCATACCTCCCGAATGCCCACCTGGTGCAAATCCAGCAGAAGTTCAGATTGAAATATGCAGACTTCTACGCTTTATTGTTAGGAAGATTTCAGTTCTTAGTCCATGATGATTTTTATATTAGCCACCCTTTTTGATGTAACAAAGGGGGAGAAGAAAAATAGATAATATTTTGGCTTTATAAACAATTAGGCCTAGGATTTAGGGGGAGTACCTAGGAATTAGGAGAGTAAAACATTTAGGGGGAGCCAAAAATTTTGTTTGTAACCCCATTTGAATTTTAATGAAATATTATTCATGGTTTGGCATCTCTCGGTTATAAATAGCTTGGTATTTCTATAAATCATATGTCATTCATCAAGAAATACATGCTATAATTGATAATCTTAAAACAGTATTCATACATTGCATATTTATCTGTTGATTATCAAAGCCTTATGAGAAATTAACAAAGC
This sequence comes from Aeschynomene evenia, assembly GCA_013621005.1. NCBI lineage: Eukaryota > Viridiplantae > Streptophyta > Magnoliopsida > Fabales > Fabaceae > Aeschynomene > Aeschynomene evenia. The sequence continues at coordinate 9,024,810 of CM024271.1, forward strand.
CTTCTCTCAGAAAGCTAAGTTAGTTTCTAAAGAAAGCAAAAGTGCATTCTGAGTAAGTGACGAACTCAATCAAAAACTTATTGTAAATTTGGGGAAAGAGACACTAATTAGGGATTTTGATTGTATAGAAATATCCAAGGTGACACTGTGTATTCCACCTCATCACTGTAGTTAACGTCTGTTGAAGAAAGTTCACGGTGGGTGTCTTTTGTCAAACGTTAAACATCATTGGGGGCTATTTTGTCGTTAAAATGTTTTGGGGGTGATTTTGTCAGCGACAAAATCTTTCGGGGGTTAATTTGGTACTTCACTCTTCCTTTATGCAAACCTTAATTCTATCGCTTATATATCAGAAGCCTTCTAAGACAATAACATTAGTTTCTCTCAGAAACTAAGGTTTTCTAAAGAAATAAAAAATGTATTCTGGTTAAGTTCTCAAAACCTAAACATAAAACATTTATATCAAACAAAATATTTATCTTGAATTTAGATTGTTATCATAAAAAAGGAGGAGATTGTAAGCTCCAGAACTCTTCTAAGAGTAATAAAATTTTAAAAATTACTCAAAAGCAATCATTTGTTTTAATGATAAGAATCCTAAATCATAAGATAAAGATTTTGATTCATTAAAGCTAATAAGTGTGCTAAGTGCTTACTCAGAAAGTCTTGATATGAGAATAACAACACTTCGAATGAGACTTAGAAGGTGCATCAAGTAGCCTCAAAATTTAAGATGAATCCAAAGCTCAGAAGAACACTTAAGGTGTCTCAGAAGCAAGGTGAAAATGCACTTCAGAAGAGATAACAAAAATATTATCAGAAGCCTCTCAGAAAGCACCAATATTTTTGTTTCTTAGAAGGCATCATCCTCTCAGAAGACCAAGTTCTCAGAAGGCTCTTTACTCAAAAGGATGGCCTCACTCAGAAGGGAGCTTCTAGGTATGATCAAGTCTCCATACTCGAATCAAATGGAGTATTCTCAACAAGCTCAGAACGTTTCAAGAAGTATTTTGGGAGCTGTGCACTGTGTAGTTTCTGAAAAGCACCCTAAATCACACTGACAGAGTCGGGAGTCGTTCTGAGACAATGTTGAGTCAACCAAAGCCAAATCAGCTCTGAAGTCTTTTGAAAATACAAAGGATTTCAATCTCTATGAATAGCAGAACAATACACGAGTTTAGTAATAGAGAATTCCTGCGAATCAAAGTGCTGAAACTCCGCGAAAATTGAAATCAATTTGTAAACTTGAAAGTTTTCTTAGAAGCTGAGAAGTGTCTTTGTAAAAGTCTTCTAGAGTTATATTGTTTATCCTTGCCTTAGAGCAAGTTATCTTCTAGAAGTCTATACAGGATTAGTCTTAGTTGTGCCTAAGAAATTGATAGATATTTTCGAAACAAATCTTAAATATGTAAAATTGTAAGTCGTTCATGTGAAGGCATAAAAGTCCTCGGATTGTGAGACACAAAGTTCTTTCGATTTAAAAGCAAGAAAAGTCCTCAATTGTCAGAGGCATGAAAGTCCTTAGAATCTGTCTAAGGCAAGGAAGTTCTCCTCAAGTTGTGAGGCGGAAAAAAGTCCTTTACAGTTTGTAAAGGTGTTATTTGTCTGAGAAGGCAAAGAAGAAGAATATCTAACGAAACTCTCAACTGAAGGTTGAGGACTGAAGTAGGTTAAGTTATAACCGAACCATTATAAAAATCTTTGTGTGTTAATCTTCTTTTCCTTTAACTCTTTTACTTTATGTTTCTTCTTATCAAAACAGAAGTTAAAATCAACCTTTAAGTTTAATACAACTTTATTTAATCAAGTAAGAAGTTTTATAAAATCAGTTTTAAAAACTATCTTCTTACTTTCTCAAAGCTTGTTTTTACTTAGAAAGTAAAGTCTCTCAGAAGTCTTACTTTTTCAGAACCAATTCAGCTGCCTCTTAGAAGGGTTTCCTTCTAAGACTTTTTTTTGAAAGAAAACATTTTGGAAATGAATTTTTAAACTAAGCACGATTCGACCCCCTTCTCGTGCAAACACATACCTTCATCTTTAACCAAGATACAGATATTCTCAAGTATTCTCAGACACTTTGATATTCTCTAAGCCTTCTCAGCTACTCACTCCCTCCAGAAGCAAGATTCGCTTATTCACCTCCTCTAGGGGCAAGACTTCTGCCCACTCTTCACTCAAGCATGACTTTTGCTCACTTCCTCCAAAAGCAAGACTTCCACCTTCAAACTAGAAGGATTTTTCATTTGCTTCCTCTAACTTGAGAAAGCATTTTACAGCAAAGGATGGTTGAATAAATGATTAAGAACTTAGATGCAACTAAGTTTTCCTCTTAATCAACTCCTAACTATGAGTGGCTTATGAAAACAAAGATCTTTCATTTAGGTACAATATAGGATATTTACAAAGTTCTTTCCAGAAAAAGAATACAAAGAACACTCTAAAAATATAACTAACATGGTGAAGATATTGGCTAAGAAATGATGAGTGAGTGTTTTAATTCTCACAGAGGAGAATTTCTCGGACTGCAACTCTCATAAGTGTATTATATTTTTCCCTTTAGTTGCTCCAACATACTTCATTATTTTGTGCCATATTTATAGCCTTCAATGAATTGTAGCCGTTTGCACTTGGGTTTGTATCCGTTTAGTGCTTGCTCAATAAAATGTATTTTTAATACATTTGTTTGTCTTGAAAACAAAATCCTCGAAGCTCACTTCCAGGATTCAATGGACATGCTTTGAGAAGTATGGGTGAGTGCTATGCCATGGTGTGTCCTGCAGTTTGCTTTTGCTAGAGATGAACCAATAAGCATTAGAATATTAGTAGTTCTCCGCGCTAGTGGTCCATTTGTACTGCCACTTGTCTCGATAAGAATAAAAGTGCTCCAATAAGAATAAAATATAATATCTTTTGTTTCTTTGAAGCATATGAGTGGAGAAATATTTAAAAATAATTGTTTAAATATTTTGAGCGTGAGATTTTCATTTCTTTACTATCTTGAGTGTGTCTCGTAGCTTCTCAAGCAGCTATTCGTGACTCTGAAGCCTTCTTTATGGCTTCTCAAATATTGTTTCTTGTGGGAGTGCTTCTGATTGTATTCTTCATGATTGATCTTTTCTTCTTGTGACTTCTTGAGTAAAATATGTTACCTCTTGATGTTTGTAAGCTAGCTTCTTAGCTTCTGATACATATTTTTCTCAATTTTCTTGGAGTTATAAGCTTTCTTTTATAGTATCTTGAGATAGTGAAATATGAAAACTTTCTTGTTCAAATAATAAAGCAATTTGGTGACTTTATTATTTGTTTGTTGAAGTTCTTCTTTATTACCTTGCTTCTTAACTATTTTAAACTTCTCAAGTGTGTCAGCTTCTCAAGTGTGTCAGCTTCTCAAGTATGTCAGCTTCTCTTAGCTTCTGAAGTCAAGAATTTAACTTCTCACCAGCTTCTTTTGTATTGTGTGCAGCCTCTTATGCCAATATTGACCTTCCAATGAGTGATTCTTAGCTTCTGAACATTAATCCTAGCTTGTCATGAGTGAACTTAGCTTCTGAACATAAGTTTCAGCTTCTCATGAGTGAACTTTAGCTTCTGAACATTAATTCTAGCTTCTCATGAGTGAACTATAACTTCTGAACACAAGTTCTAACTTCTCATGAGTGAACTTAGATTTTGAGCGTAAGTTTCAACTTCTCAAGAGTGAACTTTAGCTTTTGAACATTAGTTCTAGGGTAGCGTTTGGTAGCTGTCCCAGGACACAAAAGACAGAGACTGAGAGGGACTAATCCTGTTTGATTTATGAGACAGAGACACAGATGGACAAAAATTTGTGTCCCTGGACAGAAAAGACACAAAATTTGTGTCCACTCCAGAAGTGAAGGATTGAGAGAGACTGGAATGGACTGGTCCTTTTAATGAAATTTTATGACCAGTATACCCTTTATCACTTAACATAATTATCATTATGTATATCTAAGGTCATGTTTACATGTTTTTATATCATGTCTGCTATTATCAAACACAATACAAAAATATTTTGTGTGTGCTGTCCACTGTTACCAAACACCATATAAAGACACAGTCCACTTGTGTCTCTGTCCATTTGTGTCTCTGTCTTCAGTGTCTTAGGACAGCTACCAAACGCTACCTAGCTTCTCATGAGTGAGCTCAGCTTTTGAACATAAGTTTTAAAGTTCACATGAGAGACCTTAGCTTCTGAACATTGTTCTTTTGGTCTTTGTGCTTCTAGACATTGATCCTAGCTTCTTAACATGATGAAGGCATCTCTTTGCTTCTGAATTTTTCTTGTTGCTTCTTAAGCTTCTAATGATGAGCTTCTTGAGTGCTTCTTTAGAATGGTAGCCTTTCAAGAATATTGATATTTTATGCTTCTGAGCGTATCTTCTTTAAACCTCTTGGATTATGCCTCTTAGATGTATATTGCTTGCATCATAGAAGCACTTGTGTGTTGTTTTAAATAAAATAAAATTTCTGAAACAGTTAACACACATTAGTCATTTTCTTACAAAATATTTTCATGTATTGATTTTTATCATTCAAAACCAACTCAATATGATTGATAATGTGAAACTAGTCTAGAAAGGTTCTGGAACTAACATATGTCTTAAGAAAATATTTTCATTCTTTAAATCAACCAAAACCTTTATTTTACTTAGGATTGTTATCATCAAAAAAGGGGAGATTGTTAGCTCCAAGAACCCTTTACTTCTTAATTAAAGGTTTTGAATGATAAAAATCTAAATTCAAATAAATGTTTTGTTTGGTTGTACTAATGGTTTGTTAAGTGTGTTCTTAGGTCATATTGTTTAATGAATTATCAAGAAACGACACATCTTAGCTACACACAACCAAAAGGTGGCGCCTAATGATACATCAAGTGTATTAATTAGAAGACTCATGAAGGCCACATCATCAAGGAGCAACCTTAAAAAGGGAAACTAAGATCAAAAGCATTATAGGGTTTCCATCTATATGTGGCGCATACACACTCCTTAAATAAGGAAACACAATAAAAAATCCTCTAGAGTTTTCCTCTATAAGGTGGCACATACATGTCCCTAAATAGGTAAAGAAAATCAAAGTTTCTCTAGACTTTCCCTATATATATAAGGCGCACAACATTGATAAAAGCAGGAAAGAAAAATCTTGCATGAAGCATTAAATGCATAAGGATTTAAAAGATTCACCTAAAGTGAATATTAAATCATATCATGCATTTATGGAAAATGATTTCAAGGCTTTGTGAAAATCATGAAAATTCTACAAAATTCCAAGATTCTGCAAGATTCTGCAAGATTCTGCATGATTCATAAAGATTCTACAAGACTCTAGAAGAATTGCAGAATCTGCAAGATCCCCAAAAACTCAAAAAGATTCTAGAATCTACCAGACGAACGTCAAGATTTTAAAAGAATCTACAAGATTCCAAAAGAATCTACAAGATTCTAGAAGAAACTGCAAGATTCCAGAAGAATCAGCAAGATTCCAGAATCAAGCATGAAATGTTAAGATTCCCGAGAATAAGCAATATTCCAAGAATCAACCAATGAAGATTCAAGGAAGGCGCACACACTAGGGTAAATAGCAAGCATTAATGACAAAATCATGAAACCCTAATTTCATCTAAAAGTGGCACAAAAGGCTAAAGAAAACCAAGCTCATGAAACCCTAATCCTTGTCTCTAAAAGTGGCGCATATGATGCAAGGGTTATGCATTTATTGCAAGATCTTTTTTTGAGAAAGATGAAGCAATGCACACCATCGAATCAAATTGCAAATTCAAATCAAGGGTGAGGATCAACTTTCCTCATTTTTGATCAAGGGAGAATTTCATCTATAAATAGAGGACCTCCATGTACTACAAGGAAAGAGACTACACGAAATTGACTAAGCCAAAACTCTGCCGCAACGAATCGTTATTCTCTTCATCTTCAACCTCTCTAGACCTTCCAAGTTTCAATTTTTATAGGGAAAAAGGTTGTAACTTTTGAGTTCTTGTGAGAGCTTTCAATTTATATCCTAACTTTGCTAGTTGATTTGATAAAAGAACAATCAAGGGGATAACTTAGTTGCATCTAAGTTCTTGATTGGTCTTAGAACCATCATATTCAAAAAAGTCCTTATTTTTCAAGGCAAAAGACCTTAGTAGGACTAAGACAAGGGTAGAAAGTCCTTCGGTGTTAAAGGCAAAGGCTTGAAGTTCATCTCAAGTACCCAAACTGACTTAGGCATCAGAGTCGTTGCAGGGTAACCCCCCCTTTGTTGAGAGGGGTGCATGGAGCGAAGGAGTCCATGGAGAGGAGCGGTGGCGCGTGGAGTTCAGAAACCGGACTATCCTGACCAAGATTAAACTTCAATGCAAGGAAAACCTCGACTAACAAGTCGGGGGCAACATAGTAAAATTACAATGCCTACTAGCACGCCCTCTCCAATCCTCGTCATCATCACATGTAAGTGACTTGGTAGATAAGAGAGGGGGAAGATGCATTTAAAGGCTCGTGGCTCAAAAGAGAAAACGGTATTTGGAAAACCAAACATCTTGATCATTAAGTAAGTGAGACCCGACTTAAATGATCAAGGGATGAAAGATTGAAATACCAGGAAGCGAAAATTATCCGACATCAGAAAACGAGTAACTGTCAAGTATTGGTAGTTACCCGTCCTCACATTTTTCAGAGAAGAAACAATGCAAAAGAAGATTATCCGATGTTGATAAACTCATAACTTAGGAAGAGATTTAGCATATTGATTTGGAAATTTCCCAAAGAAAATAAGGAATATCCAACATTATAAAAGTTAAAAAATCCTCCTAAAAAGGACGAGACTCGGTCAATGTGGAAGAGAGAATACCACCAAAGGCTAGAATGAGTGATGTTGTAACTCGAAGTTCTACCTCGCCTTTCAAAGGCACTCTCACATTTAAGCCGCCTCATTACCTTCTTGAATAGTCTCCAAAAAATCTGTGACAAATCATCGAGTGGATGATCAAATGGAGTGACAAATGTAGTAGGTGGAATTAAAACTTTTAAGGGACCAAACTTATAACTCGGAACTGAGTACTGATTCTAAATCGAGTTGGGACCAATGTTCACAACCTGAAATATGACCTATTAAGGCCCAACAATGACTGAATGGATGAGACCCAAATTTTGAGGCTCAAACCAGGAAACAAGGCCACCATAAGAGGATAAAGTCTGGTGATTAAGCATTTGGCCAATCTAAAGGTGGTTACACATTAAAAAGAGTAGTGAGTTAATGAGATAGGAAAAGAGTCAAACCACCTAGTCTCATCCTCTCCTAAAATCACTTAAAAGCACTTATACTACTGACTATATAAAGGGAGGTCACTCCACTGCTCAAGTAAGCAATTCAGCACCTATTAGACCCAAACTGATTTAGGCATTAGAGTCCTTGTAGGGAAACCCCTCCCTTTTGTTGGGAGGGATGCATTCAGCGAAAGAGTTCATAGAGAGGAGCTGTGGAGCGAGAAATTTAGAAATCGGCGACAGTTCTACCTTGATGAAAGGTACGAAACCAATGTCCAAGCCATTTTTTCCTTCAATTTCCGCACTATCATACTTACTTTCCAATTTTCATATCAAGATAAGTATAGCTTTCATTTTCTATATTAAAAAAGGGGAGCCTACCAGATGCGGAACGTTTTTTTTTTTTTTTGGTAGTGTTTTTTTAGTTTTTATTGTGCAATGTGCAAGATCCCGGGTGCTATTCTACATATCCCTTAACGGCCTATAACCAACCACAAGAGTAACAAGTTATATAATGGGCCAACAAAGTGCATAAGAGGCCCAATTCTGTCAGCAAGGATCCAATCAATTTCTCTGTTCGGCCTAGCCCAAGTAACTGCATCAACTGCTTCGCGCGAATTGAAGACACACACTCAGGCAACGAAACCAGAGAAGCGAAAATGCAGAAAGAGAACGAGGGAGAAGAGAAAAACAACAACGACAACGGCGACGCAAGTAAGAAGAAGAGTTCCGTAGTGATAAAAATTCCTTCGTACCAAGAAGTACTTGAAGGCTCGCAATCGAAGTCGAATCCACCGTCTCGGTTCGTTCCGTCACAAACCTTCTCCCAAGCCTTTTCGTTCATCAAATCCTCTGAATTCTACTCTCCACCTCCCACAACCACTACTTCTTCTTCCTCCTCTTCAATCTCAAAGTACACACTACACTGGTCAATTCTCTCTATGTTTAATTTCGGTCCCTCACTAAGTACTATCGTGATTATTGTTAACATTTGATTTTAATTAATTTGATGATTAGGGGAACTGGTCAATTGGAAGCTGCGGCTTCGACTTCGGCACCTTCTGTTTCTGTGCCCTCGTCGTCATCGTTCTCTCAGCATACTCAAAGTCGCAATGCAATCCTTGTTAGCCACAGACAGGTCTGAATTTTGATCAATATAATTTAGCCAATATATTACTCTCAGAAAGTTTTTCTTTTGTTTGTTTTTACACACTTTTATTCTATTTTGCAGAAGGGAAATCCTTTGCTCAAACATATTAGGAACGTTAAATGGACGTTTGCTGATGTTGTTTGCGACTACTTGCTTGGCCAAAGCTCCTGTGCTCTCTATCTCAGGTTGTTTTCTCTCCCTTATTTATTTATTTATTTATTTATTTATTCATTTGTTATTATTATTATTATTTGAAGTAGGGTTTTTCTGGTGAAGATAGAGGTATTATTTAGCAGGATTTACTGAAGTTTGTTTGTTGCTGTCATTGATGTCAAGATAAATAAGAACTTAATTGAATAGCTGGCAGCATTCCTTGCTATTTTTGTGCTGGGAAATATCTCTGCTAAGTGCTTTTTAATTTTTAGTAAAGTTTCATATTTTTCTTTTCAAAATGTCGCGGCAAAAAAATGTTGCGCCGCTTGTTGAACTTTTGTATTGAATTCCAAGTCAATGGAGGATTGATCCCCTGGTTCATCATTTGTTATTATTTATTATCGTTTGTTCAAAGAAGAAATTCACGCCATGTGGTTCAGTTAAGCGAATCAACTGTTACATGAAACTTTCTGGTTTATTGTCGTGATTGTAGAACTGGTGGTTTTCTAGATTACTTGCTTCCAGTGCATTATTTGGAAATCTGGGTAGTTGATATTGATCTGTTCGCCTGGTTTAATATAGTCATGCATCAATCTGACTTAAGTGTATGGTTTGATGCAGTCTTCGGTATCATTTGCTGCATCCAGACTACTTGTACTATAGAATAAGGGAGTTGCAGAAGAATTTCAAGCTTCGTGTGGTTTTATGCCATGTTGATGTGGTTAGACTCTCTGCTATATACTTCTTCAACCTCTAGTAGCTCTATTTTAGTTCATGTTTACCCATGAACTATTTGCAAATATAATTGTACCCTTCCTATTTTCCACGTGAACTAAGTCACATTTTCCATTTTTTCTCTTTTCTCATTGATTTCAGGAAGATGTAATGAAACCTCTTCTTGAAGTTACGAAGACAGCTTTGCTTCATGACTGTACCCTTCTATGTGGTTGGAGGTACAATTGACACTCCTTTTTACTTCTTGCAAAGTATGCATAGTTGCATACTGAAGATATAGTTTTTCCTTTCATTTTTCTCTCAACTTGTAGTGGTGTAAAAGTGCTGTTTTTCCTTTCATTTTTCTCTCAACTTTTAGTGGTGTAAAAGTGCTGCTATTACCTGCCTTAGACTAATGAAATTCTTATTTAATTTTGATTTGGAAATATGATATGGATATTGAACCTCTTATTAGGATGTGGTGTAAAAGTGCTGCTATTACCTGCCTTAGACTAATGAAATTCTTATTTAATTTTGATTTGGAAATATGATATGGATATTGAACCTCTTATAAGGATGAGAATTTGTGGTTACAGGTTTGTGAAGGATGTTAATGTGACTAGCTATTTCCTTGCATTTTCTTTTCCCTTGGTTTAGGTGATTCAGTCATAAAATGTAAATCTTGAATGGAGAAAATCTACTGGAAATTCTATTTTATCAGAAGCTTTTTCCATTTAAAAGGACTTGGGTTTCTACACCTTGCATATTTATATTTTTTTGATAAAATAAGAATATTACTAAGATAAGAAGAGAGAATGATACAAGATGGTAGGAGGGTCAGTAGGAGGGCCAGTGATCCTCCTCCATAAAAACATAAAACTCAATAAAAAATAGTCTTTCAATCTCTCAACATGTCTGTGAGTGAAAGACCTCTGAAAAGACTATGAGCTTTACACCATATGGAAGCTAAGCGCCTAATTCTATCCCATAAAACTTGATTATCTGAAAATTTATCATTAAAGATTCTTGAATTGCGTTCCATCCATATGGTCCAAACGGTGGCTTGAATTGCACACTGCCATAGTGGTATGACATGATCTTTACTTCCAAAACTGGCAAAATCAGTCAACATAAGTTGATTTAAGGATGTTGGGCACACCCAACATTCACCAGACACTAAACAAAGTATTCCACAAAGATTAAGTCACATTACAGTGCAAGAACAAATGGGATATTGTTTCCGAGTTCATCCCACACATAATACACATATCAGGGGAGGACTATACCTTGCATATGAATTTCAGTATCTGTAGTAGCATATGGAAAGATTCCACTTAGCTGTTTAATTGATACTATATCACTCCATTCTTATGTTGCTAGCTTGGAGGAATGTGGGCGTTACTTGGAGACCATAAAAGTCTATGAAAACAAGCCTGCAGACATTATTCAAGGCCAAATGGATACAGATTATCTATCACGGGTATGATTATGATTTATGGTTTTCAAAAGCAAAATATGAAAATATGAATTCAGTGCTTAAGTTGGATAAATTCTAATCGTTGTCATCAAATATGCTGATGCTAGTTTACTTTCATCTGTAGTTAACACATGCCCTGACAACTGTTCGCCATGTTAACAAGACTGATGTAGTCACCCTTGGTACTACATTTGGGGTATGCATATTTTAGTAACCAAATATAACTATTGATTTTTTTAAATAAAAGCATTTTCATTAAGCTGAGTTCCTGTCTTTTCAGTCTCTATCTCACATTATGGGTGCATCTATGGAAGATCTAGCTCGCTGTCCTGGCATTGGAGAGCGCAAGGTATATTGCTACTGCTGAAAGTGAGATTGAACAAATAATTTGAGCTTTACTCTCTATTGCGGCTTTCCTTGAATTATCTGTCACCATGGTCCACGGTGAAAGATAGTAACCAAAAGAGAAATATTTTTGTATACTTGTTTTTATCAGGTCAAGCGCTTGTTTGACACTTTTCACGAACCCTTCAAGCGTTTGGAAAGCAGCCGGCAAGCCATTCTAGAGACCTCTGTCCAGAACAAGTCAGCTAGTCCAGATACATCTGCTAGGAACAATGCTGAACCTTCCTCCTTGGATGAAGACAATCAAAAGGATGTAGAAGATGTGAACAAACGAAGGAAGAAAGAACCCGATCTAACTGTCAAATCTGCCCTTTCTGCAGCTTTTGCCAAATATTCTGGCAGAGTTGGAAAGAGGAACAACACTTCACAAGTCGAGGAGAAAGTAGAATCAGTTGTCAGAGAATCAGAGACTGAAACATAAAACTACTGCGATGTGTGTTTTCTGGTTGGTTAATAACTCTCCCTTGAGCAAGATAATCTCATAAATTTTGGAGGCTTCTAATCTCTACAGATATAAAGCTAGCATGAAACTCAACTTTGGTCTAGAATTTAGGTTCCTTTGTATTGATTGTGGAACTTGCCCTGCCCTCACATGTATTTTAGTGTAGTGTTGGTTGTCGTACAGGTTTAGAAGGATCCTAGAGTTTATATAGGTACAGATTTCAGTATGGGATTTTGGAGATTTGAATTTAACTATTGATTGTCACAACATACTTGGCTCTATCTTATTAGCTAATTATTCTGCATTATGTATCCTGTTCCCTCTATTTTCTTTTGATTTCTACATCTTTTTGGAGATTTGAATTTAACTATTGATGGTCACAATATACTTGGCTCTATCTTATTAGCTAATTATTCTGCATTATGTATCCTGTTCCCTCTATTCTCTTTTGATTTCTATATCTTTTTGGAGATTTGAATTTAACTATTGATGGTCACAATATACATGGCTCTATCTTATTAGCTAATTATTCTGCATTATGTATCCTTTTCCCTCTATTTTTTTTTCTGGTTTTGATTTCTCTATTTTTTTAATTTTCCCTCTTTATTTTGATAATTGTTTCCTTTTGAATCATGAAAAGAAAGGGAAAGAAAACTAACCAAAAGATGATATATTATTGAGTTACTAAGAGATTGAAGAACTGAATTAAATGCATGTGTATTATTTGCACAACATTTACTTAAGAAATTTATTTCTGCACATGTTTTGCATATCGCATATCCCCATGGTTTGTTTTGCAATACAATAAAATACAGGACACAAATACAGATATAAAAATACAGATACACAAATATTTATATATTTTGTTTGATAACATGTATAAGATACAATCTGTATTTGTATTTATGTCCACTCTTAAAAAAAATACAAATTACACCAAATTTGTGTACAAATATACAGATTCTTGTTCCTGCATTTAAAAATAAACAACCCAATTTTATTTATATATCTATACATGTACTTTTGTTCCTGTATCAAAAAATAAATGCTATCCATGTTACCAAAATAGCACTATAAAGTAATATATATCTATTTCATGAAGAAAACATCCTGCATTTCATTTCATTTCATGATTGTGATGCGATGCGTTACAAATACTCCTAGGACATGTTTGGTTGGATGGTAAAACCGTGGGTGCAAATTATATGGATTAACTTGATGAATTATTTTACACATGAAACTCACTCTCATCCATATAACTTTTATCCTCACTTTTACGCTCAACAAAATGCACCCTTAGGTTGTTGTTTAACTTCATTCAAAGTTTTGGCTCTTCCTTTAATTTGTTCACTCTGTAATAGCATTAACTTATCTTGATTTTGAAGTTTGGCTTTCATTATCATTTTGTTGCATCTTTTTTGTCATGAAAATATTTATTTATACTTTAGGGGTGAAAAAATGAAAAAATGAAAAAAATCGACACTAAAACAATCTACACAAATACAATATTGGTTAGCAAAATAATATTATAAAGTTATTTAGAATATAATAATAATAGAAGTTCTTAGACTAATTAAAGAACTATATAGAAATAATAAATTAATATATTGTACTAGATCTTTCTAACTAAAATCGGTGAAAATTATCGACCTACACTAGTATATATATGTGTACAGTGATGCTACATACACACTCCAACATCAGCCACTAATCAGTCACTTCTTCAATTCTTTTGTGGGTCCCACTTCCATTTCAACACACTCTCACTCTCACTTTTCCTTACTTTTTTCACGCGCATGACTATGTAAGAAGTAAAAATGGGCCCTCTAGTCCAATTAGGTAAATTTCAATTAGGTGATAGAAATTACTATAAATAGGTGTAGTCATGAGGTAATTGGTATGCAGGAAATTAGTTGATTGATACTTTCCCTCTTTTAGAATTCCACTCTTGGAATTATTCTCTCCCAATTTCTCCCTGATTTCATCAATTCTATTCTATTCTCTCTAATTCTTTCCTAATTCAATTTCTTACTCATTATAGACTACTTCCTTTTCTTCTTCCTTTTCTTCTTGATGCTCCTTCATCTTTTTCTTTTCTTTGTCTATTTTCTCTCTTCATTCTTTTTCTCCATTTTTTCTCTTATTTATTCTTTACATTTCTTTTTTCTTAATAAACAAAACTCAATTTAATAATAAAAAATTTAATTAAGAATAAAAAAAATAAACCAAATGGCAAACAAAATTGAATTCAATAATATAATAAGTTTACCAAAATAATCAAAAGAACCCAGTCGATCAAATAAAAAAAACTCAATCAATCAAATAAAAAACTCAATTAAGCAATGAAAAAAAACTCAATCAATCATATGTAAAAAAACTCAATCAATTAATGAAAAAAAAACTCAATCAAAGCAGATAAAAATCACATTCAATCTACATTGTAGACATAAAAAAATATCTAAATGTATCAACTTTATCATTATAAGCATGGTGAACATGAAAAATAAAACACAAAATACATAATTTTTTCTTAAAAAGTAGCACATTTATCACTAAAAGTTAATAAAATGCATTTTTTTTAAAAATTATAATATTTACCAATAAAAAAGTTAATCTAATAACTAATAAAATATACAAAATATACAAAAGAAACCCAATCAAATAACACAAAAAAATCCAACTTAATTATACAAAAAAACCCAATCAAATACCACGTAAAACACAACCAAACAAAAAAAATAGTCCAACTAAATAACAACTCAAAATCATATTTAATGTGAAGTGAGTACAGCCAAAAAAACTTTAAAATAACACTTTTATCACTATAAATATTACTAACAGAAAAAAAAAGCAACATAAAATGCATTATTTTTCACAAAAAGAAAACGCAATCAAATAGCACAAAAAAACCAACTAGATAATATAAAAACACTCAATCAAAAACATGAAAAACATAGCAAATAACAAAATATTTCAACTAAATAACAACTCAAAATCATGTTTAATATAAACTGGAGACAACAAAAACACATCTATCACTGTAAGCATGATAAAAAGGAAAAAATAACACAAAATACATTATTTTCACTAAAGATATCACCTTTATTACTAAAAATAACATAAATTATCACTAAAAATTATTAAAAGGGTAAATTACACTGACATCCCCTGAGGTTTAACAATATTACACTTGGCACCCCTCTATATTCAAAACCTGCAGCACAAGTCCTTGAACTTTTAAAAATCTACACTAACCTCCCCTGAAAAAAATTTGACTAACAGTGAAACTAACAACTCAAAAAACATGTGACAAACACATGATCATTAATGTCATTTTTGTAAATTTCAACTCTTTTTTTCATAAAAAAAGACAAAATGACCCTTATAACATATTTTAAATTACTCAAATATCAAACCTCCTATTCAAGTTAATATCCGCAGAAATTGAAAATGGAAAATAAAAAATGAGTAATAGTTCAAACTAAACTATACGCATTCATCGCAAAATCAAAAAGTAAAAGCAACAAATTTTTCTTATCATGAAATGAAGAAGAAAAAAATCAAAGAACATGAATCAGAAAGGTGTGATTGTTTGGGGGTGTCATCATCAAACTTCAACATTTCCGTTTGAAACAGGGAGCTGAATCCCACCTTTTGGCTTTGTGTCATCATCAACGTCGTTTTCTCCCTTGCAGGAACAATATCAAGCATAGAGTATAAGCTGGATAAGTCCAGATACTGCTCCAATACTATTACTTATCTGCAACAATAATATACATGCATAACAAAGGTATTATATATTGAGTTAAAAACAATCACTCAAGAACTATGAATTACAAGAAATCAAATTTAGGAACCATATATACCAGAGTGAGGTAACTAATTAATTTCCAGGACATAAATATCGAAGGGGTGGATGAGAGCATAAGTTGTCCAGCAAACACCAGTAACGAAGTTAGTGAGAGAGAGCCAGAATGGTGAAGAGGCGGTGGCTATGGGTGAAACGGTGGTGGCTATGGGTGAAGCAGAGGCAGTGGTGTTCGAAGCATAAGCAGAGGCGGTGAAGCACTGTTTTTGATTTTAGGGTTTTTAGGTTTTTTAAATGATAAGGGTAGAAATGTAATTATACATTTTCCGTTAAATTTAACTTAACACTGTTTTTTTTTTTAATGAGTGAGGGGAGGTAAATGTCAAGTGTTAAAATAGAGGGGTGTCAAGTGTAATACTACTAAACCTCAGGGGAGGTGAGTGTAATTTACCCTTATTAAAATGCATTATTTGTTCAAAAAGGTGGCCCATTTATTGATTAAAAAACACACCCTAATAGTTATTAAAAAATAACTAAACATACTAAAAAAACTCAATCTATTAGTAAATAAAACCCAACAAAATATTTTAAAAAACCCAACTAAATAGTAAGTAAAAAAGTGCTTTAAGACACATAAAAATTCTCAAGATGATATTTTTATCACTATAAATGCGAAAAAAAGAAAAATAAATATTAAAAAATATTATTTTTTTAAAAAAATATTATATTTATGAAGAAAGTATATCTAACCATAGGAAGAAGAAACCCAACAAAAATGAGTGATAAAAAAAACAGAATAGAGAAGAAGAAGAAGAAACAAAGAAGGAGACAGAGAAGAGAAAAATACATACCTGGTAGATTGAGATGAGAAGTAGAACAAGAACACGAATAAGACAAAGGGAAATAGGAGCTTGATGGGTTGATATGGAGAAGAAGAAGAAAGAAGAATAAAAAAGAAAAAGAGAAGGGGAGAAGATGAAGAAGAAAGAAGGAGCAAGATGAAGAAGAAGGAAGAAGCAGTGAATGTGCGTGAGTGATGTTTCTCTCTCCCATATATCAACTTTTTATAAAACATTATTTTTTAATAAACCAATAGAGTGGCTGAAGTGGTGGCTAAAATGTGTGGTGTGCAATAAGCATTTTTCATATGTGTAAGATTTGTGGTTTGTGAATCCAGTGCGTGCACCGAGTAAAGCAAGCAATTAAGTGTAGTGAAGTGGGAAGTAAGTAGCTAGAGAAGCACTAGTAAGCAAAAGTGTCAAACAAGTAAGAATTTATTTGTGAGAATAATATCATTTCATTTTCACTCATCTTTTTCAACGAGAATGTACATGAATATATATATAGTAACATAATATTAGACTAGGTCCTATCTTTTAGCTAATTGATTGATTCTTATAATTTGTATCCTTATCTACAACTTCCTAATTTACAAAGAGAATCTCAAAATATAAGTTGCACAATTCCTATATAATTAAGCATAGTAAATCTCAACACTCCCCCTTAAGTTGGTGCACAAATATCACACATGCCCAACTTGCCTATGGATTTTAAGTAAACTTGACTTGAAACCAATTTTGTAAGTACATATGCTAATTGATCTTCTGATTTAATCTTTGGTAATTCCATATTCTGCTAATCCAATTTCTCCCTAACGAAAAATCTATACCTTCACATGCTTTGTACGATCATATTAGACAAGATTGTGAGAAATATCACATGCAGCTTTGTTGTCACAATATAGTTGAATTGACTTCTTAGGATGAAAGTCCAAATCCATCAATAGCAGTCTCAACCATAGTGTTTCGCATAGTGTGAGAGCCAATCCTCTAAGTTCAACTTTTGCACTCGAACGTGCCACAACATTCTGTTTTTTACTCCTCCAAGTAACAAGGTTACCACCTACGTACAAAGGTGAAATAACCCGAAGTTGAACGACGATCATTTATTGCCCCAACCCATTCAGCATCTGTATAAACATCTATATTTTGACAATCTTCATTTTTTGTGAACAAGATTCCTTTCCCTGGAGCAGATTTATTTCAAGTGTCTCAAAATAAGTATAATTGCATTCACATGTTCCTCTCTAAGATTATACATGAACTGGCTAACTCCCCTCAAATCTAGAGTATATTTTCTCTGAGATAGAAAAATACCTTTGGCTGATCTAGACACTTTAATGCCAAGGAAGAATTTCAAATGACCAAGGTCTTTCATCTCAAATCCTTTGGACAAGTAATTCTATAGCGCCTTTCATTCTTCAGGACCATTTCCTGTTACAACCATGGCATCTACATAAATAATAAGTGCAGTTGTCTTACCATGTTGTTTCTTTAAGAATAATATATGATCTGAATTGCTTTGCTTGTAGCCAAATGCTTTTATAGATTTTGTGAACCTCCCAGACCAAACCCTTGAAGATTATTTGAGTCCATACAATGACTTCTTTAATTTGCACCTTTCTGAGTTTATTTTTCTACAATTATGCATTCAGGTGGGAGATCCATGTAGATTTCTTCAGATAACTCTCCATGTAGAAAGACATTCTTCACATCAAATTGTTGTAATGGCAAATCTAAATTTGCTGCTAAAGATAACAAAACTCAAATTGTGTTGATTTTTGCTACCGGTGCAAATGTTTCTATATAATCAATTCCATATACCTGAGTATACCCTTTAGACACTAGCCTTGCATTAAAGCGTTCAATAGTTCAATCAGCTCTATATTTCACTATATAAACCCATTTGTATCTTACTGTTTTCTTTCCAAGAGGACGATCAACAAGCTCCCGAGTCTCATTTTTTTGTAAGGATTTCATCTCTTCATTCATAGATGCCTTCCATCTTAGGTCAGCTAAGGCTTCCTGCACATTTCTTGGAATATATATAGTAGATAATTGATTTTAAAAAAAAGACTTATTTGATTCAGGCAGGTGTGTTGGGTAAGTGGCTAAGAGATTATTAGCCAACAACCCCACTTTGCATGGCTATAATGAAGCCACATAGTTGCTATTGAGTGTGGTTTAAAAGGAAACCAATTGAGACCACATATTGGTCTTCCCTTGGCCTATAAAAGAATGAGTGCTTCATTTGATAAGCAATCCAAGCCAAGTAGTTCACATATCTGAGAGCTTTGTTTAATATGCTCTATTAGTAATTTTGTGAGTGTGTTGTGTATACACCGTTGTGAAAATATTGTGAGATAATTTGGGTGTATTTGGGGCTTGAGATTTGAGTGGAGTGTAACCATTTTGTACCTTTGTTATATTTCCACCAGTGAAATATTTGATTGTCACATTTGTCCGTTGATGTAGGCTATTTTTCCGAACCACGTAAATTTGGTTGTGTCCTTTTGTTCCTACGCTTCCGCACTTTTTTACTCGGTGCTATTTTTACCTTTGTGGGCCCGCCCGTTTCCTAACAAGTGGTATCAGAGCTCTTATAGAGTTCTGGGCCAATTTGCTCAAATATGTCTACGATAAAATTTGAGATTCAACAGTTTAATGGGCGGATCAATTTTGGAATGTGGAAGGTCCGCATGATGGCAGTCCTTGTACAACATGGTGTGAAAATAGCACTTTCTGGTAAAGAAAAGAAACCGGACACAATGCAAGATTCTGATTGGGAAGTTGTCGATGAAAAGACTATTTCCCTAATCCTGTTGTGCATTACAGATGATGTACTACAAGAGGTCCTTTTAGAAAACACTACAGCCTCATTGTGGACCAAGTTGGAGTCATTATATATGACTAAAACTGTGGCTAACCGTCTCAGTGTATTGCAACGTCTGTATATGCTTCGTATGTCAGAAGGCTCATCGGTGAAAATGAAGGTAGTGAAACGTGAGAAGGGGGGTTGAATCACGTTACACCAGTAAATCATGTTTATGAAAAATGCTAAAAAATAAAGATCAAGTCTTGGACTTGTCTTGCACAGCGGAAACAATTGTTAGTATATAAACAGAAACTTAGCCTATAGACAAGGCTATTTGTAGATCTTGAAAGTATATTTACTTTCAAGGTCTTCTAAATGATAAAGGTTAAAACTTTAACCTTCTACACTTAGTCTAATGAGATAATGTATGCGAATGCTATATATTGTGTATGCAATAATAAATTATAAAAACAATAATAATAAAAGAGTAGGGAAGAGAGAAAGCACACACAGAAATTTTATACTGGTTCGACAACGTGCCTACTCCAGTCCCCAGGATACACCTGAGAATTCACTATCACCACCAACACTAGGTGGAATTTCCTGCCTCTGCAACACCACAAAGGACTTCAACCTGCACCTTCACCAAGGTGACTAACTGCTTTTGAAAACCACAAAGGACTTCCCTTGCACCAACAACTAGGTGACTCACTGCCTTTGACAACTCCAAACGACTTCTCTTGCACCAACAACTAGGTGACTCACTGCCTTTGACAACTACAAAGGACTTCAATCCTTGCCTTCAACACCGAAGGACTTTCTACCCTTGCCTTAGACCCACTAAGGACTTCTTGCCTTACAAAAATAAGGACTTTGTATAAAAGATGTGGTTTTTACCAATCAAGAACTTAGATGCAACTAAGTTTGAATCTTGATGGATTTTTCTCTCAAAGAATAACTAGCAAAGCTAGGATAAACAAATAAAGCTCACTCTTTTAAGAATTACAACCTTTACCCAAATAAAAATAAGAACTTGAGGTTTAGAGGTTGAAGATGAAGAGAAATAAGGATTGATTTTGGACAGCGTTTTGGCACTTGTAAGCTTGGGTAGTCTCTTGCATTCTTGGGCATTGAGGTCTTCTATTTATAGGGAAAATAGAGCCTCAATTTCGAAAATCATAGGCTTGATCTCCACCCTTGATTTGAATTTGTAATCTCTTGATCCAATGGTGAGAATTCCTTGATATGATTTTAAATTTGATCTTCCAAAAATAGAAAAATCAAATAAGAGGAAGTTTCATCTTGGCCATTGATTCAAATAATTCCCTTTAATCCAAAGGTTATTATTTGATCTTAAATATGGAAACTTTGTAACCAAGCATTTGAAATAAGGAAACTTCATCTTGGCCCTTGAATTTGAATTGTGCCTTGATCTTGTGGTGTGCATTGCTTCATCATTTTTTCACAAAATCTTGCAAAAGTGCAAGCATGTTTTGCACCACTTTTGGAGAGAGAAAGACTAGAGTTTTTAGCTTTTCTTGCTCCACAAGTGTGCCTCCATGTTGGTACGAATTAGGATTTCACAATTTCTCATTTTTTGAAAATCCTAAAACACCAAACATTGTCTTCCAGGGAATCTTCTGTAGGTAGATTCTTGAATCTTGAATATTCTTGAATCTTGTATCTTGAGAATTGAGATTCTTCTAGAATCTTGAGATTCTTCGGGATCTTGGTAGAATCCTCGGGAATCTTCTGGAATCTTCGGGAATCTTCTAGACTTGAAATTCTTGACAGAATCTTCTGAGGTCTTCTAACTTCGTGTAGAATCTTCAACAGAATCTTCTGGTCCCGCATGAAATCTTTTGGGAATCTTGTAGATTCAAATAGAATCTTTAGGAGGCGCACAGAATCTTTTTAAAGTGTCCGTAAAAATATTATGTTACTTAAATGCAAAATATATTCTAGATAATTATTTTTTATTTAATAATTTGCATTTAATTCTCCTTACAAGATATTTCTAGAATTCCCACACATATATATCTTTCGAAATTATTAACCAATATTGTGTAAAATAGAGATTTGATTTTGATTCCCTATTTTATATATAAATTTCGAAATATATGTATATATATATTATACATGAATATTTAAATAGAGATATTTGATAAAGAAGATTCTCTATTTAATTTCATGTATTTTTCATAATTAAACTTTTAGGAAATCATAGAGTCTTCCAATCAAACTTTCCTTAATTAGAAAAGCTTTGACTTGGTCTTCAAAAATTAGAATAAATTGTATTCCAAGCATGTATCTTTGCGCCACTTTTTGGTCTTATTGTTGTCAAGATGTGTCTTTTTATCTTGTCAAATAAATTAGATCCTAAAACACACTTAACAAATCATTAGTTCAACCAAATTAAAACTTTTATTTTAATTAAGAATTTTATCATTTAAAACCTTCAACAATGAAGTAAAGGGTTCTTGGAGCTAACAATCTCCCCCTTTTTGATGATAACAATTCCAATTGAAATAAAGGTTTTAATTTGATTACAAGAGAAAATATTTTCTTAAGACTTGAAGCCTTAGGAAATTATTTTCAAATAAACAAGAAAATAATAAAAAGCAATAATAGAAAAGAAATACTAAAACGAGAAACTTTAATTAAATTAAAAGAGCATAAACATAGACATGAAATAAAATAAAATATAAAAGATTTTAAAGAACATAACAAGTGCAAGAACTTTTTAAAAGAACTAAAAAAAACTTTAAAAGAATTTTAAAAGCATAGAAAAGGAATTAAGCTCCCCCTAGAGCTATATAAGTTCTTGAAGTTCTTGATCTTCATTCTTCATTGTTCTTGAAAAAGTCTTCCTTTATCTTCAATTTACTTCTCCCCCTTTGTTTCATCAAAAAGGTCTTCACTTTTAGTACCCCATCATACTTGGAACCGTTAAGAACTTGAGATATGAATACGGTGTAATATATTCAAATTTATCCAAGTTGATATTTGCAAACTTGAATATGCGAGTAAGGAGTCTCGCATGAGGTAGACGACCAATGATGTAATCTTGATTTGTATTTAAAGAATCAGTTATGTTATCAAGAATCAATCTTGATAAATTGATCTTTAAATTTGTCATGAGGTAAAAGAGAAGCATGGTATCCTTTTTGCTCAAGAAGTTTGTTAATCCAACTCGTGGTAGGAGATAGAATTGGACAATTTGAAACATCATCTTCGCTTTGTCCGAGAGATCACTCACTTTCAAACAGACGGGGTTCATGTTATAATTCCCGCAATGGACACTAGATATATCATTAGGACGAATGTCATCTTGAATAAACCATTCCGGGTTTCCATTGATGATAATGTCATCGTTGTCTATGTTGCATGCATCGGAAATAAGATTCTCCAAAAGATAAATTGATTGGCTTCCAACATGACTAGTCCATCCAATGAATCCATGAGAAAGCTCAGAGTAGAAAGCTTTTACTGCCATAGGATAGACAACTTCATCGTCCATTATCAAAGAGAGTAAATTTCTTTGATACCTTAAAGCAAGAGGAAGGTGTGACATCTTGGAAAACATCCTAGGATGGAGAACCTTTTCAATGGTGACTTTCCTTAAGATAAAGTATGTTTCAAACTTTCTTTGTGATGCCGGATTTGCAAACACTTTATCATCAATAACATACTTTTCATTGCTTCTTGATATGCCATGAGGAATGAGATCCATTGTTTCTTTGAAGATTAAGAGGTTGTGTTTGAGGTTGTGTATGGGTGTATGTGTATGGTTTGCGCAAAGAGGAGAAGAAATAGGAGTAGAAAAGAAATCTTGTTGTGTTTGATGGTTGAGGGATGAAAGAATATATAGATGGTGTATGGAGGGGGCTATATTTCGAAAATAAGGAGGGGAAAAGGAGGGAAAATCTTAAAAAATATTGCAAGGATTTTCCATATGAATATCTCTAAAAAAAACTCTTAGAAATAGACATTGTAAACAAGAAGAATGAACATATTTCCCAATATTATCATTTAATTTAAATGACAATAATTTAAGAAAATAAAATTTATTTTTCATGATAGAGAGGGAGAGAAAATCGAAATATATATATATGGATAATAAAGAGGGTAAATAAAAAAAGATATGATGTGGAAAATAAGGATATGTAATGATTTTCCATAAAAGATCTCTTCCACTAAATCTAGATTTACTCTAGATAATATCCATTTAAATCCAAATAAGAATAATCTTAATTTTCAATATCATTATTTAATAATAAATAACAATATTTGAAAAATTAAAATATATTCATCATTAATGCTAATATGTGGGGCGCAAATTTGGTCCAAATTGGCTCCTCTTGAATTTTAATTTTTCTTCCTTGAGGCCCATTGTTGATACCCAAATTTATCTGTGTTTTAAACTTCTTTTTTTTTCTTTGTTTATTTAATTGTATTTTTGTTTTACTAAAAAAACAACAAAAACGAACTGAGTTTCAGGCCCAAACAAAAAAAAAGTATTTTTGTCCAATTGGGTTTTGACCCAAATTTTTTTTTTGTGTGGATTATATCATTACGGTCCAAATTTGATTCTGACCCAGTTAATTAATATCTTCTAGAGTCTTTGGTCCAAAATATATGTATATATGCATTATACATGAATATTTAAATACAGATATTTGATAAAGAAGATTCTCTATTTAATTTCATGTATTTTCCATAAATAAACTTTTAGGAAATCATAGAGTCTTCCAACCAAACTTTCCTTAACTAGAAAAGCTTTGACTTGGTCTTCAAAAATTAGAATAACTTGTATACCAAGCATGTATCTTTGCGCCACTTTTTGGTCTTATTGTTGTCAAGATGTGTCTTTTTATTTTGTCAAATAAATTAGATCCTAAAACACACTTAACAAATCATTAGTTCAACCAAATTAAAACTTTTATTTTAATTAAGAATTTTATCATTCAAAACCTTCAACAATGAAGTAAAGGGTTGTTGGAGCTAACAGAAAACTCACATAGCTGAGTTTACATCACTTGTAATCGAGCTGAAAAATATGGTTGAAACATTCTCCGGAGAGCAACAAGCTATGTTGTTGCTTTGTTCATTGCCACCATCATACAAAAATTTTGGTGAAATGCTCATTTGTGGACGTGAAAGTCTGAATATTGATGAGGTTAAATCCTCACTTTTGAGTCGTGAAAAGATGGAGAATAATGTTAGTGATCATTCTGATAATACTACTACTTTTGTTGCCAAAGGGACTTGGAAAGGTGATGGTTCAAAAAATCCCAAAGGTAAAGGTGCATGTAGATATTGTAAGAAAGATGGTCATTGGAAAGCTGATTGTCCTAAATTAAAAAATATAAAGGTTAATGATTCACATGTTGCAATAAGTGTTGTTGTGGATGTGGATACTGAAGTTCTCTAGCAACAATTTTTTGGGCAAATTTGATCTATGGTGGTATTGTGCTCAAGGTGGAGTTTGTGAGATCTATAGTGAGCAAAGGGCTTGTTGTGTAAGAAATTATTTTATGTATTTTATTTTATGTCTTTTGTTATTTGAATTCAAAATTGTTGAAGAGAATCTTTTAGTCAAGGTGGAGATTTGTTGGGTAAGTGGCTAAAAGATTATTAGCCAACAACCCCACTTTGCATGGCTATAATGAAGCCACATAGTTGCTATTAAGTGTGGTTTAAAAGGAAACCAATTGAGACCACATATTGGTCTTCCCTTGGCCTATAAAAGACTGAGTGCTTGATTTGATAAGCAATCCAAGCCAAGTAGTTCACATATCTGAGAGTTTTGTTTAATATGTTGTATTAGTAATTTTGTGAGTGTGTTGTGTATACACCGTTGTGAAAATATTGTGAGATAATTTGGGTGTATTTGGGGCTTGACATTTGAGTGGAGTGTGACCATTTTGTACCTTTATTTCCACCAGTGAAATATTTGATTGTCACATTTGTCCGTGGATGTAGGCTATTTTGCCGAACCACGTAAATTGAGTGGTGTCCTTTTGTTCCTTCGCTTCCGCGCATTTTTCCTAGGTGCTATTATTTACCTTTGTGGGCCCGCCCGTTTCCTAACAAGGTGATGGTTAGACACATAATTACACATAGTATATTTTTAACCTTACTTAAAATTTCATGTTTATATGTGGGTTTAGGAATACCTCTATTGTGACGTGGTGGCAGTTGTTTTTTAGATGGTTCAACCATATTAGGAACTTCATTAGGTGATGATTGGATGTTTGGTGTATTGACTTCCTCTACCTTAGTTGATGAATCTACTTCTTGGAGCACAATATTCTCCTCACACATATCTTGGGTATTAAATTCAGCAAATTCAACCATTTCAGCGGGCTCCCTTCCATTAAAGAATTCTCTAATTTAATAGGTTATTCTTCATTAGAGAGATATACTTCTTTAGGTGCATGAAGATCTAAAGTTTGAACTCCCATTTGGTACTCCCCCCTGAACTTCATGCTGAGAGGAGTAATACATTATGTCTTCACAACATCCATTGTAATAAACATTCTCTTTGTTGGAGGATGATAGCATCAATACCCCTTTTGTTGGACACCATAGCCCACAAAGATACATCGTAATGCACGAGGGACTAGCTTGTTGCATTGGTGTTTATGGAGATGTACAAAGGCTACACAACCAAAGACACGAGGAGGCAAGTTCCTTGTGTTAGACGAACACAATTAGGGAACCAAATCAGGAACAAAATCAAAATAATGATGAAAAATCAAGGAAAAATCATTGTAATTTGTTAGGATATTATTTCCTTTTTTAGCTACCTCATGTTTTATATAGACTAAATACTCATTTTAGTCCTCCAGAAATATCTTCGCGGGACAAATTAGTCCCTCAAAATTTGAAAGCTCAATATTGGTCCTTCACATCTAAAAAAGGAGGACAAATTCGTCCTTCCGTACATGTTCGTACAACAAAGAAACCATTGTACGGACATGTACGGAAGGACGAATTTGTCCCCTTTTTTGAAATGTGAAGGACAAATATTGGACTTTAAAATTCTGAGGGACTAATTTGTCTTTCGCGATGTATTTCTGGAGGACCATTTTGGGTATTTAGTCTTTTATATATTAGGAACCTTTGTAACCTAATATACAAAGAAAACATAAAATCAATATATTAGTATCTTTTTTCTAAACTTTTCTCTTTTGTTTCTTTCCCTAAACCCTTGATATCATCGCAAGATGGTATCAGAGCGGTGTTAGGTTCTGGGAACTTAGAATTACCATCAATGTTCCAATACCTGTCTCAGCCTAAAATAGCCAAAATACAAAAATGTCAATAACAGATGAAAATACTAGTAGCAGCAACAATACAAACTCAAACATTCCTGATGAATTGACATTGCAGATTGCAAATATGCTACGCAATAGTCTAGGAATGAAATCATCACAAATCAATTCCGACATTTTGTCAACTGGTTTCAAATTGAATAGAGATAATTATCCATTATGGGCAACTTTGATGAAAAAGGCAATCAGAGGAAGAGGAAGGAAGACTCACCTAACAGCGGTGCCTCCAGCACTGGCAGAAATATAATGGAGGCACCGGCAGAAATATAATCAACATATGAGCAATGGGAACAAGTAGATCAAACCGTTTTTACCTGGATTATCCAGAATATTGAAGCAACTCTGATGAACAATGTGTCTTATTTTCCAACAGCGAAAGAATTATGGCATGGCCTGGAAACCACTTATGGAAGTGGTACTGATCCGATGCAGATCTATGATCTTCATCATCGGGCCAACACTCAGAAACAAGGACATGATACCCTAGAGGTGTTTTGGAACAAATTGCAAGCCATTTGGATGGCGATAGACAGAAAACAACGAAACCCCATGAAATGCCCAAAAGACATTGTAATTTTTAACCGATTAAAACAAGAACAAAGGTTGTTTCAGTTCCTTACTGAAATTGATGAAAAATTTGAAACTATTAGAAGGGATTTGTTGAAGCAAGAGATACCTCCTTCAGTCGAGTCCTCCAATTGTGCTATCCGAAGGGAGGCGACTCGACTTCAGATCTTGAAGCCTACCACCGGCGGCAAAGGGGATACATCACAAGGAGAGATTGGGATTGAGCTAGCTGCGAAAAATAGAACAAGCCGAGAAGGACAGGGACGTGGCCGCTCAGAAATCGCCGACCGGCGCTCATCATCGCGGGACAGGGAGGATAAAAGCCACCTTCACTGTACACATTGCGGAATGAAAAAACATACCAAAGAGACTTACTTTAGAATTGTAGGCTACCCGAATTGGTGGGAGAACAACCCCAAGACTTCGAAGAATCGATCGAATCAGGGTAGGGGCGCCACCGCCGTGGGCATCCCAGAGGTCACCAGCAGCGGCGGCGGCAATGCCAGAAGAATGGAAAAGTCTTGTGTAGGTAAGGCAGCAGCTGCGATCAAGGTTGTTAAGTTCGCGTTGTTACGCGTACGAACCTACGCTCTTACGAACTTGCATCTCATCTTCGATCCGGCTCTCATTGTGGAGGATCGCTTTTGCTGGAGCCGGTGGGAGCGCCGCTCAAGGCCATGGGAGCAATTGGCGCGGCCGCTCCTCGCGTTCCAAGCGACTCGGTGTGGCAGGTCGGGTTTTGGGCCGACTCGGTCCAAAAATGGGTAAAAACCCTAAAATTTACCCCCTAAATTTAAAAAAACCGTCTATTTTCACTATTCACCATTACACTTTCACTATTCATCTTCCTCTGACCTTTGACCTTTACAATTCCACTATTCACCTCAGTTCAACGCTGCTGCCGCCGGGACCACAACGCTGTCGTCGGGAAAGCGCCACTGCTGCTTGTTCGAGGCGCCAGCCTCCATCGTCGTCATTGTGCGACGCGACGGTTGTGCTTTGAGTCTTCGCGATTCTGCTCCGCTTCGATTCTTCATCGTCACTTGGCTCGTGATTCTGCACTGTGCTTCGAGTATTTGCGATTCTACTTCGTTTCGAGTCTTCAAGTCATCGCGATTCTGCTCCGCTTTGATTATTGCTCTGTGGTTGTGTTCGTCTCTCACTATTCGGATGCTCTATGCTTGCCTCTATTATTGTTCAATTTTTCCTCTTCTCGGCTTCTCCATTGTGATTGTCTCTAATATTGTTTAGTTTTTCAATTCTTCACTGTTCTTCTTCCCTCTTGTTCTTTTTCGGTTATGAATTGGGAAAATGGAATCAAATGGAGAACCGATTGATTCAGAGGTTGGGAGTAGACCAATACCTAAAAGAATAAATGTTCCTCGAGCCAGGACTGATGTGGCTTGGAATTATGGAACCTGTATTGATGGGAATTCAAGGAAGATAATGTGCAATTTCTGTGGACATATTTTGAATGGAAGCATCTATAGGTTGAAGCATCATTTGGCTGGAACTAAAAAAGATGTGGCAGCTTGCACATCAGTTCCTGATGAAGTGAAAAAGCAAATGCATGATATTGTCTATGGATTGCAAGAAAGCTTGATTAAAAAAACAAGAAGAGTTGAAGAAGAAGTAACCAATGAGGATGATGATACTCCGAGAAAAGGGAAGGAAGCAGAGACTTCAGGAAACATCTTCAGAAGGACCATTCAACCAACCATAAATTCTATTGTCAAGAACCCATTGAGAGAAGAAGCATGTCTAGAAATTGCTTCTTTTTTCTACAATAATGTTATTCCTTTCAATGTGGCAAACAGTGAAGAATATGGTGCAATGTTTGAAAAGGTTGCTCGACATGGCTTAGGATTTAAGCCACCTTCTTATCATGAATTGAAAGTCAAATGTTTGAAGGAAAAAGTAGAAATGACTACTCAATCATTGGAGGAGCACAAAGAATCTTGGAAGAAGACGGGGTGCACAATTATGACTGATGGGTGGACGGACAAGAGAAGAAGAACAACATTAACTCGTCACATTCATGTAACCATGGATTGTGATTTCCTAGAATCTGAATTTTACTTTAGCCACCAACATGGCAATCAGGGGGAGAATATCAGTGAACCACCATTTTGGCTAAATAACCTTTGTCGCCCACAAACTGTTCAAACAGAGCAAGTAGCCACCGAGCATGAACCTACCTCACTCAACGTAGGAAACAATTCGGTACATGCAACCAATGAGAATCCTTCTGAGAATGTTAGACATGAGGTAAGCGAGGTAAGTTGATCCTACTCTGGCAATTTACTCCTTAATTTTAATGAACCTGCTAATGTGACAGTGTTGCTCCGGGACTTGAAGAACCAAGGAACTTTACTCTTCCCCTGAGAAGAAACAGAGGAATGCCTCCTGATCGATATTCACCCGAACATGTTCCTCGATATCCAGTAAGGGTGGCAAGGGAAGGAGTAGAAGATGTTGCAAAGGTCTTCTCCACCACTCTCCTGTCAGAAGATATTCCAAGAACCATCCATGAAGCCAGTAAGTAAGTTGAATGGCAAGAAGCTATGAATACAGAAATGGAAGCTCTAGAGAATAACGAGACTTGGGAAAGGTGTATCCTACCAGCAGGAAAGAAGCCAGTTGGATGCAGATGGGTCTTCACTATTAAACACAAGGCATATGGCACCATTGAACGATACAAAGCAAGGTTAGTGGCCAAAGGTTATACACAGACCTATGGCGTTGATTATTCCGAGACTTTCTCACCAGTTGCAAAAATTGACACCATTAGGGTGTTGTTCTCAATAGCAGTAAATGAAGATAGGCCACTTCATCAGTTTGATGTCAATAATGCTTTCTTTCATGGGGATCTGAAGGAAGAAGTTCACATGGAAGTTTCACCAGGTTTTTCGAAAGAATTCAAAGAAAATGAAGTTTGCAAGTTGAAGAAGGCCCTTTATGGGCTTAAACAGTCTCCACGTGCTTGGTTTGGAAGGTTTACGGTGGCTATGAAAAGGTATGGGTACAAGCAAAGCAACTCAGGTCACACGCTATTTTTGAAGAAAAGGGGAGATCTAATCACTTGCCTAATAATCTATGTGGATGATATGATCATAACGGGAAGTGATGTCGAAGAAATTACGAAACTAAGACGAAACCTCTTCACGGAATTTGAGATGAAAGATCTAGGAGGACTGAAGTATTTCTTAGGAACAGAGGTTCTAAGATCAAGAAAATGAATCTTTATTTCTCAAAGGGAATACATTCTAGACCTTCTTGCAGAAACAGGAATAATGGATTGTAAGCCAACAGATACCCCCATACAAGGGAACCACAAATTGAAAATAATAGAAGGTGCCAACCTAACAAATAAGGAAAGGTATCGACGGCTGGTTGGCAAACTGATTTACTTATCACATACTTGTCCTGACATTGCTTATGTAGTGGGAATAGTAAGTCAGTTTATGCACCAGCCACAGGATGATCACATGGAACCTGTCATGAGAATAATTCGATACTTGAAGGGAACTCTAGAAAGTGGAATCATATTCAGAAGAAATGGGCATTTGAAGATTGAGGCATACACTGATGCAGATTGGGCAGGAAATCCAAATGATAGAAGATCAACATTGGGTTACTTCATGCTCGTTGGAGGTAAACTGGTAACATGGAGAAGTAAGAAGCAGAAAGTTGTAGCGTTTTCAAGCGCAGCAAAGACAGAATTTCAAGGTATCGCTAAAGGAATAACTGAAGTAATATGGATCAAAAAATTAATGTCAGAGATTGGTTTTTCACCACAATTGTCAAGTCAGTTGAAGTGTGACAATAAAGCTGCAATGAAAATTTCAAAGAATCATGTACAACATGATAGGACGAAACATGTTGAGGTAGATCGGCATTTTATCAAGGAAAAAATTGAGAGCGGTTGTATTGAACTTCCATTTGTAAGATCAGAAGAGATCAGTTGACTGACATCCTCACTAAATCTGTCACAAGACAAATCTTTGCCAAAGTCTTAAGCAAGTTGAGTATTGGTGATCCACTACTCACTTGAGGGAAGTGTTAGAAGAACACAATTAGGGAACTACATCACACAACACTTTATCTTTATATTTCCCAATGGAAAACTCTACTTCTATGTGCCCCTTACTCGTATCTCACATTTTTTACTAAGCCACTGAAGTTTGTTTGGCCTAGGATGGGGCTTAGTCACTAGGTTCAATTTTGAGACCATTCTAGCACTAGCAACATTTGTACAATTTCCCTCATCAACAATTAAAGAGCAAACCTTCCCACTAACTAAGCATCTAGTACGAAAAATGCTTTCCCTTTGGGAATCATCTAGCTCTATAATATGACTTCCCAACAACTTCCTAGCCATTAATAAATCACCTTCAAAAGCCTCAACTTCTTCCTCGTTGTTTTCCCCTGCAATTTCCTCATCACTAGCCTTAGATTGGCTAGCATACTCACCATTGTCTTTGAGAACAATCACCCTTTTGGTTGGGCAATTTGATGCATAATGCCCTCTACTTAGGCACTTGAAGCACTTTACACCTCTTACACCATGGTTAGGAGGTGATTCAGGCCTTTGCATTGGTTCTTTTCTTTGTTGTGGACTTGTGGTCCGATTTGAAGTTGATGGCATTCCTTCTTGTGCTTGTCCTTCCAGCTTGATTGGTTTGAGAAATCCCTTCTAGTTGAGTTTCTTCTCTTGAGTTGTTTCTCAACTAAAGCGGCTTTATGTACCAATTATTCCAATTCAGAATATTTCTGTAATTCCACCACATCACGAAAATTACTATTCAAACATTTTAGAAATCGAGTCATGGTTACCTCAGAATTTTAATTGATGTTGGCACGCATCATGGTCACTTCCAGCTCTTTGTAATATTCTTCTACACTTTTGCTTCCTTGAGTCAAACATTAGAGCTCTAGTTGGATTTCTCTGTTGTAACTGGATGACACATATCTTTTCCTCAAGCCTTTTAATTTCAGCCCATGTCTCCACCATTGGTTCTTCATAGAATCTCTTTCTCTTTGAAGCTTGTTCTACCATGTAAAAGCATATTTTGAAAATTCTGCTGCTGCCAATTTTACCTTTTGATCTTCTGAGTATGTATTGCAGCTCGATCTTCATTTCCCATTCCAAATAAGCTTCAGGATCACTCCCATCATTGAATGGAGGAATGCTAAGCTTCACACCTTCAATTCTTTCATTTTTGTTGTTGTTGTTGGGTCTTGCGAACCCTTGAGTTGCTTGTTGGTCCAACCTCTCATTGACCTCATCCATATGCTGCCTCATTAGCCTCTGAAAGTGTTGAGTTAAGGCTTGCATTTGAAGAGGGTTGAATGCAACTTCATTGTTATTTGGTGTTGCCGTAATTTATAGATTCAGAAAGGCTTAAATATCATTTTAGTCCACTAACTTCACATAAATTCTGATTTTGGTCCACTATCTTTAGATTTATCACATTTAGTCCACTAGCTTTCAAATTTTGAGCACTTTTGGTTCACTATTAGTCAATTGGTAAGTCAACGGACACGTCAGCAAAAGTCAACAGTCATGTCAGCAAAGTCAACTGACACGTCAGCAAAGTTGATGGCCATGTCAGCTAAGTCAACGTCCACGTCAACAAAGTCAGCAACCATGTCAACAAAGTCAACTGCCGCATCAGCATCGTTAAGTCCACGTCAACATAGTGGACTAAAATTGACAATTTTTTAAAGCTAGTGGACTAAATGTGACAATTCTAAAGATAGTGGACTAAAATCAGAATTTGTATAAAGCTAATGGACCAAAATGATATTTAAGCCATTCAGAAATAACAAGAAATAAGAACCCCACAATCACTCACCCGTGTATACACACACGCACACGTGTATCACTCAATTGGTCTTTGGCTTTTGTGACCAAAAATGTACTCTCTAGCCTTTTACCACTCAAAATTCTCACTTAACAAGGCAAATATTCTTCCTTTGCAGTTTCTGAGAAGTTAATAAAAGTGTATGGCTTAGAAATGAAATAAAGGGAGTGTGATACAAGGTCTGTAATGAGAAAACATAATTTGAACTCGTATAAACTGAGCTCTAATTACCACCTGATAGGTTCCCGAATGGGGATTGATTTAGTTGGATCTATATAGGAGTTATTTACACAGAGAAACCAAAGGAACAATTTAACTCGACAACAAAATGTAAAAACTTGAACAATAATTCACAAGAAAAAGATAAGAAACATAAACTAGGAAATATATTAAATGAATGATCTAGAAAACGCTTCAGAAGTTAGGGGTATTGTTTAAGAATTAAGAATGATGGTCCAGAAGTTGAATTCTTTAGTTCGGAATTAAGAACAATGGTTCGAAGCAAGGAATACCAGTTCAGAAGCTGTTTCGATAGTTCAGAAGCTTAATTAAGACTTCAGAAGCAGGAATAGTAATCCCGAAGCAAGCATACAGGTTCAGAAGCTTCAATCCTTATTCCAAAAACCAAATGGATAGTTTAGAAGCAAGAAGTTAAAGTTCAAAAGCTAGGACATTAGTTCAGAAGCTAGGATATAACTTCAGAAACTATAATCAATATTTCAGAAATAAGAGAAAGGTTCAGAACTAAGAAACAAGAGTTCGATCAGAAGTAAGGAAATAGGGTTCAAAAGCATGATCAATTGATTAAGAACAAGAACAACCACTCAGAAGCAAAGAGTATTAGTCATGAAGCTAAAAATATAAGTACAGAAACCTAATCTTTGATTCAGAAGCTCAATAACTAGTTCAAAGGCAAGATAGTAAGTTCAGAAGCTCGAATCATGGGTTCAGAAACATGAATCATACTTCAGAAGCAAGAATAACCATTCAGAAGAAAGTTTATAAGTTCAGAAACAATAACAGTTATTTCAGAATCAAGAACAATAACTCAGAAGCAAGGAGTCTGAGTTCAGAAGTTAGTGACATAAACTTAGAAGCATCAATAACACTTCAGAGGCAAAGTAATTTGTTTCAGAGGCTAGGATAACTAGTTCATAAGCTACAATTAAAAAGTTCAAATACAATAGATATATTTGATACGAATACTACAGAATTATAATTATAACAACAATTAAAATGAAACAAGAACAAGATAGATAGGATAGGTAGGCGCCACTCCAAGAGGAGATAAGCCTAGACGCCACAAAGGAAATTAAAATTGTCTTTGATAAGTCAAAGTATGTTCAATGAAGAACAAAAGAGAATCACTCTCTAAAATGAAATTCAAATCCAAGTTGTTTTCTGAGTTACAATGAGACTCCTACTTATTGCCTTAATTGGACTCCACAATAATTCTTGCAGCCTCTTTTTAAGCATTATTTAACACACCACTTGCTACGTACATACCCCATGACCCACTAAAGTTCCCACTAACTTTATCTTGAGTTTTAAAAACTCTTTATTTTAAAGAAAAGTAACACTTCTAGCATACCCATTTCACCAAACATTAAAAACATTGTCTGAGCTTATGCAAGCTCATTATTGAAGATAACACAACCCCCACTAGCAGCACTCGTACTCCACTGAAGCAAAATAAACATTAAATAAAACCTAAACCAAATTAATCTATAAAATTCAGAAGCTAGACATCAAACTGGTGCAACATCCTTAGTTCAGCCCATTTCAAATGTTATCTTAGGCCAGAAGCTTTTGAATATGTCCAGCAACCATTTCAGTCCATTCTCCTTTATGTTACTTATTATTTTGGTTGCAAAACTCCACAAAATTTCTCTTAACTCGTGTAGCATATTCTCTAGCCCTTTTATTTCATTATTCTTATTGCAAGGTATAATCTTGGGCTTAAAATATGTCCTCTTTGGGCTCTTTCTAAGAATAGTTGCAGCAATTTGAGTCAGAACCTCCATAGTTTCCCTTGGCATTGCTCTATCCCTAATTACTCTTAAGTTTAGAATGCCAATGTCTTGTTTTGGTTGGCTTGAGTTCTTATCATTAGCTGACCAAGAAGCGTTAGTCAAACAAATGAATGGAGTATTAGTGAAGAGTGAAGAAGAAGCACTCTTTACTGGTAGAAGAAAGGGAAGGGAGAAGCCAATCAGCGGTGCTTTACATCACACAATGTTTTGTTCAATGAAGCCTCTTCTTGGTGGTCGTCACAACAAGTAGTGCTACTAGAAACTAAGGAGATTGAAGAGGTGAAAGAAGAAAAGACGGGGGAGAAAAGAGAAGGTGAAATAGAACAACCTCCAAGTCCAACTCAAATCGAGAGGCACAAGCAAAGTCCATGGAAAACAGAAATTCATCAAAGGAAACACGAAGAGTCTAAAGATGAACAAGATGAAGAACAACCGCTACTTAGGATATCCACCAAGCAAAGGAAGCCAAATCAAAAGTATGCTAATGTTGTGGTGGTGATGGAAGTTAAGGAGCCTGAAACCTATAAAGACGCCTCATAAAAAGAAGAATGGGTCAAGGCGATGGAGGAAGAAATTGCTGCACTGGAACAAAATCAAACATGGGAGCTGGTTCCAAGACCAAAAGATGTCAAACCAATTTTTTGAAAATGGGTCGATAAGATCAAGACTCGTCCAGACGTATCAATAGAAAGGTACAAGGCTCGACTTGTTGCACGAGGGTTCTCTTAGCAGTATTGGCTGGATTATGACGAGACATTCAGCCTTGTCGTGAAGATCAGCACAGTAAGAGTTCTGATTGCATTAGCAGCTTGCAAGTCATGGAAGCTTTGAAAAATGGACGTGAAGAATGTTTTTCTGCATGGAGAAGTGGATAGAGAAATCTACATAGAGAAGCCAAAAGGATTTGAAAGCAAAGCTCATCCGGAGCATGTTTGCAAGCTAAGAAAAGTGTTGTATGGGCTGAAACAAACACCAAGAGCATGGTATGGCAAGATTGCGGAGTTCTTAGTCCAGAGTAAATTTCATCTAACGCCTTCGGACTCAAGCCTGTTCGTTACGGTACGAGAGAATAAACTAGCAATCATGTTGGTGTATGTTGATGATTTAATCATCACAGGTTACAATGTTGAAGAGATATGTCAAACTAGAGAGAACTTATCAGTTCGATTCTAGATGAAAGGGCTTGGAAAACTAAATTCTTTTCTTGGACTAGAGATGGATCGCACC
This sequence comes from Aeschynomene evenia, assembly GCA_013621005.1. NCBI lineage: Eukaryota > Viridiplantae > Streptophyta > Magnoliopsida > Fabales > Fabaceae > Aeschynomene > Aeschynomene evenia. The sequence continues at coordinate 9,060,930 of CM024271.1, forward strand.
AAAGAAGGATTATTCTCGTGTCAGCAAAAGTATGCTAAGAATTTATTACAGAGATTTGGCATGCTTGACTGCAAGCCAATATCAACCCCAATAAATGCTAAGCTCTGTCCACATGAAAGAAGAGATTTAGAAGATCCAGCTATGTACCGACAATTAGTTGGAAGCCTTATCTATTTAATATTGTCAAGGCCAGACATTTCTTATGTTGTTGGAGTTGTGAGTAGGTACATGCAAAATCCAAAGAAGTCGCATCTTGAAGTTGTTCGAAGAATATTAAGGTACATCAAAGGTACGATCGATTATGGAATATTTTATAGAAAAGGTGACACATGTGAAATGGTCAGATACTATGATGTCGACTATGCCGGAGATCATGATATTCATTGATCGACCACTGGATATGTATTCACTCTTGGATCAGGAGCAGTTTCGTGGTGCAGCAAAAGACAACCAACAGTCTCGTTGTCAACAACATAGGCTGAATATAGGGTTGTGGCAATGGCAGCACAAGAATTCACATGGTTAATGCAATTAATGAAGGATCTTCATCAACTAGTCAGAGGTGCAATTTCGCTACATTGTGACAACATCTCTGCAATACAATTGGCAGAGAATCCTGTATTCCACGCAATGACAAAGCACGTGGAGATTCATTATCACTTCTTGAGAGAGAAAATTTTGAATGAAGAAATAAAAATAAAGCATGTGGATCGACACATATAGGAAAATAGCCAATATTTTCACTAAAGGATTGGTTAACGAGAAATTTTCAAAATTCTGCAACCAACTCAGCATGAGTAGAAGATCTAATGTTGAGTGGGAGAATTGGAAAAATCAACACTAAAACAATCTACGTAAATCTAACATTGGTTAGCAAAATAATATAATAAAAATATCTAGAATATAATAATAATAATTATTATTATTATTATAATAATAATAATAGAAGTTCCTAGACTAATTAAAGAACTACACAGAAATAATATATTAATATATTGTGCTAGATTTTTCTAGCTAAAGTTGGTGAAAATTAGTCACCTACACTAGTATATATATATGTAAGATTATTGATGGTTTGTGAATTAAGTGTAAGCACCGAGTAAAAAAAACAATTAAGTGTAGTGAAGTGGGCAGTAAGTAGCTAGTGAAGCACTAGTAAGCAAAAGTGTCAAACAAGTAAGAGTGCACATCAAGTGAAGTCTAGCAATTATACATGGCCAAGACTATGGTGGTGATGATTTTTATATTGTGGTGTTGTGAGTCTGACAAATAAACCTGATGATTACACGTGTGTGGATGGCAATTAGAAAAAGGTCATAAGGCTATAATGGGTATTGTAACAACGTTAAATTGATTCAGAAATAAGAGCCAAGATTCATTTGTGGGATTTAGAGTTCATGGCTTTTTTCGTTTTTGAAACGTGGGTGGTGGTTGGCACCTTCGGGAGAGAGTCCAGCGGTGTTGTCCAACCACGGCCTTGCAGCACCGCGACGTGGAGTGAGGGACAGCAAGCACGAGGTTGAGGTGAAGTCCGTTGAAGCAGGCCGGTTGCAGCGACGGCGATCTGCAGGAGGTTGAGGCGAAGTCCGTTGAAGCAGGCCGGTTGCAGCGATGGCGATCTGCAGGAGGTTGAGGCGAAGTCCGTTGAAGCAGGCCGGTGAATCGCAGATCTCTGGTTGAAGCAGGCCGGTGAATCGCAGATCTCAGGCCCCAACTTAGCGACGACGATTTGCAGGAGGTTGAGGCGAAGTCCGTTGAAGCAGGAGGCTGGTCGCAGAGACTGAATCGCAGTAGGCGGAACGGTGAATCGCAGTAGGCAGAAAGTTGAATCGCAGAAACGACATTTTTTTTGCAGCAGGAAGGTGAGTAAGCTTTTGTTAGAACACTCATATTAGTTGATCTTGTGTTGTTTGTATGTTGTTTTTGTGTTGCAGCAGTTCGTTGTATGTATGTTGTTTTTTTAGGGAATAGATGTGTTTGTTAATCTATGTTCCAAACACATATTGGCTTCAATGGAATGTGAATACTGATTTATTATTAGTTATTGATTTATTTACAAATCACCTTTTTGTCGATAACCCACCCATTTGAAGGATCGATTTCAAGTATTATGTTGGGCTTTACAAGTTATGGTCTTAGGCTCTCTTCTTTTGTGGGTGAGGAAGAAGACAAGCCAAACGATGTCGTCAAGTACAATACGCATCTGTTGAAGTGAAAGAGGGGTAAGTTGTTCCAATTCGAGTTAAGAAAGGGGAATTTGGGTTAGTGTTCTGTGTTATTGATTAATAAAGAATAAGGTGTTTAATGTTGTTTCTAAGCAAAACCATGCTTGATTATGTATGGGATTCTAGCCCCTGTTATACACTATTCCTATTAAAGATTGGTACTCTTTTAATCTTTCAATGTATATTAGCATGAGTAATTCTGGTTTCATAGATGAATGAATGAATGAAATTATTATTTTGTAGCTTTTTATTTGTACAATTTTGATTTTTTGTTTAACAAGCAAATGTTTAGCTCTTGTCAAGAAAACTAATATTATTCCCTTCTTTGAAAACCACCTTCAAATTATAATGATCGATCTTTGAGAAGAAATTTAGACAAGGTATTAATTTTTGTGCTAAGAATGACAAAGTAATTATTTTTCAATTCAAAACTCCTGTGTATATGGATAACTCTTCCAGTAAAGCTATCAACCAAACTAAGAGAATAAGCTTAAGTAATGAGACTCAAATTTTTTGTCCTCTATTGCTTTGCCAAGCCTCTTTTCTCCTTCAAATATAAGTCTTAGATTATAAGTATAACAATTAATATGATGACACTACTAATGACGATGCCGCTGCTAAATTTTGATAGTTGAAGGTGTTAATAGATTTTGATGGTTCAACGAAAAATATATCTCATCGGAGGTATCGCTAGACCAAAGAACAAATGAAACTTGACAAAGGTATCTCAGCAAATCTCTACTTTTTAGACCCCTCATTAATAACAACACGGAAGGACAATTTTACAAATAAAACGTGAGGCGCAACATTAGATACAAACACATGGGGCATAAGTAATCCTTAGCCTCGAAAATTAATGTGTATTTTTGCTCACAAATGAAATGTAGAATAAGTATTGGGTCAATGTTTCTTGTATTTTTGGGCCTACTTGTAATTTATTTTGTGAGTGTAGTAAATAGTATGGGGAAACGTTAAGTAGTTTGATTTTTGTAACCAAAAAAATAATAAGTAGCTTGTTTTATAAAAAAGTAGTGGAATGTTTTTGTTGCAGGAAAACAAAATTGAAAGTTTTCATATTATTATTACAAGAATGAAATAAACTTCAGGTTATTTAAATAGAAGTATATTGTATTAAAATAGAGTGTATAGTCATTAAAATGAAAAAAATGCGACTGGACCCTGTTTGAACTATGTATGAGACCTGACTGGAAACATATTTTTGTAATAAATATTTTTAATTTTTGTTTAATCTATTTGGAGAGAGAAAAAATTATTTTTTTGGATATTCTTTGTAAATAATATATATATATATATATATATATATACACTTATGAAATGGATAATTTATTATTATTTGATTGATTAATATTTTTTTATCCCTTGAATAATATTTTAGCATTTAAATAAAGTTTGTTCGTCATATATATAAAGTAGAGTTTAATTATGTTGCACAGGTAGTGTAATAAATTGTAGAAAAATAATAATGAAATATTTGATTATAGTTTTCACAAAAAATTACAAAACTATAAAAGACCTCGTCTTCAGGTCATGGTGGTATTGTTTTAATTTAATATTATGATAGTAATAAAATAATGATCACAAACAATACTAATGAACGAATAGATTAATATATAAATGTTTATACATATTACAATAACTAAAATAACAATGGGTGGTTCCGTGAAACGTGGGTCATCAGTGTTGAATGCAGTGAACAATGGCGTGCTGCAGAAACTATAAGTGATTTGATTGTGATGGAAATGAAATGTCAAGTAAAAAATCTAGGTGGATGTGCAAGGTAATGTAAGGTGGATAGCCGTCTTGGATTCATTGTGACATGACCCCGCTGTGTAGGTCGGTCCTGTCAATTTAGAAGACATGGAAAAAATTTTGAGCTTGGCTAGAGGCATTTGGGCCACAATCTGGCTAAAATACATGAATAAACGGAGAGAATAAGTTTATTCTCAGTATACATCGTGTGAAAAAAAAAATCTCAAATACACACTTATAATAAATCGGCAGGCACACTGTCGATTCATATGTTGCAGGGAAAGCGGCAGGCAGCATGCCGACTAACATAAAAATAGCAAAATTGGCACACTGCCTGCGGATTTGCATAGCGCGCGGGTGATGACCTCAAATTTTTAAAACTGTTAATCCAACTTTTAAAATATTTAATTAATATAATATTAAATGTTAGAATAACAATTTAAAAATATTAAATTATTATGTGTAAATAACTTATAGTAAGTAATTTTATAGTGTATAGGAAATTTTATAGTGTATAGAATAACAATTTAAAAATATTAAATTATAGCATAGTTAACAAATGTTATGTAGAAAATGTAATAATAAATCACGTTAACACTCGTAACAACATTTTGTAGGTGAATATAGTGTATATTTAATTGTATTATTTTAGATTCAAATCATAAAAATAGAAAATGAAATTTGCGTTTAATTTAAGTTATCTGTCGATGTAAAATAAACACATACAAAGATCCAATCATGTCATGACACATCACCAAAAAATTTTTACACAATCATCTACTATGCCAAAAATCACACAAATCAATAAATATGATTGGTTATTATTGTAACATTTTTTACACTGTCAGTGCATCATAATTAGACTATTTATTTTTGATATAATTATTGTAATAATAATATTGTGAAGATACCACCCTTACTGATCCAAAATTTCCTCATGGTAAGTGATTGTTATAGAATAATACATATATTTCACTATTGTTAGAATTTGTTTATATAAAAAGTTGAAAGTAGTTGTATGTATTGTTATTTCATTGAATATATAATTCTACAAATTTGTGGTTTTTTTTCTCTCAACTAATATGTTAATATTAAGAATTTCAACAGAGATACAAAGTAAACAATTATTTTAAACAGAATTCTTTCAACATCAATTATTTTAAAAGCAATTCTATCAAAATTTAAACCAAACAAATTGTACAGAGTCCAACTGAATGATAGATAATTCATTAATTCAATATATGTCTATGTGTGTTTATAAATTTATATACACCAAAACAATAAATTCAGGTTAATTAAATTTCTCATTAGTTAATAACTGTTGACCTTATATGTTTGGTTAATATATGTATGATTACTTAATTATATTTTTAATGTGTATAATACATAAATGCATTTATTGAATATAGATTGATTAAATTTGTATTTGGATTTGTTAGAATTAAAATAGTTAAAACAAAAAAATGAAGCAAAAGGGAAATGGTCCAAACAATGGAATTGTATTTCCTTAATTTTCAACGTATAACAACATAATGATAAAGACATATAAACGACACAATCACATAATATCTAAGGAACTAAAACAACATCTGAAAATGAAAACCTACTAAACATTAAATCTGAACTATATTCTTGTTGAAATTACTAGACCACCATCAAACTATGCTTCTTTTAAAAATAAAAATCAGGAAGGTAGTCTTCATCAATCAACTTTATAGAGTACTTGCATCTTAATTTGGATGATTATATGCATTTCTTTGCTCTACTTTAGCCCTTTATTATACTTAATACATTTTGGAATTTATTTGGGTTTAATAGAAATAACGGCTAAAGTAACAAGTTCTATGATGTTTTTGCAATTCAAGGATGACCTTTGCACTTGATCTTGGATATTTTGTAATTTTAGTACAGGTCACAGGTATTATTGGAGCTGTAGACATCAGGAACTGAGCAATAAGCGGAGCAGTGAATTTCAGAACCAGCATCGAGCGCCCCAGCGCCCATAGCGCGCTCCAGCGCACGAGGCCCACTTGAATCTATCATGTGCACAGCACTGACGCCCTAGCGAGCTATACGCGCCCCAGCGCCGCTCCGCAATTCTGTTACAGCAGAAACCCTATCTGCAAGACGATTTGGGGGCCCAATTGGCTAGGGTTTGGAGGCTGCTCACTCTATTTAAAGAGGGCTAATGCATCAGAAAACACACCTCTCAACACCACCACTTTTATATCTTTTCTTTTCCTAGTTTCTTTCAACCCTAGGCTTTTTAGTTAGAGTTATTTTCTCCATTAGGATTCCATCTTTTTCCTAGTTTAGCTCTAGATCCTTCATTTGTATTCTCAACGTTATTTGTCTAGCCATTTGGGTTTTGTAACTTACTCTTTATAGTTAATTCAGTTATTCGTTTTTCCATCTTTCCAATTAGCATTTAATTTCTTTACTTTACTCTTTATTGTTCAAGTTATTTACTTTCTTCATTCCATCTTTGTCTTTAATTCCAATTTATTTTCTGCCCTTTTATTTCCTCCATGAGTAACTAAGTCTCTTGGTGGTTTATGAGGGTGTGAACATCATTGGGGTAGATTGAGGCTTTGTTCTTAATCTTGCATAATGTTTCATTATCAAACCTTGGCATATGATTTGAGATCTTAAATTGTGTGTTTAATCCTTTATCTTGGCTTACTCGATTGAGTTAGGCTAACTCATTGGCATATGTCTATGTGTTAGTTGATTAATTGATGCATGGCATATCACGATTTGGTAATGAGTAATTAATTGGCTGATTAGTCTCTTTAATTAGATTAATGTGATTAGCTTTAACAATTGTTGAAAGTGGAACTAAAGGTGAAATCTCACTAATTAATCTCATTCTATGCAATTAATCATTAGAATCACAACAAAGGAGTTAGATCTAACTCCGGCGTAATTAATCAACTCATGCATTCTTTTGTAGCCAATGATAAACACCCTAATGAATGTTCCACCCCATAAACCACAATTTTTATTATTCCAATTTTATTCCAAATTATTTTTCTTGCATACAAAAAACCCCCCAACTGTGACAACCGTCATACAACTAGTCTTGTGCATTGCTCTCTTAGTCATTCCTTGTGAGAGACGACCCTGGTTTCCACTAAACTATATTAGGGGAACTTGGTTTTATAAATAATTAAATTTATGGATGTCACGACAACAACCATCAGGCACCAAAAGGGCGTGCTCTAAGCAAGATAGATCCACAGGCATACTAAGTATGCTTAAAAGACTCAAGATAAATAAGCAAGAGATATAATTTATTATTACGAATAAAGAGTGTTACTTTATGTTATATATATTTTAATATTCGATAGTTGAGCACATAGTACACTACGCCTGATCTGAGTTATTATTTATGTTATGTATGTCTTTAATTTAAAAAGGAACAAGATGCACTTAGGTAGTCGTTCCGGGACAAGATTGTTTTGAAACTAATAACTGAAATGAATTCATTCATGCTCACTTATTTAATTAATAAACCCGGAGCGGCTCCCCTACTGAGTTACTTTCAAGTACTCACCCCATGTTATTTCAAACATTTTAGACGATGAGCACCAGCAGGACGATGGAGCGAGCTTGGAGCCCGCGCAGCCTTAGTTTTAGCTTTCGCATTATTTATTAGACATTATTATTTGAGTTGTTTCTTTTTGTGGATTACGTTATGGATTTATTATTATTCTCTAGTTTATGTTTCTAAGACCGGACCTTTGTTAGCCGGCAAGTACTATTTTATTTATGGATTGTATTTGTGGAGTCTTGTGAGTCTCTGTTTTAGGCTCATGAGATAACACTATTATTATTGTTTTGATGTATGTTTTGGGAGATTACATGGTTTATTTATTTACATTGAAGTATTATTCAGACTATATTATGTTACGAGTATTATCGCTTATTTATTACGCAAGGCCCTTATTTTTATATTCCGCACAAATGTTTTCGAAAGTTCTTCCACATATTTCCCGCGTATATTTATTTTAAATATAAAGATAATATATGATAGCAGGAAGTAACCCTTATGAAATAGCCTAAAATGACTTAAGCATTAAATGGTAGGGTGTTACAGTACCCTGTATGTTTTAAAACGTGCAATTTACCCCATCTGTCACATCTCCATCCATTTCTCCGTTAAATGGTCATGTGCAGTGCACATGTCATTTCTCTGTCAAATCATACAGGGTACCGTATTACCCGTTTTTGAAAGATCATGGGCTAAATTGCAACGACCCAAACATTCAAAGGGTAAACTGCTTTTTTCCACGTAAAAAAATGGTATTTTAGTAATTTAATAAATGACATGTGCACGACACATGACCATTTAATGGAGAAATAGATGGAGATGTGACGGATGGGGTAAATTGCACGTTTTAAAACATACAGGGTACCGTATTGCCCGTTTTGAAAGTTCAGGGGCTAAATTGCAGCGACCCAAACATCCAGGGAGGTAAAATGTTTTTTTCCATTTTTTTATGTTTATCATTTTTGTCATGATTGAGTTCTTCAATGAGTTATTTTTCATCATATAGTGGGTTATTTTTTAACATACAATGGATTTTTTTTCAACATACAATAGGTTCTTCAATGAATTATTTTGGACCATACAATAAGTTATTTTTTATCATAGCTTAAGTTTTTTATCATTCAATAGGTTCTTCTTTTTTTCGTTATTTTATTTTGCTAGTGTTATATAAGTTATTTTTCATCATACAATGAATTGTTTTTTCACCATACAGTGAGTTATTTTTTAACATATAATGAGTTATTTTTCAACATACAGTGGGTTTTTCTACCCCATTTTGTGGGGTTTCTTCTATTCATTTTTGGGTACTTTTGATTATAAAAGTGATTTTTTTTATATTGAACGTGATTTTTAGTTGCTGGTTAAGTGGATTTTTTAATTGTTTGAATGCATTTTTCCTATCATTAGAATGAGTTATTTTGTATTTTTGGTTATTTTTCAGAGGTTACAAGGTTACTTTTTTTATAGATAAAGGTTTTACCTTTAGAGAAAAATAATATATTTTGTCCATTTGCTTTTTTTTTATTTCGCAATGCATTTTTTTACGTTTATCATTTTTGTCATGATTGAGTTCTTCAATGAGTTATTTTTATCATATAGTGGATCATTTTTAACATACAATGAGTTATTTTTTCAACATACAATGAGTTATTTTGGAACATACAATGAATTATTTTTTATCATAGCTTAGATTTTTTATCATACAATGAATTTTTTTTCGTTATTTCCTTTTGCTAGTGTTATATAGGTTATTTTTTATCATACAATGGATTATTTTTTCACCATACAGTGGATTACTTTTAACATATAATGAATTATTTTTTCAACATACATGGGTTCATCTAGCCACACCTACAAAATTTTCTTAAAAAAATAGCAATGAAAAATCATAAAACAAAAAAATAATAGTTTTAATCATGAACAAAAGAGTGAGAGGAAGAAAGGAATAAAACTTCACGAAGTGGATGAACAATGAGGATAGTGGGATAGTGGGATAATGGGGATGCACTTTTCAAGACAAAAACGCTTGTAGTGTGGTGATGGGGGAGTTGAGAGTGGTTTTCACGTGGTCTTGTACTTAACACACTTTGCGGGACCCAAGATAAAAAGTGTATTGGTGACTGAGAGTGGTTGATATGTAGTGTATAAATAGCACGGTTGAATAAATATAGTAGTGTGTATTAAATATTATAAGGTGTAATGATAGAATTGAGTTGTAATATATGTATCTCAGAATTGAGTTGTAATATTATTGTATTTAACAAAGCATTAATTTTTTGGCTCCTTGCTTATAAGGGGTTTTCTTGTTGTGCTTACATGCTTGTTGGGTAATCCATCGCTTTCAGCCAGTAATATAGTGATTCCAAAGTCCAAACAGGTCAGCATTATTCCATTTTATACTCCAAGTCTTTATGCTAGCACTTTCCTTTATAGATAAAATGAATCAGCTTTAACTATAGTTGTCCACTTACCTCTATATGTGAATGCATGAAATTTGAGCTCTTTGACATAGAAAGAAGCTAGACTCAACTGCCCTTCTTACTTGTAATTGTAAGTGAAAACTTAAATGTTCTAGGTTGTTTTCCGTTGGTCAAAAGTGATTCAGTTTGATTTGGAAGCATATTGTTAAGTTTGTTTTTCAAGCATTGAGATTACAGAATTTAGGATTTAGGAATTGGAGAGGATATTAAACTCTGTCTTAAATGAATAAATCATAAAGCCATTAGGATTGAGTTAGTGGTGATGAGCTTAGATAATTTGCCTCACACGAGGTCTTCAAATTTTGGAATCATTAATGTACTAAAAAAAAAACAAAGAGAGATAGAGAGATCTTAAGCTTTATCATACCACAGAAGAAATGTTCTACGCATCTACAATGTAGCTTATTAAAGTTTCATATTCCTATCAAAATTTTATCATATTCCTATCTTAGTAAGTTTATCTTAACAAATCTAAACTAAAACAGTGTTAATATTTCCCCCCAACACACACATAGAGCAATACACACATAGAGCAATAGAGCATGCACAACAAAAAATCAACAAAAACAGCTAATAAATAAGAATTTTGGTCACAATCACCTCGCCCATTAAAAATATACTTATGATTAAAAGTGCTATTTGGGTCATAAAGTATTAAATGGACTTTGTTGACTGTTTTGGCTGAAAAAAATGTTGTTCCCGATCATTTGTATATATGTAGAGAGAGAGAAATTTGATTGCCTGAATGAAAATGATTGTCCTTACTGGCCCTTGTGAGTTGTGACAGATTTGAATTATTGAATAGTTCTGTTTTTCATTTTTTATTCCTTCTCCTTTTTCTTTACATTGTAAAATGTCTACATCCAAGGTAGTAAAGTAAGGGGTAACGGAATTCCATTGTTCAATGATTTGATGATGATACCCCATTGAGTACGAGATTGCATTTTTTTATTGGCCCTTATATCTGTCCAAATCACTATTTAAGAACAAGCAAAATTTAATTCATACATAATGACTTGGACTTGGTGTTTGTTTCTGAAATCTTAGAGAACTTGAACCAAGTGAAGAAGGGTTCCTAGCAAGTGGTACCAGTGATTGTACAACATCTGTCATGAGTGGCCTGTAATCAGCTTCTGGCTGTATGCACATTGCTGCAATTGCAGCTATCTGTAAAAATAGAAGAAACCAAAACAAAAAGAGGTTAATTTATGGAAATAATAATATGACTAATCCAAATCATCCAGTAATAATGATGAGAGAAGTGAGTAACAAATAGTAAACAAAACCAAGTTTGACCTGAATTAAATCCTTCTTTGAGTACTGTCCTCGTAGTGCTGGGTCAACCATTTCCATCGCTTTTTCTCTGTTTGTTAACCTTGGAAGAGCCTGATGAATTACAAAGGTAATATGTTAAGCTGAATTCTTGGAATCCATTATTGGAAATGGTGGTTGTTACAACTTTGTTCCTAATTATTACTCTAGATGAAACACTGTATTTTTCCTTCTTCTTCTTCTTCAAATAGTAGATTAAGTCCTTTTGAAGGGAAATTGAACAGTGGTATTTTTATTAACTAACCCAAGAGACAAGGACGTGTTCTCCAGGGGCCCGCTTGATATCAACTGGCACACGTCCTGTGAGCAGTTCAAGAAGAACCACACCATAGCTGTATACATCTGACTTTGTTGTAAGCTTGCCTGTGGAGGCATACCTACATTATGCCAAATTCAAGTTACAATTATAATTAAAAATAAAAACTGTGCTTTAAATTATGGATCAAACGAGGATAAAAAAAAAGGGAGGGTTTAATTTCCATGCATCTAAAGTAGTTTTACACCAACGTAAAATTAAATGGTGATTATAAGCAAATTGGTTTCATTTTAGACAGTGTAGTATGAAAGTCAACAACTATGTGACTAGAGGTCAGTCTAAACTACTTTACACGTGTAACAATAAAGCTTATATATATATATATATAATTAAAATATGTAAGTATATTAAGAATTATACCAGGTATAAGCATGACTAGAGGTACAATAAAAAATCAGCTAAAACAATCAATAAATAGAAATTTGGGCCACAATCACTTAGTCCCACAATTAAAAATACTATTTGGGTCATAAAGTGTTAAATGAGATTTTTTGGATGAAAAAATGTTGTCCCTAAGCATTTGTTTATATATAAACACTTCTTCAATGTGAAATTTATGTCTGTCGTAAAGAAACCATAATCATTTAAAAATTTTACAGCCAGCTTGATAGGGACATGACTGTGACCATGTGGATGATTCTTTATTTGATATTGCAAGTTATGTAATGGAGGAGTGGGTGAGGATAAGGCAAAGGCTTTTCCCACAATGATAGATAGATGAGATGGGATGAGATAGGTGTATTCAAAACTATTCATATCATATGATATTTACTCACTCTGGTGCCAGATATCCTGTGGTCCCCAACACACGGGTGGAGACTTGACCGTTCATCTTCTTTGATCCCATCTTTGCCAATCCAAAATCTGAGACTTTTGCACGAAAGTTTTGACCCAACAGAACATTATTGCTCTTGAAGTCTCTGTGGATCACTGGTGAGACTTCATGTTCATGCAGGAACTCAAGTGCCCTGGCACAATCAAGTGCTATCCTGATCCGGGCCCACCAATCCAACGGCTGAGATTGGCTGTTGGAGTGAAGGTGTTGATGGAGTGTGCCATTTGGCATGTACTCAAATATCAATACCCTGTGGTTTTGGTCTGCACAGTAGCCAAGTAACTCCACCAAATAAGGTGAGTTTAACCGACTTAGGAGATCTACCTGCAATAAATACCAAATGGGGGCAAAAAATACATACAAGAAAATGCCATTTAGTCTTCACTCCCATGTGCTAGTTTTGAATAATGCTCATAATGTGAGTTGGCAAGTAGGATGGGGCTGATAGAAAGATATGAAAGCGTTAGAGCATTTCATTTTTTATTTTCATGGTCCCAATTTCGGTTGCAAAATGCCAGAGAGTTTTCTTGAAATTAGAGTTAACAAAACATTTCTTACTGTCACTATTTTAAAGACCTAGTAGGACTGAGTTATAGTAGAATTTTTCTTTTTAATTGATTAGTTTTGTCTAGAACTCAACGACCCCATAACTTAGGTTTTAAGATGTTAAAAAATAAAAAAATAACAATAATTTTTGGAACATAAAATAATTTATATCCTTAAAGAAACAGGGTCTAGTCAAATGTGACACCATAAACTACTATATTTAAGATTCAGAGAGGATATTAAGGTTGTCATTTGATAGGGTGTAAAAGTCCTTTCTTGTTGCATTAAAATAACTTGTTTCTTTTATGATTTTCTTTTTCTTCACAATTTTCCTTTGCAACCAATAGAAGGTTTCAACTATATAGAAAAGACAAAAAAACAATATCCCTGAGCAAACTTCATCAAATACCAGGAAAACCAGGCACAGAAATGCAGAGATAGAGAGCAAGAAAAAAACAAGAGATATTAAATCATTGAGCACCAAAAACAAAGAGAGATATCATATCATATCATTAAATGAAGCTCACTCACTCAGTTACTCTCTTCATTTTTTTTTAATTGTCCAATTTTAAATGTGCACTTAGTGAAAGAAAATAATAAATATTATCTTAAAATTTGAAATATACAATTAAAAAAAAAAAAAAAAAAAAGGAGTACCTCTGTTCTGAAGGCACGCTCCCCTTGTTTACCTTCCCTTTGCAGCAACTTAATTGCTGCCAAAGTACCATCACTTAAGACTCCTCTGTACATCAAACCAAACCCTCCATTTCCAATCACATTTGCTTCACTGAACCCATCTGTGGCCACTTCTAGCTCCCTATATGTGAACACTTGCACCCCTCTAAACTTAGGTGCTAGTGGTGTCCTATTTAAGTTCCCCCCATGAAGGCACCCTCCCTTCACATCTGAAAATCAATGTTTCCAACCATGTAATGATTTAAGCAGTGTTTGAATTAATATTGGATACGAATTGATGATATAACTAGTGACAAATTCATGTTATGATCTGCATAAGCAATTGATTCATAGCTGGAAATTCATATAATTGTTCTCTGGATATACATTTCTCCCACAGGTTAATATTATCTAAGCACTTCGAAAAATAGAGAAAAGTTGGTATATTGAAAATTCAACGTACCTAATGCACAATTATGTCCAAATATATAAGTTTTTCAATGTACCGCTTTTTTTTTTTTAACGTTTCTCAAAATGTCAGATAATATTAGATGGAGATAGGAAATATATAATATGTGGTTGATTAGGAAAGAGTGTTGCTATTTATATAATAAAAGATCAGTCAAAACCAGCTCATATAGAGATTTTGGGTCACAAATATTTCAGTCCACTAAAAAGTAACTACTTATAGATAGGTTGTCTAATGGACCTATTGGCTGGTTGGGCTGGTTATTCATTGTTCATCAAACATTTCCAGTAATATTTGCAATTTAAGTGATGGCTTGTGCTATTACAATTTAGTAGTGTTACCTGGACTAGAATCGATGCTCAACTTTGTTGATGCAATTAGCCTGCTGCTTGTGTCATGAAGCACTCTTCTGCTGTTATTATCTTTGTAATTTCCACTCTTGCTTGAAGATTTTTGGCGACGGAGCAAGAATATGACTAGAAAAATTGTGAAGAGGACAGTGACTGAGGTGACAAGTGCAATGGTTATGAGAATTGTTTTGGAAGGGAAATGGCCATGGTGATGATTGTCATGGTCATGGTTTTCTGAATGCAAGTGGTGCTGTGTGAATGTGTGGTTCTTAGTAGCATCAAAGGGTGACCCTGTAGGTATAGTGGTAGTAGAATTAGCATCCATGAATGATCACACAGAGAAACAAAGAATTAAAATAAAATGAATGGCTTTCTGTTTGAGGTGGAAAAGAAGGTTGTGAAGAGAAGGAAGAGAGTGAGAGGGTTTTATTTATTTTTTGTTTATGGGGTTGCAATTAATTAAGTATGTGCAAGTTTTGAGCTTCCTTTCTTAGGAGGGCATTTCATCATGTTCTTTATCACTCTCTCTCTCTCTTTCTCTCTGTCTCGTGAATAAATAATCAAATGGGTTTTTGGATTACTTCATTCGTCTCTTCTTTTGTTATTTTCCTAAGGAGTTGTCTCTTTCTTTGTATTAGAAAATCTTGTAAGCTTTTTTTTTTGTTGCACCAATCTTTTCGACCATGCTATCCCCTCTAATTATTCCCTAATTATAGGCCAATCTGTACCCTTGCTGAGCTGAAACCAGAATGCATACACAGCATGTCTTTTTCTCATTCTTCTTTGGAAAAAGAAAACAACAGAGATAATTTGTGCTAAGCTCACGAGTAAATAAAGGGATGATGTTAAATGTAAATTGAAAAATTCAGCTAAACCAGCCAATAAATAGGATTTTGAACCACAATTGTTCAACCCATTACCATCTCAATCATTATTTGGGCAAAAAACAAAGCTAAAATAGACTCATTGACTGTATTGGCTGGTTTATTATTGTACCCTGAGTATTATCGTAAATAAAGCGTGTACATGCTATTGCTATTTGGAGGGTCAACCCCTAAGGGTAAGCTTGATTTCAATAGTAATATAATTGTTTTTAAAATAATTGATATTGAAAAAAATTTGTTTTAAAATAATTATTATAGAAATTATTGGTTTGTATTTTGAAAAATGTTAAAAATTAGATTAAAGTTCTTATGAGATAGCAAATGTAAAAGATAATATTTTTACTTAAAATTAATACTAATAAAAGTGGAACACTTCTCTAAATATTAAAAATACAAACTAAACACTACTACTAATTTTCAGCTCATATTTTATCAGAGAAAAAGTGGCAAACCAAAAAGGGTCTAAGACCACCACTGGTAGAGTGGTAGTGTAGTAAGGTAATGCTATGAAATATCAAGGCAACCGTGTCATGCATCTAGCAGCTTATCATTTGGAACATATTCTTCCACGCTTCTAAAACACCTTAAACACTTTACGGTGTTATGCCCGAAGGAAAATAAGAACATAATATTGCACGTGATAAACAAAGATTAACATGAAAAATAGATCCTGGATTGGATTAATTAAAAGTGATTGAGTTGTTTCTCGTTGGTTATTGCTCTTTGCACCAAGAGTATTATGGTGTCTGAAAACAGAGAAAGAAGAGTGTGTACTGGAGAAGGTAAAAGACAACATCAGTTAGGCTAGGTTAAATAGCATATATATATTAATTTATTCCTAATAGGGCGGGATAAATACGGTCAACTGGTCAACAATAGGGATTCTGGAATATTAGATAATGATGGGTCCAACCCACTTATCATCAGCAGACCCAAACATAATTTATTTCACATTTTCACAATAATATATTAATGTAGCACAATAATAATAATATTAATAAATATAATAATGACTACATAATATTTAATAATTAAATGAATTAATCTGGATAAATACACCAAATAATTATCCAACAATCTCCCACTTGGACAACATAAATTAGAGCACGAGATTAATATCAGTCCAGATCAATTCATAAAATATTTTCGCAATAAAAATAATCTGCACTATTTGCTAATTTGTGTAAGTCCACAAAATAAAATTCCAACATTCTCCCACTTGGACTACACAAATTAGAGTAAAAAGAGTCAGACTAGTTCAGATTAATTCACACAATGTGTGATCACAACAAAATGTCAAACATCACAATATAGTTAACCATAAGGTCCAAAATGAAATGTAGTATCTCATCTTTGCAGAAAATCTCACCCGAAAGAGCAAAGATATCATACAGAAATAAAACACTATGTTGGCTTTAATATGACAATCTTAAGCATGAGGTTCAAACAATACGTGAGACAGACTTCCACTAAACCAATATATCATAAAACCTCATTATATACACTGCGTTGGATAAAGACAAACTGAGTTTGCCCAAACAACACAGGCCACCACATATCCTTAATTGAGAGTGTTCACAATATCACAATAATTAATTAAATGGTATACGTTAATCTGATACTCAATATTCAATAATGACTAAAATTGATTTATGTAGTCCACAACAATAGCAAGACCAAAAATTCTCCCACTTGGACTACATAAATCAATTATCAGATTATCAATAATGTGTATACATTATACATGATCACAATAGTATTCCAAAACACTCTCAATAAACAACAAATATAGGATATGAGTAGTAATTAAGGATTGCACAACAACAATATCATATAACACAAAAAAAATCCTTAAATCAACTTGGTCAAATGATATGTCAAGACATTCAATAACAATATATTATTATGAGACTAACCTCTAGGGTCTCTACAAAATGTCAGTCATTACTGACAATCATTTGATTTATATCAGTCCATAACAATATATTATCAATTCTCCCACTTGGACTACATAAATCAAACTTTACAAAATGTCTCATAATAAGTGGAGTCATAACAATAGTTACAAAATGACTCACACTAATTCAATGCACTAAAACAATTTTCAATTTCTTACTAACTCAATGTAGACTTGAAAACACTAGACTAACGACAGCGGAAGCAAATGCAAAATTTCAAGTCATTATGAGTAGCAACATAGTCTCTCGGGTTACATAATTGTCACCCTTTTAAAACAAGTTGTTTTCAGCAACACAAGAAAAGAAAACTAAATCCAAATGGACACCCACAGGAAACATTGAGTATCAAATAACGATCATCATATCTTTAAGGCTAATATCGAGAGGATACTGAGAACCTTAAAATACGATACAACTCATCAAGAATTGTATCGATGAAAGCAAGTCGAAGGGCAAGACTTTTATCAACACAATTTTTAATGCAACAATAGAAACAATAATATAAAATACTATTATGCCTTACATAATCCGTCCCACGAATGTGAGCTCTCAATCATGCAAAACATCCACAAATTTCTATAAAATACAATATTATCTTATCATGGTCTGTCCCGCGAAGACAAGCTGTCAACCATGAAAAAATAGTCAATAATATACAATAATACAATATACAAATATTTATAAAAACAACAATATTCAATGATATTTTTCATAATTGAGAATGATAATATTTAACCAACATTTATAAATAAAAAAAATAATATCTTCCATTGTCCGTCCCGCGAAGGCGAGCTTTCAACCATGAAAAATATTCAACAATATTTATAAACAAAAATACAAAATTATTCAAAAGATTAATCTCAATTATGAAAAATGCTCATCACAATTTAAATCTTCTCAATGCAACATTAGTTAACATGATAAGAATTATAAATATTGGGTGATTTTGTCACAACCATAATGAGAGAGAAACAAAATTATATTTGTGCCAATATATACTCACATAGTCAACAATAACTTATTGAAATACAATAAGTTAAGCATAATAATTTATACCAAGAGAAAACTTGTGAGCCAAAAAACCAAATATCTTCCAAAAAGAACTTAAAAAAAGGTTGTAAAGCAAAACATAGAAAGATTTACAAAATAAAACATATTATCTTTCTTAAAACTTCACCCACAATAAATTTCTCTTTGTAAGAAAATAGAAATAACAATAATATAACTTAATTATCATAGAGTCCTTGGACACACAAATGCTAAAATCCAATTTTGATTTATGCAAGTCATAAAATAATAAATTATTAAATATTCTCCCACTTGAACGGCATAAATCAAATATTGTGCAACATATAATATGGGAGTATAATTATGTAAAAAAAGCATAATTATAATTTAAAATATGTATTTGTCATAATTTAAATCTAGCTCCTCATAATATTCATCTCAGATAATGAACCAAATAATTATAATCAGTGTCAAAACAATCAAAATAATACCAATAATATCACCCAAAAATTAATATTTAATTAAAATAATAATTTAGAACAAAATATTTGTGAAAAATGAACCTAAAACAGGTTATCCACGGATTTGTACGTACTACAATATGCATTCTGCACCGATTTACGCATGACACAAACTTAAACATGTCATCACGCGCGTAAACGTGTCAAAACGCACCGCCACAAGCTATTCACGCTCCGCCATGAACACCCACGCACCGCCCACGCGCCACCACGAGCACACACGCGCCACCACTCGTTGCCCACGCGCCACCGCGAGCTCACACGCGCCCGCACGCGCCTCCATGCATTGGCACGTGATTTCAAGCGCTCTCACACGCCTTCACGTGCTCTCACGCGCTGCCGGTCGCCCCGGCCCGTGACCGCACGCGCGGCTGCTTTTGAGCGGCTTGCCAGGTGACACGTGGCGCAATCGCAGAAGGTCAGAGCCTACAACATCGGACGGAGGACGACGTAACACGTGGCTGAATCAGGAGTAAAGTGCCTGCTGCAATCAAATGACTTTAAAGGTGACACGTGGCGAAATCTGGAAGGGGATGCTTAAGGCAATCTAACGGCAGAGGTGACGACACGTGGTGAGATCAGGCTCTAGCAATCCGACGCCCCTGCACGTGACACGTGGCACGATCCGGAGGGCCAGGGACACTGTTCACCGTCCCTGACCTCCAACCGGGTCAACACTACTAGAAACATGCGAATTATCGGCGGATATTATCGACGGATTATCGACAGACATTTTGCATACCGTTATCGGCGGATGTATCAACGGAAAATGAATGGTTGACAATTTATTATAAAAAATTTATTATTGACAGATGATTTCAAAATCATCCCTCGATAATTGTCTCCTGCCCAAAACAAAAAATTTATTTTGATCAGCTTGGTTTTATCGACGGATGAAGACGAAACGATCCGTCGATAAAACCCTAAAATCTAACCCTAACTAGTCATTATCGGCCAATATAATTCGCGGATAATGACCTAAACCCTAATATGGGGATTTTTTTATCGATGGATAATTGTAATTCCATCCGCCGATAATCGAAACACATTGTTTCATTTAATCGGGCACTTGTTATCGGCAGTGTTATCGACATATTGATTAAAACCATCTGTCGATAATCCTCGAATATAAGGAGACAACGTCTCCTCCTTCCTCAGTACGAGATTGTCTCTCTCTCTCTTCTCTGCTCTCTATCTTTCTCCGCCGTGAAAAACGGTGTTTCCCCCGCCGTCCGCCGCTCGTTCGACCACTAGGAAGTACCAACAGGTTAATATCTCTCTCCTTTACATTTTACTCGGTTTAGAATTTTTGTTTGAGGTCTCTAATGAGAACTAATTTTTTTTAGGCCTTTGACCACCGCCCACGGCTCGCCTACCGCCGTGATGAGGTCCCTCTCTCCTTGGTCTTCAATTAGGTATTTTTTCTTAATTTCTTAATTATTTTTTCGTATTTTTATATATTTTGTTTATTATTATTATTTTTTATTTTTTCTACTTATTAATATTAATTTATTTTTTTGCTTAAATTTTTTTATTATCTGAAATTAAATTTTATAACTTTATAAAAAAAAAGTTTTAAAAAATTGTTTATTAAAAAAATTATAAAGCATGTTTTTAAAAAAATATATTAAAAAACTTACAAAAAATAGTTTTAAGAAAAAGTTTTTAAATTCTATAATTTAAAAAAAAATTAAAAATGTGTTTTTAAAAAATAAGTTTTAGTAAAACAATTTTAAAATAATCATTGTTTGTAAACTTTAAAAAAAATTAGATTTAATAAACTTAAATGTTATTTAAAGTAAGTAATTTTTCAATAACAAATATATTATTTAAATGATATGAGAACAATTGTTTATATATTCCGGCGATTGGAGCTTACAGTTTTTAGCAGCTTACGATTATATTTGGTATGCTTATTTATTAGTTTAAATGATATGATTTTGTTGTTACTGTTGCAAAACCTTAAGGTAAATGACTTAGTTTGAAAGCGGTCCTTGAACTCCGGCAATACTGGTTGATTAAATTGTAAATTAAATGAGAAACTTTGTTTAAAATTAAGGGGAGACTCTGTCAAAATTTTGTTTGTTAAATTTTTGAGAAATTAAAACACCGTTGTTTAGTTATCCAAAATTAAGGGAAACTCTGTCGAAATTTAATTTTGGTTATGATTTAATTGTAAACATCATTAGTGTCGTATAAATGGTGAGATTAACTAAAACAATGTTATTAATAACATTAATTAAACTTCTCATTTTAGGATTCTCCAATAATTCAAGGGCAATGTCATCAACAAACACTACAAGAAGTACGCGAATTACCGTGGGAATTACTGAGGGATAAAGGCATTATCGTGGGATTTACTGTGGGAAAACGGCCCACGTTAATAACACCCTCGGAAACACTCACCGAGGGAATAATTTTCCCACGGTAATATCTTCGTGGGGCTTACCGAGGGAATTTTCAACAAATTTCCCTCGATAACTGGATCACCATTTTCCTCACCAGATTCGACAATGACTTTAATTACCGTGGGATAATCCCTCGATAACTTTCCGTGGAATTTTCCCTCGGTAATCGAAAAAATATTATGCCATTTTTCCGAGGGATTATCCCTCGACTATGTTGTATTTTTCTGGTGCTATTTATCGTGGGAAATTCCCTCGGTAATGCGCTTACTTTTAGAATTTACTTACCGTGGGAATTTCCCTCAGTAACGGTATGTACTGTGCCTATATGTTCTGTTTTTCATACAAACTACCTGTTATTCAACTTATTTATCACATATAGAATCATTGAATATCTAGAGTATTTTTCTCAAATTAACAATAAACAATAATATTAATTATCAAATCCTATGTCAATAACATCACACGTCAATAACTAAAGAGTGTATCAAAGTAAAACTTTTTTATAACAGTCAATAAAAGGAAAACAGTAACATAACAATCATCACAAGTAATTAAACTAACAAGTAACATATGCAATACTCATCATGAGTACTCAACACCATCATTGTCGCCATCGCCATCACCATCAGTATCTTCATCACCACTACCATCACCAACATCATGGATGTATGATAGGTTACACCCGAATAGGGGAGAATTAAGCCAGAATTCTATGCTGGAGTTGAAGAGTTTGTGAGTTTTGCTTCTATGTCTGAACAATTAAGGTCTGAGGGAAAAGTCAAGTGTCCATGTGCCAAGTGTATTTGTAGGTTTTTCTACGATTTTGACACGATTAAGGTTCATCTGTACAAAAAGGGATTTTTGGATAATTATTATGTATGGACAGTCCATGGGGAAATGGAGTCAGTAGAGGATCAGTTTGTCGGAGGTAGTTCAAGTGGGTTTGATGCTGAACAATATGGGGAGGGTAATTTCAATTGGGGTGATAATCCTGGTCTTATGAAGAAATGATCCATGATGCCTTTGGGGGGAAACATCATCAAAATTATAATGAACCTAGAGAGGAGGAACCAAATCCTGAGGCGCAGAGTTCCTTTTCTTTGTTAGAATCTGCAAAGACACCCATTTGGGAGGGTTCAGCCCTTTCTGAGTTGTCAGTGGCGGTTAGGATGTTGTCTATCAAGTCTGAGGCAAACTAGAGTCAAAGTTCTTTTGATCAATGGAAAAATTTAATGAGTGATGCTAATCCACGACCAGAGTCAATTCCCAGTGACTATTATAAGGCAAAGAAATTAGTTTCAAAACTTGGGTTGAAATCAGAGAAAATTGATTGATGCATGAACGATTGCATGTTGTACTATAAGGAGGATATTGAATTAGTTGAATGTAAATTCTGCAAGACCCCCAGGTTCAAACCTAGAAGAGCGGGAAGTGGGAGATATAAGCATATTCCCAATAAAAGGATGCACTATCTTCCCCTTATCCCTAGGTTAAAACGCTTGTATGCCTCTATGAACTTTGCACCTCACATGAGGTGACATTATGAGAATAGGAGAATTGATGGGATAATGACGTATCCCTCTCATGGTGAAGCTTGGAAGCATTTTCATAGGTGTCACCCTCAATTTGCAAATGATCCGCGGAATGTTAGCAAAACCTATTCTTGTTGGCCTGTTGTTACCCCTTACAACCTCCCTCTTGAGATGTGCATGAAAGATCCGTACATGTTTTTAACATGTGTAATTCCTGACCTTGATAATCCAAAAGCTAAAATTGATGTTTTCCTCCAACCACTCATAGATGAATTGAAGCAATTGTGGCACAATGGGGTCTTGACCTATGATGTTTCCACCAAAGAAAATTTCATGCTAAGAGCCGCTTTGATGTGGACCTTTAATGACTTTCCTGCTTATGGTATTATGTCTGGGTGGATGACACAAGGGAAATTAGCACACCCTATTTGCATGGAGGATACAAAATCCTTCACTCTAAAGGATGGAGGCAAGAACTCATGGTTTAATTGTCATAGGAGATTCTTGCCAAATGATCATGCATTTAGGAATAACAAGTATGGGTTTAAGCGAAACAGTGTTGAACATGAAGAACCACTTGTTAGGCTTACTGGACGACAGGTGTGGGACAAAGTTAAAAATGTGCCTAAGATAACCGAATTGGGTAAAGTTGTCAAGTTTCCAGGATATGGTGTGGAGCATAACTGGACTAAGCAGAGCATATTCTGGGAGTTACTCTATTGGAAAGATAATCTTGTTCGTCACTGTCTAGATGTCATGCATGTTGAGAAGAATGTTTGTGATAACATCATGAATACTGTTATGGATAATGACAAGACTACGGATAATCTCAAGGCAAGACTAGACTTAACAGAGTACTGTCGACGACCCGAGCTACATTTACAAGAGACACGTGATGGTCGTGTTGTTAAGCCGAAGGCAAGCTATGTTTTAAATCCCGTGCTGAGGCAATCCGTGTGTAAATGGGTGCAAGAGTTGAGAATTCCAGATGGATATGCTTCAAACCTACGTAGGTGTGTGAATGTTGCGCAGGGAAAGTTTAAGCATAGGCGAAAAAGCTTTTCTGAAGAAAAGAACAAAATTCACTCAGAAGCTTCTCAGAAGGCTTGCTCGAGTTTTTGTTCTCAGAAGGTAGGACCCTCTCAGAAGGGTACCTTACTCAAAAGCCGATCTTCTCAAAAGACTGACCTCACTCAGAATGTAGTTTCTGAAAAAGTCCAAGTCTCAAAGCTCAACTCAGAAGAAGCATTCTCAACAAAATCATAAGGCTAGAGGAGCTATTTTGGAACTTGTGCGCTGTGTACTTTATACAAAAAGCACCTCAAAACCCGCTGACATGCAGGTAGCTACTCAGAGACTTTGTTGAGTCAACTAAAGCCACATCAGCTCTGATGAACTTTAAAAAATACAAAGGATTTCAATATCTATAAATAGCATAACATTGCACGAGTTCAGTACCAAGAATTCCTGCGAATCAAAGTGCTAAAACTCTGCAAAAATTGAAATTATCTTATAAATTTGAAACTTTTCTCAGGAACCTTCTCATAACCTGAGAAATGTCTTTGTAAAAATCTTATAGAGTTATATTGTTTATCCTTGCCTTCGAGCAAGTTGTTTTCTAGAAGGTCTATCAAGGATTAGTCTTAGTTGTGCCTAAGAACTTGATAGAGATTTTCAAAATAAAAATCTTTAATCTGTAAAACGGTAAGTCATTCGTGTGAATGCAACGAAGTCCTCGGAAGGCAGAAAGTCATTTGATTTAAAGGCAAGAAAAGTCCTCAGGTGTTAGAGGCAAGGAAGTCCTTAGAATTTATCTAAGGCAAGGAAGTCCTACTCGAGTTGTGAGGCGGCAAAAAGTCCTTTACAGTTTGTAAAGGTGTGGTTGCCTAAGAAGGCAAAAGAAAAAGAATATCTAAGGAAACTCTCAACTGAAGGTTGAGGATTGGAGTAGGTTAAGATTATAACCGAACTAGTATAAAAATCGGTGTGTTAATCTTCTTTTTCATTAACTCTTTTACTTACTATTTATTCTTACTAAAATAGAGTTTAAAATCAATATTAAAGTTTAATACTACTTTATCAAATTAAGGAATAAGTTTTGCAAAGTCACCTTTAGAAACTATCTTCTTACTTTCCCAGAAGGTTGTTTTCACTCAGAAAGTAGAGGTTCTCATAAGCTTTACTTTCTCATAACCATTTCCGTTGCCACTTAGAATGGTTTCCTTCTAAGACTTGTTTTTAAAAGAAAACATTTTGAAAAAGATTTTTAAACTAAGCACGATTCAACCCCTTTTCTCGTGCAAACACACACCTTCAAAAAAAGTGAGATAATTATTAATTCATTTAATTAAGTTCAAAATTGTGGGATTCCTGGAGTGACGTTGATTATACAAGCTTCTTGTATACATAAATCATGAATATGCAACACATCATAATTTATCTAAATTTAAAGGCACCTATACAAACAACTGAATAAACCATACACGTACACTACACTTTTAACATTAATTTTTAATTTACTTTATTATCTTTTGGCGTTACCACCCTCCCTTTCTTCACCTCCGATCCGTATCACCAGACACCTAGGCTATGAGCTCATATCTGATAGTCATCGCTAGAACAAAAAATGGGGTAGATGGGGTATAATTCATCTTCACTGTCCAATCAGATTGGATCTCGAAGCAGCTAATACTTCACTAGCCAATCCGAAAGGGGCTCGAAGGGTACTATTAATTTTTTTTTTCTTTTAGTCTTATGCATCACTCACATCATAACATCGTTAATATGCCACATAAACATAATCAAGCACAATCATAATATAATATGACATATATGAATGATGTCATGCATGAATAGTAATATACATATAAGGCGGTGAATGGTTAAACAGTAACTCGTGAATAGTAACATATGAATAGTGAATAGTAAACAGTAAAAGATAAATAGTGAACATTAAATTCTAAATAGTAAATAGTAATTGATACATGGTAAATAGTGAACAGTATAAAGGTAAGTGGTGAATAGTAAATAACAAACATAAATAGTGAATAGTAAGTGAACAGTAAAAAGTAAATAGTAAACAGTGAAAGTAAATAGTAAACGGTAAATAGTGAATAGTAAATGGTAGATAGTAAATAGTAAATGGTGAATAGTAAGAAGTAAATAGTAAATGGTAAATGACAAATAGTGAATAGTAAAAGTAAATGATAAATAGTAATGCATGTAGATGAATAGTAAATTACATAATAACACTATATATATGCATAACATGGACATTATAATAACATTAAGTAAACCCCTACCTTAATTATTATACTTTGAAGAACAAAAGTGTGTGAATAGAAACTGTCAGAATTTCGGTATGACGCTCTGGACACATATTTATGTGACTAAGAATAATTTTTTTCTCATGTGGAAGATCAGACAGAGCTGCAACCACACAACATACTAAGAAATTATTCTACTAAAAAATATCCCTCAATATTATTTCTCTTTCTCCTCTCTTTCTCTCTCTAATCCTTTTGTCTCTCTCCTAATTTCTTCCTTTCTCTCTTTTCCATACTTCCCAAAACTTCTCCCCCACTCCTATTTGTAATAAAACTCTAATAATAAAATAATAATATCATGCATAGTAAAATACTATTTAAGATATTAAAAATAAAATAATAATAATATCTTGAATAGTAAAATACTATTTAAAATATTAAAGATAAAATAATAGTAATATCATGAATAATATAATAAAATAATAATAATATCATGAAGAGTAATATCATGCATAGTAAATATAATGTTTCTAATAATTCTCAAATTATCGAAACTATTGGTAGAAATTTATAACTATAATATGATACATTTTATTTAAAATAAAGTCGGGTTATTACATTTACTCGTCCCAGTCAGAAACCCTTTTACCTTTAAGCTTTCTCGCTTCAATCTTCTCCTTGAAGAGGCACTCAAAGCCATATCCTCATCCTCTGCAGAAATTCCCAGATCCTTACTCAATTTCCAAATGGAATTAGCTTCCTCCAACACAGACACCAATATGGACTCCTCCGATTCTATACTCTTGGCAGGCTTAAGGTCCACATGCCCTTTCTCTATAACATTATCCTTAGTTTGTTTGGCCCAAGAGACTGAGGTATTCACCCTCTTATTGGACCTATTAGTGTTGTAAGCCCCCTTTGTAGCCTTAATAAATCCCACCAAGCACCTCGCGCCACTAATAAGCTTTGCACTCTTCCGACCCTTCTTCCTTCTATAACCAGTTATGTCCAATTGTCTCTCCTTTGGCCCAACCAAGTTACAAGGTCGAGGCCCAAAACCTGGCGGCCTAAATCCTTGAGGATGATCAAGACTTGGAGGAGACCCCATAAAGACTTCTGGGATAAATCTCAGCTGTGATTGGGCTTCAAGGATCACCTCCTCAGTTCTACGGTCTTCACTAATGGCAATTGTATCATCCGCTCATTCCGAGGATTGAAGGGTCCCACCCCTAGATCCATGCCCCTCAAGTATTACAGGTACATTATCATTATTCCAAGGATTGAAGGGTCCCACCCCTACATCCATGCATGACCCTCAATTATTACAGGTACATCATCATTATTCTGCTGCGTAGGCTCCAGCGTCGCACCGTTGGGGAACCGCAACAAATTTACTTTGCACCGCATTGCATGCATGCATGGATTTCGTTTCCCCTTCTATTGCAAAGACCCTTATGCCCCCATCTTCCTCACTGCGACCCTCTGACTCCCCAAAGACTTCAATCTCACACCACTGTAACTCTCCACCATCACCTGTACCTTCTCCCCCATTAGCCAAGTCAGCTTGAACACCTTCAGATGATATTGATACCGAATCCACCCCACGAGGTAGGGCCAAAGGTTAATTTTTAATCCTGCTACGCTCCACACGTCCACAAGGAAATAGCCTCCGTCCCGACTTCAGAAACAAAGATGTTATAGGGTTTATTACCAATTTTTAGCAGCACCCAATCATGGATAGCATGAATGAAGCTTGAACCAATAAGGACTCTATCTTAGCTAAAATCCCTTCCTTCCTCAGATAGTTAATCCAAGAAAACAACATCCCCCCATAAGTTAGCAACTTTCTCAATACTACTTTTGCACCATGCATAGGGAGGAATACCAATGATCTTCAGTCAAACTCTTCTTATTTTACAAACTTCTGTAATTAACCATGGCCTAACATCAGAAAAGAAAGGATCAAAGAACTCCGACCCTTCACTAAGCCCTACCTCTCTATCCTCAACGGATTCGAACGTGATCACCACTTCTCTCATCCCCATCCTCTTGATACTTACAATGGAAGGCCACGAAGGCATCAATCTCTCCCTAACAATGTCAAAATCAATAGGAAGAGAGGACTCACATACAATGCTCCTCTCCATCTGTTCTGCTAAAGAAGCACATACATCACCACAAACAATGAGATTATCATGAGATTGCTCTTCATGCATCCACCATCCTTTCCTTTCCTCCCCCTCCTCACACCTATCTCCCTCCTTCAAGAGTGCATCCCTAAATGTTTTGGACATAACCACTCTAGCCTTGAAATCTCTTACCGCCTTCAAGATATTTAGAGCTAATTCATGGAAGGATTTGACATGTCTTGTCTTGTTGTCTTCCCGCTTTGACTCTTCGTGATCCAGGAACCCCAACCTCCTCTCCTCAGCCTCCACCCGATTCTTAGCATAAGTCACATTTCTTTTGAAATTTCGATAAGCTGACGTGAATAGGTTCACCGTTACATGATTTTCCATTTAGCCTTTTCATCGCTTCTCTAGCGTGGGCCAAGTCCTCATACCTTACAAAATCAAAGGGACACTTCGATCATTCCTTCTCTTTTTTGACACAAATACATCCATCACCACCCCCCTTCTTCAAACATCTTCCAAACCCACCTCTTAGTGGTTGTCAAAGGCAAGTTATCCATAAAGACATTGAAGGTGTTTGGTAGCATGAGAAGGAGGGTTGAATCATGCTATGATACTTTTTCACCATTCTTAATTCCTTAGGAATATGAAAGGTTTCTGGAACAATTAAGAAGAAACCATCAAGTATGTACTTCTTGAAGTGCAGCATAATGTGTTAGTGAAACAGACTTAATCAAATAGATTATCAAACTTCATGAATGCATAATTTGATGAAATATATAATCCATTCTAAAACCTAAAATATACAAAAACTTTCTTTATGTGATTGATTAAGATAAATAAATCACATGATCAAACAACTCCATATGAACACTTATAGAGCATGTAGGAAGCGAAGATTTAAGGTTTAACTTTCTAGATAAGGTTTATGAGTTGGTTCAGCATTCTTGATAAGAAAGTATGTGATATAAAACATTCGAAACATTTTCTAAATGGAAAGTTTTGAGAAACAAACATATGAAAAATATATTATCTGTAAAACATATGATTTGTTAAGCAAAAACATTTGTAAGATGCCTATTTTAAATAAACATGTTTGAGAAGACAACTTTTCGATGTAGAGACTAATTTCAAAAGCTTGAGATAATACGTGTGATGAGTGTCTCATATATTATCTCTATTTAGTGTTTAAACACAATAATTAGGGATAGCCTTCATAGAAATTTTAAATCATATAGAATATGAATGGAGTCTTACTTAGAAAGCAGCTAATGTTAGTCTCAGAAACCTTGGTTTCTCATAAACTAGAAGAAGGCTTTCTGATACTTCAATTCAGAGGCTTTCTAAGATTTCTTAGAAGCTTGGTTTTTCTCAAAAGATATTTAAAAATATAAGCATATAAGAAATATGTTGATGAATTTAAAAGGATAAGGTTAGAGAAATTCACACAGAGAAATGTTATATTGGTTCGGCATAACTGTCTACTCCAGTCCTCAACCCTTGGTTGAGATTTAGATATTATTCTTATAATGCCTTCTCAGCTCTTTTTGAGAAGGATTTCATTGCCACCTCACACTAGAGGGGGACTTCCTTGCCAAACCACTAAGGACTTTCTTGATATTCTTTCCTTTCGAAGCCTTCTCAGGCTCCATCAAGATATTATTTCCTCAAGCCTTCTCAGGCTAAGCCGAGTTATTCCTTCCTCTCGAAACCTTCCTAGGCTCCATCATGATATTTGTTCACACCCCGGATTGTGGCCCAATCCGGCGGCCCAATTCGAGACTTCAATAACGAGCCCAAAGAAGGCCCAAGGTCGGACCTCGGACCCCACGATGGGCGAGTCCAGATCAGGGCCCATTAAACCTTCAAGGCCCAATAACAATCAGAGGCCTAAAGGACTTGGATCCGGAGCAGGACCCAGTAACCGGCCCAAGACCCGACCCGAGGTCGGATAAGATTAAGCCCGATTAGGGCGGCGATCAGAAGCGAGTGGATAAGCGATGCCGAGAAATCCGGAGCCACGATCGACACGACGCAGGACGCCCCAACGCGCCACAGAAAGCGGGAAGGCCGTTATCCCGAGTCGTGCAGCGTGAGCGGCACGGAAGCGGCTTCAATCCCCCTCTATAAATAGGGTGTCCCATCACAGTATCAGGTACGCTTTCAGTTGAGTTCTCACACTTACACTGATACTGACTTAAGTTTCGGAGTCCTTTCAGGGAAAACACCCCTGGTGCCTTGGAGAGTTGCTGTGCGAGGAGTCAGATTCCGGCGACAGTTCATACCTCAGTCAAAAGGTACGGAACATTGGCGCCGTTGCCGGGGATCCACCACAACACTTTTTGAGGTCGGTTTACCTTTTAAGGGACCGAAGCGAACACGAGAAACTGGCTAGAACAAAGTCTACTGCCCGCCTCGTCCACCCAAAAGAACCAGGATACCGGATGGAAGGAACGCAGGACGGGCACTGTGAAACGGTCCACGAGACCGACCAATCTCAACCTCAGCCCCCCCCCCCCCCGAATCAGAATGAGTTGAACCTCGGAGGAGCAAGGGGAGCTGAAGCTGAACAGCAGCCCAATAAGGTTGCTGGAAACAATGAGGTCGGACCCTTTGTTGACCCCGATGTGCGGCAGGCAATGCAGCTCATCCGGGATCAGCAGGAGAGGCTCCGACTGCTGGAGCAAGAAATGGTGAAGCGACTTCCTTTGGAGGACCAACTCCGGAGGGAGGAACGCCGAAACCAGAAGGTGGAGGAAAAGCTCCTCCACGAGCGAGAAAAGGTCAAGGACCTAGCCCACCGCCTCTGAAAGCTCGAGCTGGAGCAGAAAGACCCGGCCAGAAATGGTCGGAATGGGCATTCTCGGGAGAAGAAGCAGGAGCGGCCGAGGTCCGACGAGCAACGTCGGTCTCGGGAACGCGATGATCGCCAAGAAAGGTCGAGAAGATCCCGAGAGAGAGAAAGGGACAGATAGTCCCAGAACTATTACAAAGACCGCTAACGCTCCTTTACCTACACCGAGTACCAAAGTACGGGCGGTGGAAAGGGGGGAGGGTTCACGTTCAAGGCTGAGGGGCCGTTGGCCCCACATATCCTGAAATATAAGATGCCCCAAGGTCGGACCCCGCCGGGACTCAAGTACGATGGGACCACCGACCCCGAGGAGCATCTGGAGGCTTTTAAATCCAGGATGGATTACGACGGAGCGGAGGATGAGGAACGGTGACGAGCGTTCCCGATTACCTTGCTGAAGACGGCGTTGAAATGGTACAACCGTCTTCCCCCAAGGTCAATCCATTGCTTCGCAGACCTCGCGGCTCAGTTCCTGACTCATTTCACGACCAGGAAAACAAAGCTGAGGTCCGCCGTGAGCCTCATGAACATCAAGCAGAAGCAGGGGGACGCTAAGAGCCTACTTCGAAAGGTTCAATGCTGAAGCGCTCCTGGTAAGGGATTTGCATGTCTCTAACGCAATCACCCTTTTAATCAACGGACTCCGCTGGTCTCCGTTTGCCGAGTCCCTCTGCAGGTCGGAGCCAACGACCATGGAGGAAATTCAGGACAGAGCGGCCGAGTTCATCAGGGCCGAGGAAGCCATGATGGCCAAAATGGAAAGAGAGTCAGCGGAGGATAAGAACGAGGAAAGAAGAGCTGAAAAAT
Organism: Aeschynomene evenia; assembly: GCA_013621005.1. Lineage (NCBI taxonomy): Eukaryota > Viridiplantae > Streptophyta > Magnoliopsida > Fabales > Fabaceae > Aeschynomene > Aeschynomene evenia. Next base: position 9,092,851 of record CM024271.1, read on the forward strand.
CCCGACCTCAGAAGCCTAGGGAGGATAGGCAGAGGTCGGAGAAGCATGATCGGGCCCCTACAAGGGGAAAATTCTCCAACTACACCCCCTTGTCGCGATCGATTGGGGAGGTGTACAAGGAGATACAACAGACTGAACTGTTGCCCAAGCCCAGACCAGTAAGAACGAGGGCGAACACAAACCGAGGTCTGTACTGCAGCTACCATGAGCAACATGGGCATCGGACGGAGGATTGTTACGACCTCCGAGATGCGATTGAAGAACTGATCCGAGCTGGTAAGCTCGCGAAGTACGTAGTTGAGCAGAGGGGCCCGAAGAGAAAGAGGGAGAGAAGCCCCGAGGACGAAGGGCGTAACCCGAGAAGCAAAAGAAACAAGCCAGAGGATGAGGCCGAGCCCGAAAACAGCTCCGAGGTGGTGAAGACAATTCACACCATCGCGGGGGGTTTTGCGGGAGGTGGAGCAAGCGCCGCGGCGAGAAAGAGAGCGCTCAAAGAAATTATGAGCGTAGATAAGAAGGAACTGACATCAAAGGCACAGAAAAAAGCCCCGGTACCAATCACCTTCTCGGACCTCGACAACCCCGGAGTGGTGGACGATTACGCTGACCCCTTAGTGGTGTCGGTCATGGCCAGAAATATGGAGATCCGAAGGGTTTTGATTGACACAGGAAGCTCCGCCGAGCTGTTGACGAGGAGAGCTTTCGACTAGATGGGCCTAAAGGATTCCGACCTAAAGGCCTATGAGGAAGATCTCGTGGGATTCTCGGGGTACGATGTAATCTAGCCAGACGGTTACATCACCCTATACCTCACAATGGGCACCAAGCCGTTAGTAAGAACGGTGGAGGTGGACTTTATAGTAGCAAGAATTAATTCTGCCTACAACATGATCATGGGGAGGCCCACGCTATGCAAACTCGGCGCAGTAGTGTCGGTGCCCCACCTGGTCATGAAATTCCCCACTGAAGACAGCAAGGTCATCACGGTAAGAGGCTGCTAAATCACAGCCCGGAAATGCTACATCAACAGCTTGAAGGTCAGGGAAAGGACCAAAGGAGAAAATGAAAAAGAAAAAGAAAAAGATGAAGGAGAAAAGAATAAAAGTGAGGAGAAAGAAAAGAAGAAGGCAAGGGTCGAGGTCAATAATGTCGAGCTGGACATGCGATCTCGGAACCCGGAGCGACCCGAACCGGAAGATCAGCTGGAAGAAGTCCAGATCGGAGAAATCCCTGAAAGGGTGACAAGGATCAGTGCTAACCTAAGCCCAGCGGGAAAAGGGGCATTGATTCAGTTTTTGAGGAAGAACTCGGACCTTTTTGCGTGGGAGGCCAAAGACATGCCCGGGATTGACCCCAATGTCATGAGCCACCACCTTGCTGTGTACCTGGGCACGAAGCCGATACAACAGAAAAAAAAGGAGGATGTCCGAGGAAAAGGCTCAAGCAGTGATTGAACAAGTGGATGCACTGTTGAAGGCCGGATTTATTAGAGAAGTTCAGTATCCGACGTGGCTCTCGAACGTCGTGATGGTTCCGAAGTCCAACGGGAAGCTTAGAATGTGTGTGGATTACACCAATCTAAATAAGGCTTACCCCAAGGACCCCCTTCCCCTGCCAAGCATCGATAGCCTGGTCGATGCCGCATCAGGATTCCGATTTCTGTCCTTTATGGACGCTTACTCGGGGTATAACCAAATCCCGATGAATCCTGATGACGAAGAAAAGACAGCGTTCATCACACCGAGGGCAAATTACTGCTACAAGGTCATGCCCTTTGGCTTGAAGAACGCAGGGTCTACATACCAGCGACTTATGAACCGAGTATTTAAGGAAGAAATCGGGTCGAAGATGGAAGTTTACATTGATGATATGCTGGTAAAAACAAGATCGGAGGAAGATGCCATTTCCGACCTCGAGGTCGTGTTCGAAAGACTGAGAAGCAATGGCATGAGACTCAACCCGCTAAAATGTGCCTTTGCGGTCGAAGCAGGAAAGTTCCTGGGGTTTATGTTAACTCAGAGGGGCATCGAGGCAAACCCGGAAAAGTGTAAGGCCGTCCTGGACATGAAAAGTCCTACCTCGGTCAAAGAAGTCCAAAGACTAACGGGTCGGCTCGCATCACTATCTAGATTCCTGTCGCTCTCGGCTCGCAAGTCATTACCTCTCTTTGAGCTGCTCAAGAAGAAGACGGACTTCGAATGGACCCCGGAATGTGAGGAAGCCTTCCAGGCCTTCAAACAATACCTGCTAGCTCCCCCGATATTGTCAAAACCGGAGGTAGGAGAGAGGTTGTACCTTTACCTTTCGGTGGGGGAATTAGCAGTGGGAGCCGCCCTGGTAAGGGAGGAAGAAAGGATGCAGAAGCCCATCTACTTCGTGAGTAAGGCCTTGCAAGGGCCCGAGACTCGGTATCCCAAACTAGAAAAAGTAGCCTTCGCGTTGATCATAACAGCCAGAAGGCTAAGGCAGTACTTCCAGGCCCATACGGTGGTGGTAAGAACAAACCATCCTATGAGGCATATTCTACAGAAGCCCGACCTAGCAGGACGCATGGTGGCATGGGCAGTAGAGCTCTCCGAGTTCGATTTGATGTTCGAACCTCGGAATGCAATAAAGTCGCAAGCCTTAGCCGACTTCGTCAGAGAAATGGTTGACGAGGAGGAAGTTGAAAGAATCCAGTGGACCCTTTTTGTGGATGGGTCCTCAAATCTGAAAGGAAGCGGAGCCGGCATCATCCTAGAAAACAACCTAGGAGTTCAAGTTGAAATGTCGGTCAGGTTCGAATTCCGAGCATCTAACAATCAAGCAGAATACGAGGCATTGATTGCGAGCCTACAATTGGCAAACGACGTCGGATCTCATGAACTTACTGTCTGCAGCGATTCACAAATCGTTGTTTCCCAAATCAACGGCGAGTACCAAGCCCGAGATGAGCAGCTCAGAAGATATTTGCAGATGGTAACGGAATTATTGAAGTCAATAAAAAGAACCGAGGTGAAGTACATACCTCGAGAAGAAAATGCCCGAGCTGACGTTCTGTCCAAGCTCGCGAGCACAAGACCAACAGGGACAAGCAAAACCTTGATCCAAGAAACCCTGGAAAGACCGTCAATAGTGGAACAGCAGTTGGAGGTTGTAGCCGTAACAACATCTCCGAGCTGGATAACCGAGCTAGTTCAGTATCTCAGGCTCGGGATCTTGCCGAATGATGAAAAGGCCGCAACAGTGGTTAAAAGAAGGGCCCCGTACTACTCTATAGTCCAGGGCCAGCTCTATAAAAGGGGATTTAGCCAACCGTTGTTGAAATGCCTTGAGAAGGAACAAGCCGCTTATGTCCTAGAAGAGGTTCATGAAGGGGCCGGGGGCAACCACCTCGGAGGCCAGCCCCTAGCGCTGAAAGTTATCCGAGCTGGATACTTTTGGCCAACGTTAAAGAAGGATGCGGCCGAATATGTTAAGAATTGCGTGAAGTGCCAAGAACACAGTCACCACTACAGTGCGCCTCCCGAGGAGATGACCCCAATCTCGGCATCATGGCCCTTTGACAAGTGGGGCATAGACCTGCTCGGGCCCTTCCCAACGGCCCCGGGCTTGGTGAAGTATTTGGTAGTGGCTATCGATTACTTCACCAAGTGGATTGAGGCAGAACCCCTAAGCACGATAACAGCAGCTCAATGTCGGAAATTTGTGTGGAGGAACATCATAACACGTTTCGGAGTCCCAAAGGTTATAATCTCGGACAACGGAACGCAGTTCACTGATAAAAAGTTCTGAGATTTCCTACAAGGATGGAACATTGAGCAAAGGTTCACTAGCGTGGAGCACCCCCAAGCCAATGGGCAGTGCGAAGCTGCTAATAAAGTGGTCCTAAGGGGATTGAAGAAGAGACTCGACGAGGCAAAAGGATCTTGGGCAGAAGAGCTCGGGAGTGTCCTATGGGCCTACCGAACGACGCCGCACTCTACTACGGGAGAAAGTCCTTTCAAACTCTCCTATGGTAGTGATGCCATGATCCTAGTTGAGCTCGGCGAGCCTAGTTTCCGAGTTATCAGCTACTCGGAAGCGCACAACTCGGAAGCAAGAAAGGCGGAGCTCGACACAGTCGAAGAAGATAGGGACACAGCCAAGATCCGAGAAGAAGCCCTCAAACAAAGGGTGGCAAGAAGATACAACCAGGGAGTCATTCCGAGAAGGTTCAAGAAGGGCGACTTTGTTCTGCGAAGAGCTAACATCGGAGCCCCAAACCCAGGAGAAGGGAAGTTGGCCGCCAATTGGGAAGGGCCATATAGAGTGAAAGAGTCTCTAGGAAAAGGCGCCTACAAGCTAGAAACCCTAGAGGAGAAGGAAATTCCGAGGTTGTGGAATGCCACGAACCTCAGGAAGTTTTATGTTTAAACTTTATGTAATTTGTGATACCTCAGTTCGTACTCTTTCCTACCATGGGATTTTGCCCTAAGGAGGGTTTTGCCCGGGAGGTTTTAACGAGGCGAGCTTGAGAAGACATTAATAAAATATTCCTTTCGATACTTTGTTGTTTTATTTGAAAATTGGAAGTATTTACATAGCGCTAAAACCCGAGTTGGTTAAAGACCCCGAGTTGGTCAAAAACCCGAGCTGGTTAAAGTGATTGATTAAATTAAAAAACCCAAGTTGGTTAAAGACCCCGAGTTGGTCAAAAACCCGAGCTGGTTAAAGTGATTGATTAAATTAAAAAACCCAAGTTGGTTAAAGACCCCGAGATTTGGTCAAAAACCCGAGCTGGTTAAAGTGATTGATTAAATTAAAAAACCCAAGTTGATTAAAGACCCCGAGTTGGTCAATAACCCGAGCTGGTTAAAGTGATTGATTAAATTAAAAAACTCAAGTTGGTTAACGACCCCGAGTTGGTCAAAAACCCGAGCTGGTTAAAGTGATTGATTAAATTAAAAAACCCAAGTTGGTTAAAGACCCCGAGCTGGTCAAAAACCCGAGTTGGTTATATTAATTAGAAATAAAAATCCAAGTTGATAAAGACCTCAAGACGGTCGGAACCCGAGATGATTAATTGAGCGAACCCGAGATGGTTACCGCGGTTAAAAAGAAGTGGTTACTTGTGTAAAGCTAAGACAAATCAAGCAAAAAGCACGAATAAGTAAAACCATGACGTGAATTAAATTCCTACGTATGTTAATGTAAGCCGGCACGAACCCCAAGAAGGGGAACCCGGAAAATATAAGGAGTACAAAAAACAAAACCGGCACGAACCCACGAAGGGGAACCCGGGCAAAGTAATCAAAATGTAAAGGCAAAATAACAGATCAGACATCTGGAGCATCTACAGCATCGGTTTCTGGAATGATGGCTTCAGAAGAAGTCTTATCAGCAGGAACCTCGGGGTCAGCAGGGGGGTCTGGTTGTGCTTCCTCAGGCGAGTTCAGATCAACAACGATTAGCTTCCCGTCCTCGATCTTGGTGTACATCCCGACCTGTCCAAGGTCGAGATCGGGAGCGATGATTCGAACTTGGTCCTTAATAAATTCCGCCACAGCCAGGGTGGAATCAACCAAGGAAGCCTGCAGCCCCTCCACCTCGTTCTCAAGCCTGGAAATGTCTTGAGTTGAAGAAAGGCGAAGGTCATCCAACGCGCCTGTCAGCTCGTCGATTTTCCGCTTCCCCTCATTCAGCTATGTGGTCAGGCTCCTGCGACCGTCCTCCGAGGCTTTCAGCTCACCCTGAGTAAAGGAGAGCTCCTCCTCGGAGGCCTTCAGCTTCTCCTCCGCCTCCCTCAGACGGGCCTCGAGGTCCTCCATCTTCTTGTTACTTGTCTCTTGGGCCTCGCGGAGGGCGTCGAGCTCTTCCTGAACGCCATGACCGAGAACAGCTAGGGGCTCCATATGGCGAAGGACGGTAACGGTCTTCACCAAAGCCCTTTCGCTCCATCGGAGGAAAGTGCGGATGTCTTCCGCCCCCTCCAGCTCAGCAATAGCAGCCGAGTTGTACATTTCTCAATCTATCAAGGCCGAAAAATTGTAATCCTTGTCAAAGGGGGAGAAGACAGAAGAGCTGCCATGATCATGCTTCTTCTTCTTCCGAGGTTCAGAAGGCCCGGAGACGCCCAGGCCGGCGCCCTCGTCAAGCACCAGATTTTTGCGCTTAGCGCCAGGAGGAGGAGGAGCAGCAGTCGCCACCACGACGGACCCCGAGGCAGGGGCAACCGAGGTGGTGGAGGTCGGAGCCCGAGTGCCGGAACCTCCGGCAGAAGCTTTCTTTTTCTTCTTTTGAGACAGGCACAAAGCTCGAAGAACATCTAGATCGGCGGCGCCCGTCATCGTATCTGCAACAAGAAAGAGGTCCTAGTTAGAAAAAGGAACACTTAGAAGAAAAGAAGAATGTAAAGGAAAGAGAGTAAATGTTGTTACCAAACTCCTTTTTGAAGTCGGAGTCACTTCCCCGAATTAACTTCTTCAGCACGAGGTTTTTCTCCCTATGGGATTCGAGAAATAGGCGGACAATCCTGACCTCGGCCTCAGTCAACTCGGTATCCTTAATTTCCACGGTGTAGACGTTTTTAATCCAATAAAGGGGGAACCGAGGGTCGCCCTTCTCGGAAAGCTAAAAGGGGTAAGTATCTTCCGCAGCGCGAACCCGGAAGTATACTTCCTTGAAATTGTGGACGGAATCTTCAAAAAGGGTGAAGACCTTCCGACTTGAGTGAGCTCAGAAGGATATTGATATAGCAATAATTGTATTGATTATTTCCCTCTTGTATGCATGTAATTTGACCACTTTTGAGATGAATGAGCTACTTTTGCATCATATTAGGCATTTGGTACTTGATTGGAACTTTGTGCATTTTCTCAGCATTTCGTGCTTTGTGACACCATTCTGTAATTTGCCTATAACTTGAGTTATAGAAATTGGAATTTTGTGTTATTTGTCTTGTTGGAAAGCTTAGACACAGGTATACAAAGTTGATGAAGAACTCGAAAGCTGATTCAGACCATAAGGATTCCAAATTGGAGCTTCAAGTTGAGTCAATCTTGCTGCAGCATTCTGGACAGCAATCCTGGACAGAAAGTGTTGCAGAAGCCATAGTTGGAGCTACAGATGTTGAAATCACTCCATTTCAGTTGCATTGGAAAGCTAAGGCACAAGGCTTCATTTCATCTTCAGAGCTCGAAAGCAATTGAAGTCTCTAATAAGCTCAAAAGTTGACTCAAAGTTGCTGCAGCGAATGTGACAGCAATCTGGAGCAGCAGTCAGTATTGTGCTTATATCTGGAGCTATACTTACTGGAATTGGATGATCTTGGTGGCTATGGAAATCTAAGACATAGAGCTACAACTTTTCTTCAGGGCTTGAGGGCAGAATCATCCATTATAGGCTTCAGATATTGGCTGCAATATTTCGGGCAGAAGCTTAGCCTTGCTGTGTTGCCTTAAGTGTCATAATTTTGTGCATTGTCCATTGTACCCTTGCCTTATGTGTTGTAAGTGTTTAGTGTATGGGCTTTTTAGACATTTCCACCTTCTTTTATGTCTATTTAAGTCCTACATCAGACTTGGAGGGAACACTTTACATTCATTTTTTACAATTCAAGTTTTAGAATTACATTTTCTCTCTAGTTTCTCTCATTTTCGTTTTTCTCTCTTCTCCCATTTTCTTCTTGCTGATTTCTCCATGATCATGGAGAACTAAGCTCATAGCTAGCTTGAGGATGGAGGATTGTAAAAGATATTGAGATTAGCTATGTGATTGAGGTATTCTTGCATTTCTTTCATGATTCATTCAAGAATTTCGAATTCTCTCTTCTCACCTCTTCTTGATTTATGATTCAAGAATTATGAAGATTTTCTAATTCTTGAATTATGAATCCAATTGATTGATAATTCTAGAGATTTCTGAGTTATTGATCAATAAACTTAAGTTGAGAGAACATCTAGATTTAGAGATTTCTGATCTAGAGAATTGAATTGTTGAGCTTCAATCTTGATACCTTGAGTTAGGTTTTGAGATTTCAGATTTAATTCAAGTGTGTTAAGATGAATGTTTGAGGATTTTCATAAGACTTGATCTAAATTCAGATTTGAATTTGGATTTGAAATTCAATTTAATTCTTGAAAGGATCATGAGAGGATAATGAATCAATGATATATGCTTTACAATTCGAATTCCTTGAGCTAGTGTCTTCTACCTATTTGATTAAAATCCTGTTTGAATTTTCTCATTTCTGAAATTCTATGCTAAAATCCCCAAACCTAACCTTGCATAATCATTCTTCACTTCTTGAATTCCTTGGGAAAACGACCTAGGTATTCCACTTGTCTACAAGTTATCTAGTTTTTAATTTGATTCAATTCGGCACTTGATCAGATATCCACCCCTCGGTTCCGTGGGGGAGGGTGACGGCAAAAAGGTAAAAGAACACCCTCAGAGAAGGGGGGAGCCCGAGGTGCTCACAAACTCGTTCGAACCCCCGGACCATGGCCCAGGAGTTGGGGTGGAGCTGAGAAGGTGCGACCCAAACTGTCCTCAGTACCCGAATCTGGAAGTCAGTGAAGGGAATGCGAATTCCAATCCGGGTCAGGAGCAAGTCGTACATATAAAAGAAGTCATCGGGCTCCTGACCATTGTTGAAAGGAACCCTCTCGTCGGCAGTAGGGGCCTCGATTATGTACTGGCCGGCAGCCCCTTCAGCAAATATCTGCTCGCAGGAGTTGACAGCGGAGGCATAATCCTCGTCTACGACTGAGACTATGTCGAGGGCTTCTTCCCCGGCCCAGTTGTATTGGTCATTGAGGAGGAGAGAGGTTGGAGCTCTGGCTTCGGACGCTTACCCATTACCTACAAAGGAAACCATTCAAAACAGTTTAAAAAACTGTCCTCGGAAATCGGGGTTTGACGTTTTAAATGGTTTCCAATGAAAGGAAAAAGGGGCATATCGGATCCCAATTAAGGGAGGCCGAGCTCCGACGTCACCGCTCCGAACAAATAAAGCAAAATGCGAAAGTAGAAGACCCTTACTAAAGGGGGGAGTATCCTACAGGTCGGACCCGAACGGAACCCCGAGCAGGGGCATCCGGGGTCCGATGTCACATGTCCAGAAACATGGCAAAAATAAAGGACGAAAAAGGGTGAAAATGCTCTATCGCAACCTATGCCAGAAACAGCAGCAAGATAAGAAGGAAGAAATGCATGTATAATCTACACAAGTTTAAAACGAGTCTCCAAACCCAGGAAAGGGAGGGTGAAGGCACAGCGAGGAGGGCGAGAAAACGCCATAACCAAAAAGCTTCAAAGAAAACACAAAAAAGAATGCAAGAACCGAAAAAGGGAGAGAAACTCACTTAGTTGGAAGAAGAGAAAGCGACCAATGATGATGGAGAAGGAAGGCGGCGAACTCTGGAGCTCCTAACGGTGGCGCACTTCTGAACAAGGGGCGGTACACGGCGGAGGAGGAATCGCAGAAGTTGGAGAGAATTTGAAAGAAGAAGAAGGTGCACAGTGACCCCCGAGGCGGGATTTATAGCTCCAAAAAGGCAGGGGCAAAAGGGTCATTTCACGCCCCAGGCAGGGGGATTCTCGACATTTCGCGGAAGAAAGCAGGGGCAGTTTTGGAAGATGCAAAACTCATCTCGGAGACGCTTCATCTCCAGCCGACACGTGTCACACATCGAGCGGCACGATGGGATGTGAAAAGACAGACGTCAGAGATAGGGTGGCGTGGACTTCGATGCGCCTCTTGGTGTTTCAGCTCGAACCTCGGGCTACGCCCGAGCTCCGAGCTGGGGGCAATGTTCACACCCCGGATTGTGACCCAATCCGGCGGCCTAATTCGAGATTTCAATAACGAGCCCAAAGAAGGCCTAAGGTCGGACCTCGGACCCCACGATGGGCGAGTCCAGATCAGGGCCCATTAAACCTTCAAGGCCCAATAACAATCAGAGGCCTAAAGGACTTGGATCCGGAGCAGGACCCGATAACCGGCCCGAGACCCGACCCGAGGTCGAATAAGATTAAGCCCGATTAGGGCGGCGATCAGAAGCGAGCGGATAAGCGATGCCGAGAAATCCGGAGCCACGATCGACACGACGCGGGACGCCCCAACGCGCCACAGAAAGCGGGAAGACCGTTATCCCGAGTCGTGCGGCATGAGCGGCACGGAAGCGGCTCCAATCCCCCTCTATAAATAGGGTGTCACATCACAATATCAGGTACGCTTTCAGTTGAGTTCTCACACTTACACTGATACTGACTTAAGCTTCGGAGTCCTTTCAGGGAAAACACCCCTGGTGCCTTGGAGAGTTGCTGTGCGAGGAGTCAGATTCCGGCGATAGTTCATACCTCAGTCAAAAGGTAAGGAACAATATTCTTTCCTCTCGAATCCTTCTCAGGCTCCATCACGATATTATCTAAGCCTTCGCAGGCCTCTCTGAGTTGATATATTCTTCAAACTCATACATTGCTCACTCACCATGAGACTTTACAAGTAGTCTTTCCCTAGCCTCTTCAAGTTAAAGTGTTCAACTCAACATGGGTGAGACTTTTACAAGTGATTTCAGATTTGTGTTTGAAAGAAGGTGTGGTTAAAGCACTTTACAAACAAATATTCAAGGACTTTGAATAAACATGGTATGTCCTTGAACAACTCCTATTCATAACTTGCAAGATCAAGGATATTATCTATTCTAAAGAATAAGAATCGAAGATTTGAGAAATTTTCTAACATAGAAAATTTCATTTATGATGTTCATGGGTTTTTGAAAAACTAAGAGTTGAAAAAAAATCGTTCTTCATGTTCTTCGAGTGACCCATTTTGATCTTTTGATGTTGCAACTATATAATAGTTTTTCCAGCATTATGGCAGCTCTAAAAGCCCAATTTTTCTTGTTGAAATCCATATTTTATAGGTTTTTAGTTGATATAGCCGTTGGGAACAAATACCGAGACTTTCTAACATGTCTATGTTGGGAAAACTTCTCATGAGCTTGGTTTCTGAGTCGCTAGTCCTTGTGAGAGCTTGTACGAGCTTTTTGAGAGATTTGTGCTTTCTGAGAGAGTTATGCTTTCTGAGAAAGATTCCTTCTAAGTGATCTGTGCTTTCTCAGAGAAGTGTGCTTTCTGAGAGAGAGATTCCTTCTAAGAGATACGTGCTTTCTCAGAGAGTTGTGCTTTCTTAGCGAAATTCGTTATGAGAGAAGTTTCCTTCTGAGTGACGGATGCCTTATGAGTGAAGGTGGCCTTCTAAGAAATGTTGCCTTCTGAGTGAAAGTGGCCTTCTGAGTGACGAATGTCTTTTGAGAGCCAAAACTTATATAGCCTTCTGAGATATGTTTTGTGCTCTTTCTCAGTTTCACTTTCTCAGAATTACTTTCTTACGGATATTACAGAGCTTCTCTAATAGCCTTCTTACATGTTCTCAGAAAGATATCTCACATCTTCTTAGTAAGTTTTCTTATTATCTTAGCCATTTTCAACATAGGCTTCTGAGCTTTCTTGGACTTCCCAGAGAAATCAGCTCCTCAACGGTTCTTCTCACTTGCTTTCTCATCTTGAGAAAGTGAAGCTTCTCATTAAGCTTTCTTGGCTATCTCTCTGAAACAAATCAACACTCATCAAACTATTTTTCTTAAATATTTACTCAAATTAATTTGTTATCATTCAAAACCAAGATTACATGATTTTCAATCATAATCCCTTCAATTCTTGGGAGGGTTCTGAAGCTAACAACAATAACCCATCTCCTTTCTTGTTCGATCATCTCCACCCCCTTGAATACACTAACCCAGTGTATCCCATCCCCCTCACTTGCACTCACACCCACTCTCACAGTGTTTCCCACCCCGATTTTCTGGATTTTTTCCCCCAAAAAATAAAAAAAAATCATTATTTCCATAAACGTAGTAAGAGAAACATTAATTCCACGGAGTGTCCTGTTTTTGCTTTTATAGGGGAAATAGTAGGACCCCTACGATTTCAGTCACATTTATATATAAAATATATAATATTTAATATATCTTAGATTATTACCTTTATTAATATCAACTTTCTCATTACCACAAAATATAATCTCTCTTATTTAATTTTATATCTAATTTTTTTATCTCTCTATAAGGATATCAAAGAAAAAAATTAACTAATATTACCTAGAACTTTTTAATAGATAAATATTAATAAAAAAAAAAATAGACACTTAATATAAAACAGAGATAATAATATATGTATATTGACGTAAAAACTCTGATGTTTCTGGATTACAAAAATTTTGGATTCTATCAGAAGTCATTCTTGTTATTTTTGTGGAGATAGAAAGCTAGCCAATATATGGTGCTTCAAAGTTGCAAAAAAAAATGGTGAGAGCTTGTGTTGTGTGTGACACGTGTAAAAAAGATGTAAAAATCTGCTATAATCAATTTTTGTATAGTGTTTTTGTGATAAGGAGAAAGACAAGTAAAATCAATTTTTATAACAGAAAATAAAATTAATTATCAATTTATAAAATTTATATATCTAATATTATTTTTATTTTAGTGTGAGGACTGATTATCACACAAATTTTTTTAAAATGTATATATCTAATATTATTCTTATTTGTATAATTAATTTTATTTGTATAATTATATTTCTACTATTTGTCTATTAAAAATTTGTCTATTATTTGTCTATTTCTACGTAAAATTTGTCTATTTTTTATTAATATTTATTTATTAAAAAGTTCTAGGTAATATTACTTAATTTTTTTCTTTGATATATCCTGATAGAGAGATAGAAAAAATTAGATATAAAATTAAATAAGAGAGATTATATTTTTTGATAATGAGAAAGTTGATATTAATAAAGGTAATAATATAAGATATATTAAATATTATATATTCTTTATATAAATTTGATTGAAATCGTAGGAATCCTACGATTTCAGAGTAAATCAGTCTTTCTTTCTTGAAATCGTAGAACCCCTACGATTTCTAGAAACAAAGTTCATTTACATTGAAATCGTAGGGGTCCTAGTCCTACAATTTCCCCTATAAAAGCAAAGACAGGACATTCCGTAGAATTAACGTTTCTCTCGTTGCGTTAATGGAAATAATGATTTTTTTTTGGGGGAAAAAATCCTGATTTTCTTTCTCACAATTCTCTCAACTTAGCAATGTAAATATCTTTACAATGTCATTACATCAAAATTAAACTATATTAATAATTATTTAACTATTAATTTTTTATGACATATTTAGTTTTATTTATTTGTGAATTATTCTATATTAAAAATAATAAAAAGAATTGATCTTATACCTTAATTAAAAGATAATCAAACTTAATTTGACCTCTCCATATTGTATTAAGTTGTATAGGATTTCAATCTATAAGAAAGTTACGATATATAAGGTTATATATATCTACGCCAATCAATAATGAATAGTAAGTGCATATATAATGTATTACATTAGCCTATATTATCATGGTTAATACAATATACCAAATACATCCTTAATGTGTTCTCCAGTCATATCCATAATCACTAATTTTAGATGTTTTATATACTTTGTGCATATTTAAATAACAGTTTACTTTCAAAATTTTAATTATTCACGAATAATTACTTATTTGAGAGTTTTAGATTGTACATTATTTATTATTTTTGACTTGTTATATATTTTTTAGTGGGAAATAGTGAATAATCATAATGAAATAATTTTAAAAGAGAGATATTTAGTGTTAAAAATAATATTATAAAATAAAATAGTTACTTAAAAATGGAGGAAGTAACTCGGAAAAATCACAAATTAGTGATTGTGTAATTAAATATACTTTGGGGGTGTTTGGTTGGGGGTAATCTTCGAGCATTTCCGAGAATATTTCATGGGAAAATATGGTTCCCACGTTTGGTTCGCAATTTAGACAAATATTCCCGGAAATATTGCATTCCCGGGAATCAAACATTCCCACATTTTGATTCTCACCTCCCCCATGGGTTTCTAAGATTCCCATCCCATGGGAATATTGAGGGGGTGTTAAATGACATCAACGTCCTTATTATAATTTTAATATTACAAAATATCCAATTATTACCATACTCACCCCAAGCCTTTTGATTCATTTTTTATAATTATTAGTTTTTTATATGTGTTTATTTTTTAATTATTAGTTTTTTTATATGTTTATTTCTTAATTATTAGTTTTTTTATATGTGTTTATTTGTTAATTATTAATTTTTTTCACTTTAAATAGCTAGGGGTATATTTGGAAAAACATGCAATATTCCCAGGAATGTTAATGTCAACCAAACTCATTTATGGGAAAGTTTAATAAGATTCATGGGAATTCAATGTACAAACCAAACTCAGGAATGTTTCATTCCCAGGAAAGTGATTTCTGGGGAAGTGATTTCCAGGAATGTGCATATTCCCGGGAAAAAATCAATCCGCGAACCAAACGACCCCTTTAGGAATCTAAAAAATTTCACGTCATTTCCATCGGCCACCGACAATAATGCTACGAGCCTAACTAAAAACTGGGAGAATTCAATGCTTAAACGTGTGCAGCATGCTTTCTGATGGAGTTAATCATCTTTCCTTATGTGCCATTTTTTTTAATTTCATTTATGAGTTGGTTTTGATACATTTGTCCAATTATTTATACTTTAGTTAATTATGTAAGTTACTATTAAAAAAGTCAATTACAGTAGTGGATAGCGTATTACTATTGAAAACGTGATAGTGTATAGTTGGATAATAGTGTTCCAATTAATACTGAAATTAAATTCTTACATTTATTATTCATTTGGTTTCTAACAACCAAGCTGAAGAAGGGACAAAAACACTTGCTTTTAGACACTGCAATTAACTCATCTGATTATGATCGAAGTTCAGATAAGCCATTTCAATTCACTCATTGTCCTTTGCTCGTTTGAATTTCAGCACAATTTGAGGACTGCATTAATTAATGTTAGAACTAGTAGCTATGTCTGTACTAGTAGTAGATAAATATGAGAACAAGCATCTTGAGTTGATCAAGTGGTTAGCTCACTTGTCCGCTTAAGCAAGGATCGTCGGGGGTTCGATCCCCGCCTTGGGTATGCAGCAATCCATTGGCCAGCAACAAATCCTTAAATGGAGCTCAGATCCGCGACAGATTAGTCCTTGGCCTTCCGGACTGGAGGATACCGTGAAAAAAAAAATATGAGAACAAGCACGACAGAATATAATATAGTTTTCACATGAATCAGAATCGAGAAAACTTTAGATCCGTTTACCATCAGAAATCACTCAGTTTTTTTATTTTTTTTAGTTGTTTTTAATTTTTTTTCGAAAAAATACTAGAAATTGGAAATAAAAATAAAAAATTATATTTTATATTTTTCATAATTTTCTTTTACAGAGTTAAAAAAAGAGATGAATAAAGAATGAAACTTATTTTCTAAAATTAAATTCATCCTTAATTGTATTAAAATTTGAAGTGTTGACTATTGAGCACAGAGTGATGAGTTAGCTGTTAGCAGCGTGGAAATGAGGGAATGACTAGCAACAACACGAAGAGAATGATAAGGTTTTGAGATCACATGACTTTCCATCATCCAGAAAGCACAAGACCACACAAAGGAAACATTCTCTTTCAAAGTCATAACCAATTTTAATGTTCTTAATTATTCCTTCCGTCCAGTTTTATTTGTCTTTCTAGAAAATTCATTTGTCCATTATTATTTATTATTTTAGATTTTCGATGAAACATTTACGATCTTTTTCCAATTTTATCCATATATTACTCTCTTTTTTATCTCTTACAATTATTATTGCAAAAAAAACTATAAGGATAATTTTATCATTGTATATGTACTTCTATAGAAATTTGTGTGTTTTAATTATTTTCTTAATAAGTATGCAATACTCTAAAACGTTAATTAAAATTGGACAGAGGGGGTATTAGGTGATTATATATGCCACCATTTTATTTCCAATAATGATACGTGTGCAGTAAAAATTCGTTCAATAAATATCCAATGTATGCTATATATAATATGAGATGTGTACTATATGTGTGTTATACAAATAGAATACTATCTCGTATCATGTACAAAAAATGTTAAATATTTATTAGACATATTTATTATATACCACAAATATTATTGTTTTATTTCAGTTATGTGTTGTGAATCGTCGGCACATGCTATGCCTCACACTCACAATAATTCTTGCTGAAACCAGCGTGTGTCCTAGTTTAAGCGAGAACTGCATTGACTTTTTTTTAGTGAAGTTAGGGCCAACTTGGATAAAGATAGAAATTAATTTTTTTAACTTTTGAATTATGAAAAGTCACTTTATTAGGCTGATATTGGTAAAGTTGTGGCTCTTGAAGAGCTGCTGATCTTCTTGGGCTCTCAAAAAGCTACTCTTAGAGAGCCATAATAGTACCATTTGATAAAATAGTATAAAGTGACTCCGAAGATATTAAATGACCATAATAGACATAATATTAAAAGATATTGTGTAAATGAAGGTCATTTATGTATTTTCATTTTCAGAGAGCCAAAGCTGGCTCTGAAAAGCTACTTTTGATGGCTCCCAAGAGCACCCCCTGCTCTTAAAAGCCGGGAGCAAAAGCAGTCCAACTTTTTGATTTACCAAACGCAAAATATGAGCTCCAGCTTTTTGAGAGCAGGAGCACCCCAACGAAAAGCTTTACCAAACTCAGTCTTAGGCTGAGTTTGGTAAAGCTGTGACTCTTGAAAAGCTGCTGATCTCCTTGAGCTCTCAAAAAGCTGCTCCTAGAGAGCCATAATAGTACTGTTTGGTAAAATTATACAAAAATTGCTCTCAATAAGTAGAAGCCGTTATTATAATGTTTGGTAAAATAGTGTAAAGTGGCTCCCAAGATATTAAATGATCATAATAGACATAATATATATTAAAAGATACTGTGTAAATAAGGGTTGTTTATGTATTTTTATTTTCAGAGAGCCAAATCTGACTCTGAAAAGCTACTCTTGATGGCTCCCAAGAGCACCCCCTGCTCTCTCAAAAGCAAGGAGCAAAAACAGTCCAACTTTTTGATTTACCAACGAAAAATAGGAGCTTCATCCTTTTGAGAGCAGGAGCACCCTAACGAAAAGTTTTACCAAACTCAGTCTTAGTGTTTGACACAACTTTTACAATTAACTTGTGACTTCCTAACAATTTGTTTTAGATACTTATGAAAAAGTTAAAAAGAATGACTTCTTCTATAAAAGCTCTTCTTCATCATTCATTCTTTATTAAAAATAAAAATAAAAATAATTTTATCATTATTGGTTCACTCTCACAAAAATATATATATATATTTTTTATTGTTTAAAATTTTTCTTCTATAAAAAAATTATACCTTTTGAAATTATTTATCTAAACACTATAACTTTAAAATAAGCACTTCTGTAACTAAAAATCCAAACACAAAATAACTTATTTATAAGCTACTTTTACTGTAAGCACTTATGTTATAAGTTTTTTTCCTAAAAGAACTTAATTAAGTTATTTATCCAAACTTACCATTATTACTAGTCTCTCATTATTGACTTTTCAGTGTGTGTGTATATAGTTCCTAGACTCTATTAGTAGAAATATACTTGTATATTATAATAAATTTGAATTAGTCAAAATCAGGTTTCTATTAAGTTTGTTATTTCTATTCCGTCTGACCTTGTGGGGTATATATATGATATATTTCTCACTAAAGGATTATAGAGGAAAGATTAGTAAATACATTTCATTGATTTTCTGTATCATTAATACTAGGTCTCACCCCATAAGCCAAAAACTGTGACCTATGAGATTCCACCATAAATACGAGTAAATAAATAGCTGCCGGCTAACAAAGGTCCGGACTCAGAAAACATAATAAATAAATAAACGTAGCGGAAGCATAAAAGTCATAACATCTGATAAGGAAGTAAAACATGTCTCTGATATCTAGGGAACTATATCATACATTAAGTCTGCACGGGCTCCTCGTGTGCTCCGACATCCTGCTCTGTCTGCTCCTCTAAAAGGTGGGAAAAACATAGGGTGAGCACTGGGAAGTGACTCAGTAGAGGAAGCCGCCCCGGGTTTAATTATAAAATAAGTGAAGCATGAATGAGTTTGATTCGGATATAAGTTGAAAATCAATCTTTCCCCGGAACGTCTTACCTAAGTGCATCTTGTCCATTTTATTAATTCATATAACATACAATAATTAGAGGTCTTTGTGTAGTGCGCTATGTGCTTCTAAACATCAACAGAACATATCAGAACATATATCAGAACTTTCTTTCAGAGCATCTTATCATTAACTTTTACTTTGAAGCTGTCAGACATGGCAAAGCCTCCCTCCCATCCTTACTCCTACAATCCGGCCCCTAGGTATGAGCTCATCCTAAAATATACGGGGAAGAGGGGGTACAATTCACCTTCCTCAAGTGAAGGAGTTGCAGCCGAGGATGCCACCCCTCCCTACAACACTCATCATAAGTTGAAGGCTACATGATATTTTAATCTTTCAGAGTATCAGAGATCTTTCAGAATTTCTTTTAATTATCACAAATCTTTCAGAGTTAACAGAGATATTTCAGAGCATCAGAGTATCTTTCAGAACATCTTTTAAACTTTACCAGATGACAGAGTTAATTCATTTAGAGAATTTCATCACAATATATATATCATTACCTAGCATACACATCATGTAATCATTCATCGTAAACATCTCATACAATAATTATATATACATCATAGCAATTAAATATACATGCAACTAGTAACATTACATAATGAACATACATGAATCATATATAACATGTATTATCATATAATTATACTTTTATATTATAAATACATATAAACATATTTTATAGCTCATATTATCATATATAAATCATGCATATATCATATATAACATTTATACAAGTTGTAGAACGCATTAGGGTACATAAAAGGTCAAAACAGTTAATTTTCGTAAAATCTGCAGTGCTGTAATCGATTACAACGAGGCTGTAATCGATTACAGTAATCGATTACACAAACCTTGTAATCGATTACCAGAGAGCCATGTTTTCTCGCGATTGGAAATTCTCAGCACGTAATCGATTACGAACCTCTTGTAATCGATTACGAACGCGAAAACTCAGATTCTAGAGTTTCTAAAACACGTTTTTCACAAGCCAATGACTAAAACTTTAATATAGAATCATTCCAAGCAATAGAAAACATAGGTTAATGAAAACTCATTAATAAAACATGATTAGAAACACTTTTCAATTGATAAAACCCATTTCCTTTGAAATTAATTTCGTAAGACATAACCCTTTCATGAACCCTAACGGGAAAAACGAACAACAACAATAATCTCATCAAGCATGAAATTACAGAGAATAAAGAATGCCTAAAACCCCTACCTCTTGAAGAAATTCAAATAAAAGCGTAGAGACAATCCTTTCCCGGTGAAACCCTCGTTCTAGCTTTCTCTCTCTAGACCCACGAATGGTACGGTGATGAATACGAATCCTATTGCTGAATTGCAATCGGTACAAGGGTGTATCTTGGTGTGAGGATTACAAATATGTGATCGGTTTCGTGAACGGGCAAGATTTGATGTGAGTTTCGTGGTTTGGAATGACTATGGCTTTGAGTTCTTGAGAGAGAGGAAGAACAATGGAGGCACAAGGATTAGAGAGAGTGTTTGGAGTGTTTCTGGAGTGAAGATTAGGGTTTCTCACGTGGTGGCTCGGTTATATATGGTTTGGAGTCATCGTGGGGCCCATACGTAACTTAAAATGCACTAAAAACCCTTACTGCGCAGTCTGTAATCGATTACCACGAATCTGTAATCGATTACAGCCTGTCAAAATGCACAGATTCGAAAGTATATGCAGTGTAATCGATTACCAGCCTTCTGTAATCGATTACTGGGCTGCAAAATAGCCCCAAAACACTTCTAAAACGTCCCGACTCATGCTATAACTTCTACATATCACCCCTAACCTCAACCATCATCGAAAACATACACATAAACACATAAATTACATAACATACAATGCATACACATATCCATACGCTTAAGCCACATAACATGAACTACACACACATAGATCGTATAACACTTACACATACACTTAGATCACAAAACACATAATGATTTACTAGAAGAAACTTATCCACCCAAACTTAATTAAATTCTACCCAAGGTCAATTACCCTTAATATCCCTCGATTAGGACTTAATGAAAATCGGGGTGTTACATTTCTCCCCTCCTTAAAAAGAATTTCGTCCTCGAAATTCGACACATCTAACACAAGGACAACACAAGAGATAACAACTTCTACCCTCACGGAGACTTGAGGGATGGTTCACATATAGGCATCTAACCCGAATGAACAGGTCGTGCGGAAAACAAGTTCAAGAAACAAAAATATCTAATGCAAATACATAATAGCAACCAAAATACATTTTCCCATGATAAAGGCATGAATCCATAATCTTACAAGGCAAGTTGATTCTTATGTTCTTAGGGTCCCTGATCCTACACTAATGTTTTCCTTGAAAAGCTTCATCTTAATTTCTAAGACATCATTTTAGGAATTTTCAAAAACCCAAGTTAACTCCCAATTTCCTAGTAGTTCAAAACATGTTTACTTAATTTTCAAAAACTAAACAAAAGCTCAAAACCTTCTAGTTTGTGATTAAGGGCGATTTTATGCTCTCAAATAGATTTCAGATTTCTCACATCCACTCTAATGGAAAGATCTTGTCTGTACTCCTATGGCCTTTAATCACATACGTTTTCGCCTGTCATAAAAGAAAATCACTTTCGAAAACTTCTTTCAACTTATATTATATTGTTACTTTAGAAATCATCTACCCATGCCCAAAACACATAATCTTAATAACCACAAAACTAGGAAAACACATTGGACCCTACGACTCATAATTACAACTGGCACAGTAAGAAATCCCCAAAGTTTTTTCAAACAACATGAAAACGATTCTCAAGTTCACAACTAAACGATTTGTAAAAAGAGCTTTAAGGAATCACGTACCTTAAGGTAGATGGGGTATAGAATCATTTTCTAAAACCAAGGTTGAATTCAAAACGTCATTTTAATAAACTTTCGCAATTACCTCAAAAAAAAAAAAAAGCAAAAGAAGAGGCGTAAACATCTTCGACGTACATCCAAAGCCACTAGGAGGAATGTGCTCACGATGATCATCCTGTCGAAGCTATGAAATAGGTCGAAGAGAAAACACTTTTGTTTATTGAAATCGATCCGCAAAACATCCTTTCAAAAACATGAGCTGAAAACAAGTTTTGAAAACAGGTCTTTTAGTTCGCATATAAAACCCTTTTTGAAAACACTTTCCATTTCATTTTCCAAACAAAACAAGGGTGTGATTAACTCACAAGAAAACACGTGGAGGCCAAGATCAACCAGGGAAGAGTAATCATCCATGGTTAACTAGCCAAGACAGTAAACTCTGAATCAGGGTCAACCATCCTTAACAGACCTTGACTAGACCTTAACAAAACTACAAGTAGCTCAGTTTCAGGCCTAGACATGCATCACACAATTCCCACCGTACTCTCGTACTAAGTGGGTCCCAAACAATGATGATTAAGGCTAGTCATCACCATAACAAATCAAACAAGCAAAGCATAAACGCTTACCCCCGATGATATCGTCTGACCGCTCCGCACAAACTGTGAACACACGTCCCTGGTGCTGTGGCCTAAAGGAAGAAGATGGCTGTGGACCTGCTACCTTGCATTCCTTGACATAATGGCCTGCCTTCCCGCAACGAAAACATGTATTCTGACCAAGGCGACAGACACCGCCATGAGGCTTGCCGCACGTGGCACATGATGGTAGGGCGGGTAACACCTGAGGTGCTGCTGCGGCTGGGCGCTGCTGCTGCTGCTGTTGCTGTAGAGGTCGAGGCTGAGACTGAGTCTTAGGTGGCTGACCATATGGCTGAAAGCGAGCAGAGGCGGCGTGGCTGGTCTGCTGAGGTGCCGCACCCGTCCTCTGAGTCTCAACCCTCTGCGGTGCAACTGGGCGGCTGGTCTCCTCTACAATCCTGCAGGTGTCCACCATCTCCCTGTAGTCTCTGATCTTCATGTGCTTAACCATCCTCTTGATGTCTTGGTTCAACCCAGCACAGAATTTCATGCACTTCCAGCTCTCCTTCGGGTTCGACTGGTAGATCTCTGAAAATCGAATGAGCTCCTCGAACTTGGCGATGTACTCAGGTGTGGTCATGGTGCCCTGACGGAGATCAAGGAACTCCATTTCCTTGTCCTGGCGAATAGTCTCCGGGAAGTACTTCTCATAGAACATGTCCTTAATCATGTCCCATGTGATAGCTACACCTGCCGCGTCAGAAGCGCGACGAGCATCGTTCCACCAAGAACGTGCCTCCATCTGCAGCATGAAGGTGGCCAGTTGTGTCTTCTGCACCTCTGTACACTGGACCACTGTAAAGATGTCCTCGATACCCCTCAGCCAATCCTCAGCTACTGAAGGATCCGTAGTGCCAGGAAAAGGAGAGGGATTGGCACTCTTGAAGTCAGCGAAGTAGGAACTGCCATTACCCACAGGTGGTGGCGTTGCGCGCTGCTGAGTCATGTGGTCCACCATGCGGTTCATGGCCCTGGCCATCTCCATGAATGCCTCCGACGAAACCCCGTTCCTTGCCCATTCTCCTCATGATCGTCAGCATCGTCCCTATTACGCCTGCTAGGTGCCATGTCCCTGTGCACACAAAACAATGAACATCGAGTTGATCAGGCTCCATATCAACGCTAAGTATGCACAATTACTCTGACAGTCCAGCAAAATGATCATGCACCTCAACACATAACTAAGACACATAATAGGTTATATGCATGACATAACTATCGTACATGCCATAATAGCATAACAGGTCCATTACCCCAAGCCCTGTAGGATAGACCAGCTCTAATACCAAAATGTAACACCCTACTAGATAGCCCTTAACGCTTAAGTCATTTTAGGCCATTTCATAAGGGTTACCTCCTGTTATCATGTTTTATCTTTATCTTTAAAATATAATACGCGGAAAAAAGGCGGGAGTAAATTTTAAAAATCGTTTGCGGTATAGAAAATAAGGGCCTTGCGCATAAGTACAACGATAATAATAAGCGATACACACATCTACTAAAAATACTTCATCATATAAATAACTCCCATCAAATAACAAACATGAAATAAATACTAGGTCTCACCCCATAAGCCAAAAACTGTGACCTATGAGATTCCAC
This sequence comes from Aeschynomene evenia, assembly GCA_013621005.1. Classification (NCBI taxonomy): domain Eukaryota; kingdom Viridiplantae; phylum Streptophyta; class Magnoliopsida; order Fabales; family Fabaceae; genus Aeschynomene; species Aeschynomene evenia. The sequence goes on from CM024271.1 coordinate 9,116,107, forward strand.
CATAAATACGAGTAAATAAATAGCTGCCGGCTAACAAAGGTCCGGACTCAGAAAACATAATAAATAAATAAACGTAGCGGAAGCATAAAAGTCATAACATCTGATAAGGAAGTAAAACATGTCTCTGATATCTAGGGAACTATATCATAAACTAAGTCTGCACGGGCTCCTCGTGTGCTCCGACATCCTGCTCTATCTGCTCCTCTAAAAGGTGGGAAAAACATAGGGTGAGCACTAGGAAGTGACTCAGTAGAGGAAGCCGCCCCGGGTTTAATTATAAAATAAGTGAAGCATGAATGAGTTTGATTCGGATATAAGTTGAAAATCAATCTTTCCCCAGAACGTCTTACCTAAGTGCATCTTGTCCATTTTATTAATTCATATAACATACAATAATTAGAGGTCTTTGTGTAGTGCGCTATGTGCTTCTAAACATCAACAGAACATATCAGAGCTTTCTTTCAGAGCATCTTATCATTAACTTTTACTTTGAAGCTGTCAGACATGGCAAAGCCTCCCTCCCATCCTTACTCCTCCAATCCGGCCCCTAGGTATGAGCTCATCCTAAAACATACGGGGAAGAGGGGGTACAGTTCACCTTCCTCAAGTGAAGGAGTTGCAGCCGAGGATGCCACCCCTCCCTACAACACTCATCACAAGCTGAAGGCTACAGGGTATTTTAGTCTTTCAGAGTATCAGAGATCTTTCAGAACGTCTTTTAATTATCACAAATCTTTCAGAGTTAACAGAGATATTTCAAAGCATCAGAGTATCTTTCAGAACATCTTTTAACCTTTACCGGATGACAGAGTTAATTCATTTAGAGCATTTCATCACAATATATATCATTACCTAGCATACACATCATGTAATCATTCATCGTAAACATCTCATACAATAATTATATATACATCATAGCAATTAAATATATATGCAACTAAGTAACATTACATAATGAACATACATGAATCATATATAACATGCATTATCATATAATTATACTTTTATATTATAAATACATATAAACATATTTTATAGCTCATATTATCATATATAAATCATGCATATATCATATATAACATTTATACAAGTCGTAGAACGCATTAGGGTACATAAAAGGTCAAAACAGTTAATTTTCGTAAAATCTGCAGTGCTGTAATCGATTACAACGGGGCTGTAATCGATTACAGTAATCGATTACACAGACCTTGTAATCGATTACGAACCTCTTGTAAATTCTCAGCTCGTAATCGATTACGAACCTCTTGTAATCGATTACGAACGTGAAAACTCAGATTCTAGAGTTTCTAAAACACGTTTTTCACAAGCCAATGGCTAAAACTTTAATATAGAATCATCCCAATCAATAGAAAACATAGGTTCATGAAAACACATTAATAAAACATGATTAGAAAAACTTTTCAGTTGATAAAACCCCTTTCCTTTGAAATTAATTTCGTAAGACATAACCCTTTCATGAACCCTAACGGGAAAAACGAACAACAACAATAATCTCATCAAGCATGAAATTACAGAGAATAAAGAATGCCTAAAACCCTTACCTCTTGAAGAAATTCAAATAAAAGCGTAGAGACAATCCTTTCCCGGTGAAACCATCGTTCTAGCTTTCTCTCTCTAGACCCACGAATGGTACGGTGATGAATACGAATCCTATTGCTGAATTGCAATCGGTACAAGAGTGTATCTTGGTGTGAGGATTACAAATATGTGATCGGTTTCGTGAACGGGCAAGATTTGATGTGAGTTTCGTGGTTTGGAATGACTATGGCTTTGAGTTCTTGAGAGAGAGGAAGAACAATGGCGGCACAAGGATTAGAGAGAGTGTTTGGAGTGTTTCTGGAGTGAAGATTAGGGTTTCTCACGTGGTGGCTCGGTTATATATGGTTTGGAGTCATCGTGGGGCCCATACGTAACTTAAAACGCACTAAAAACCCTTACTGCGCAGTTTGTAATCGATTACCACGAATCTGTAATCGATTACCACGAATCTGTAATCGATTACAGCCTGTCAAAATGCACAGATTCGAAAGTCTGTGCAGTGTAATCGATTACCAGCCTTCTGTAATCGATTACTGGGTTGCAAAATAGCCCTAAAACACTTCTAAAACGTCCCGACTCGTGCTATAACCTCTACATATCACCCCTAACCTCAACCATCATCGAAAACATAACATAAACACATAAATCACATAACATACAATGCATACACATATCCATACGCTTAAGCCACATAACATGAACTACACACACATAGATCGTATAACACTTACACATACACTTAGATCACAAAACACATAATGATTTACTAGAAGAAACTTATCCACCCAAACTTAATTAAATTCTACCCAAGGTCAATTACCCTTAATATCCCTCGATTAGGACTTAATGAAAATCGGGCTGTTACAAGAGACACTTTCACCCTTTTCATCAGTATCTAACACTTGAGATGGATGCATTGGTGTAGATATAGCCTTAGCTTCATTTATCTAGAACTTCTTCAGAAGTTCCTTTTCACATTTTTCTTGATGAATGAATGTTCCTTCTTTTTCTTGCTTTATTCGCAGAGCGAGGAAGAACTTTAATTCTCCCATCATACTCATTTCGAATTCTCCCTGCATCAACTTAGAGAATTTCTCACAAAGTATTTCATTAGTAGCACCAAAAATTATATCATCAACATAAATTTGTACAATAAAAAAACCAAATTTATTTGATAAACTAAAGAGAGTTGTATCAACTTTTCCTCTTGAAAATCCATTTTCAAGTAAGAAATTGCTAAGTCTCTCATATCAAGCTCTTAGAGCTTGTTTGAGTCCATACAAAGTCCTTCTTAGTTTGAAAACATGATTAGGAAATTGTTGATTTTCAAAACCTGGAGGTTGTTTCACATAGACTTCTTCTTGTATATGTCCATTCAGAAATGCTGACTTGACATCCATTTGATACAACTTGATGCTTCTGAAGGCAGCAAAGGCAAGGAGCATCCTTATTGCTTCGAGTCTAGCTACTAGAGCAAAGGTTTCATCATAATCAATCCATTCTTTTTTATTATACCCTTGAGCCACTAGTCTATCCTTGTTTCTTATAACCTCTCCTTGTTCAATGAGCTTATTTCTAAACACCAATTTCGTGCCAATAATGGATTTGTATTTTGACCTTTCTGTGAGTGTCCAGACTTGGTTCTTTTCAAATTGTTCCAACTCTTCTTGCATGGCTATTTTCCAGATTTCGTGTTCTGGATCCTGTTGAGGTGAGTTTGGCTCGATTTGAGACACCAAAGCCATGTTAGATATGCCTCTGAGTGATCTACAAGTCTTTGCTCCTTCAGATGCTTCACCAAATATTTTATTCTTGAGATTACTTGATGGTCTCTCACACCTTTGTATGCCTTTGGTTGAATGCATGCTTCCAAATTGTCCTAGAGTTGAAACTTAGGTTCTTGAGCTACAATGGAAGGTTTTGAGTTGTTGACAGGCTCAATGATTGGTGATTCATCATCAGATTCTAATGAATCCTGCTTCTGAGCACCTTTAGAATCATTATCCGAGATATTCAGCTTCTGAAGATCTTTGGTTAGTGAATTCAGCTTCTGATGAATGTCATTCTTCATTTACATGAACGTTACATGTGTAGTTTCTTCAACCACCTTGGTTTTTAGATTGTAAACCCTATAAGGTTTAGAAATAGAAGAATATCCTAGAAAAACTTCATCAATGGATTTAGGATCAAACTTTGAAATCTTGTCCTTGGTGTTAAGAGTAAAACATTTAGAACCGAATATATGAAAGTAATTAGAAATGATGGGTTTCTGGTTTTCCATAGCTCATAAGGTGTCTTTTAGAGGATAGTCTTAGAAAGACACGATTTTGAATATAACAAGATGTGTTAATAGCTTCTACCCAAAATCCTTTTGATAAACACTCTCAAGGAGCATGGTTCTAGCCATTTCTTGCAAGCTTCTATTATTCCTTTCAATAACCTCATTTTGTTGAGGAGTTCTAGGAGAAGAGAATTCATGAAAAATACCATATTTTTCACAAAATTGTTCAAAAACATGGTTTTTAAATTCTCCTCCATGATCTGATCTAATAGAGGTAATTTGATTTCCTTTTTCATTAGAAGCTTTCTTTGCAAATGTTTTGAATTTTTCAAAAGCCTCATCCTTAGTAGCTATGAATAAAACCCATGAGAATCTATAATAATCATAATAACAAGGCAATATTTCTTTCCTCCTAAAGAAGTAGTTTTGGTTGGACCAAAAAGATCAATATGTAAAAGCTCAAGTGGCTTAGTGGTTGAAACCACATTTTTGTTATGGAAAGAAGCCTTTTTTTACTTTCCTTTCTAATAGAAGTCACAAATTGAGTCCTTATTATAATTAATTATAGTGAGGCCCTTAACAAGTTTCTTCTGAGAGGGTTCAGAGAGCAATTTCATGTATACATGACCAAGTTTCATGTGCCAGAGTCACTTGTCATCTTCGATGGATGCTAGACATTTAACATCTTGGTCTTGAAGGTCCTCTAGGTAAGTAAAATATGTATTACCTAACCTTCTACCCTCTAGAACAACCTTATTAGTTGTTATATTAATCACAGAACAATATTTAGCATAGAATTCAACTTTTAAACCTTTATCAAAAAATTGACTAATGCGTAAAAGGTTATGAGTTAATCCATTAACTAATAAAACATCAGAGGTTTGGTGAGAGTCATTTTTACTAATATCTCCAATTCCATTGACTTTTCCTTTAGCACCATCTCCAAATCATATAGAGCCTCCACTTTTATGTTTCTAGCTTCTGAACGATTTTCTATCTCCTGTCATGTGCCTGGAGAAGCCACTATCCATATACCACTTCTGATCTAGGTGTTGAGAGTGGGAGCATTCCTACAAACACAGTTTGAGGGAGTTTAGGTATCCATATCATTTTGGGTCCTTGATGGTTAGTTTTCAAAGGCCCTTTTTATTTATGAGGATGTTTAAATTTTCCAAAGGCTGAGTTTTGTTTAAACTTATTTTAGGCAAATGATTTCCTCTTTTGAACTTAAAGCATCTTTCAGAACCATGGTCAAATGTGCAACAAACAGCGCGCCTTTGTTGATTTGAATTCAGTGAGTTACTATCATGGTCAGAGGCATCATACCCTAAACCTTCCTTACATAGATAAGGTCTTTCAGACCTTAGCATTAGGTTCAGAGCCTTAAAACTTCCAAGGAATTCTGAAAAATCATCAATAAGAAGCTTGTTTACTACTTTTAGTTCTAAAATCTCTTATTTCAGTTTCCTTGAAGGTTCAAAAACACCTTCAGAGGCTGCGAGTTTTTCACAAACAATTTTGAAATCCTTCTTGAAGGTTTCAGTGTTTGTTTTCAGCTTCTCATTCTCAAATTTTAATTGCTCATTTTCACACTTGGAAAAGTCTAGAGGTATAACTAGTCTAGCCAACTAGTGTGCCAACTATTTAATGTTTGTTCAAAAAATTAAAATAAAAAACATAAATGAAATGCTTGATAATAACCAATCAATATGTCATTAATTACTTAGATAATTGTAATTATTATTTGATTTAGTTCTAATATTATTTTAACTCATAGAGGATCAAATGACTCTAATATCTTTACTTGATATGTGTAAATTCATGTATTTGCAAGTCACTATATTTGATATGTGTAATACATTTTATTTGGTATGTATAACATCTTTTATTTGGTATGTGTAATACCTTTTATTTGGTATGTGTAACATCTTTTATTTGGTATGTGTAATACCTTTTAATTGGTATGTGTAACAACCTTTATTTTGATATGTGTAATATATATTATTTTTATATGTGTAATACTCTTTTATTTGATATGTATAATACATTTTATTTGGTATGTATAATGTTCTTTATTTGATATGTGTAATTATTTGGTATGTGTATTACTCTTTATACGGTATGTGTAATTCCATTTATTTAATACGTGTAATATGTGTTAGTTGTTTTTCAAAAGTAAAATCCATTTTTTCATATTTGAGTAAGATAAGTGCATTGATTTTGTGAAACGTGAAAATTGTGAGAGATTTTTTTTTATTTGAATAAGAGTTTGTTTTAGAAATTTTAAATGATAGATTGTATAATAAATATTGTTTATTTATTATATTAATTACAGATTATATATATATAACTCTTATTTATTAGTTGGCTATATAGTTGGCTACCTTAGTTGTACGTGTAGCGTTACTGTTTTCACTTTTCAAAACTTTTAATTCTTTTGATGTACCTTTTTAGTGAGCTATTAAATTCCTTGAGTCGTTCAGTAGATCATGATATAATTCACTTAATTCTTTAAAAGTAAATTCTAAGTCAAAATCATTTACCTTATCTCTAGCTTCTGAACCGTCATCCTCAGTTGCTGAGTCTTCTTGGTTAGCCATGAAGCAAAGGTTTGCTTCTTCTTCAGTGTCCTCATCTTCAGAGACATCATCATCTTCATCTTCACTCCAAGTTGCAGCCATAGCCTTTTTCTTTGGGAAGAATTTTTTCTTGGAACTGGAAAATTTAATCTTTGGACATCCATTCTTGTAATGTCCTTTCTCATTGCAATTGTAGCACATTACAGTCTCCATCTTTCCATTGCCTTTTTCATCCTTTTTTACAAAAGGTTTTTTGTTGGAGAATTTCTTACTCCAATTCCATGAAAATTGCAAATCAATTCATTTTCTTTCTTTTTGCATTTCAAATAATAGATTTAATTTAAAAATAAATTCATTTTTTTTTATGATTCCAAATGAACTTTTTATTTATGATTTTACACCTCACATGAAAGAATCTTGTGTTTTAATTCCCCCTCCCTCACACCCCCAATTTGAGCCATTTAATTCTAGACTTCTCCCTCCAATACCTTTCCTCTTGATTCAACATCTCCAACAACTACCTTTCTAGATTAATCACTGTCTCCCTATCATCCTCAGCCCCTTTCTGCTTCTACTCCTCGAAATCAATCTTGATTTGGTTAATTCTGATGCTAGAATTGGAGTTACCCACTTATCCTTCTTTTGTCAATTGACCTAACTTGTATGCTCTTTTTCGATTTTTGGGCTTTCCCAAATATTGGGGAGTCCAAAACTTTCAAGTCTTAAGAATAGTTTATAATTCTCCGCACATACTTTTTATTTTTTATATAAATTTTGAATGTTATAATTTAAAATATGTGATTGTAAATATTTATAAATTACACATTAAATGTGATCTAAGATCATCCAAAAAAATTTCACTTTAAAACCCTTAAATTGCATCATTGGATGAACCCACTTATCTCAGTTATCAATTAACCCTTAAATTGCATTATTGGATTAATTCACTTATCTCAATTATCAATACAATTCAAGGTTTAAGATAGGACATCCGCCAATGAGATATAGCTCAAGTGGCATTTTCCTTGGTCCAAGTGACTAAGGAGTTTGAGTACAGAATCAGGGGTTCAATCTTCACATGCTCATCTCATTCCCTATTCCCCCTTAATTAGCTCAACTAGGAGCTCCTAAGAGATAAAAAAAAAAAAAAACAACATCCATCAATCATCTTTGGATATTTACCTATCACTACTGGTTGGCAATTCAATAACATTGAGTTAATATTCAAAGTTGATTGGCTTATCTTTGATTTTGTGCGTATACGTTCAACCAACTTTTGGAAGCTCTAGAATACTATTTTTTTTTTTTTTTTATCTTTCCATCTTCATTTATTTAAAAAATAATTTGGTGAAAAGTTCACATGATTTTCACTTTTCATAGCTCAAGCCATATTTTTTTTGGTAACCGCAAGAGTTGTTGGAGCAAGCACATGTTTCTACCCCTTTAGAAGTGGCCTTCAAATAAGACTAGGCCCATTGGGCCCATAAGTTGGGCCATGTATGTCTCTGAAATTTTGTAGGAGCGAATTCAAGCAACATTACAATTTAATTAGGTTTTTAATTTACTGCAAATTGCAATTAGTTGAATTGAATATATATAATATTAATGAATCTTGATTCTTAACAATTCTTGTTCTCCATTACCTAGTAGCTTACTTAACTCGTATCAAGTTAAGTTTTGTCTTTTGAAGCATATAAAGGTGTTATGAAATTTTGAATTGTGGAATAATTCTTGAAAAATTGAAATTTGAATACAACCGATTGAACTATGGGGAACAAATTTGTCCCATTTTTGCTTTCCTTTTCTCCTTTTTCTCTCTTCTATCTCTTGGCTGATGATTTTATGTTACATACACCGCTCTTTTTTTTTTGCCCACGGTGTTCGGAGCTTCAATTCGACTAATCCGTCGTCCCGGGTCGCACACCTTGGAATGACAGGTGAGGCTCCCAACAAAGATTTTTTCCATCCACAAGGCTCGAACCCAGAAAATTTTAATAGTGGGGCGAAAATATTATATCATTAATATATATAAATATAGGATGATGTTTTCTGAATTTTTAATAGTGTGAGGTCAAATTTAATAATACAATGAGGACAAAATATATACACTTATATATATTTTAATGAAAAAATAAAAAAAATCTAGTGGGGGCTTAAGCTCCCATAAGTTCGTTCATAGATCCGTTCTTGCTCGAACCCGAGACCTTACTTAAGGAACAACAAGTCACTTACCACTTGTGTCAAGGTTACACCACTCCTTTTTATTTATTCATTTAACTACCCGTTTTTAACTATATATGGATCAATCTAATCCGCATATATATACACATATATAATTGATATGATACCGAACATTATTATGTTTCAATTCATTTTTGCCTTCTCTATATCTTGCTGTCATCGATCATCATCAGTAACATGCCGATCGATATCTCTCCTCTGTTTCCACGAATTATTCATTTCTCTGATAATGTTTGCTTCTATTGTGAATGTGTGATTTTGATGAATAATCATTATTTGTCACTACTCACTATTCACCAATTTCATAGTGATGAATAATGGTATTGCTGTATGTAGTTAAAGTCATTTCATGTGGTCTCTCTCACTTTGTGATTCTTGTACTGTATGCATGGATTGGGCGTTACATCGCGCATTTTGAATTGTCCTGAGGTGAAAAGGTGTAATTGATAATCATGAGATCTGTGTTATACGTATGTATGCTATACAAATAGCACACATTCTATAACATGTATAACACACATTAGATACTTGTTGGACGTATTTCTGTTGTAGAACAAGTATTATTGATTTGTAATTGTCTATTCTATTGATGATTTTGGACCATTTTAGTCTGAAATGTGAACATTGAACTGAACACCGGCCAGTTGATGCTTTTTGAGATATTTTTGTTGATGATCGAAGCTAAGAGAGGTATGTTTCTTATGTCGATTTAGGAAGAGACTGATGCAATTATGATGCCCGCACAGGTTATTATTGATAGTTATCATATTAAAACATTAGTTTTCTTTTTTAAAAAAGAAAAGGAATGTCGGACATAGTTAACAAAATGCCAATATTTTATCATGGTGCGGGAAAGGGTGTTAGAAAGAAGGTTGAGAAAGGAGACCCGGGTGTGAGAGAATCAATTTGATTTTATGCCGGGTAGATCTACTATGGAAGTTATTTACTTGATAAGGAGGATGATGAAAAGATATCGAAACAAATGAAGAGACTTACATATATATGGTTTTCATTGACATGGAGAAGACGTATGATAGGGTTCCAAGGGAGGTTTTATGGAAAGTTTTAGAAAAGAAAGATGTAAGGGTAGCCTATATTTGAGCAATTAAGGACATGTATGATGGTGCTACGACTAGCGTGAGGACTTAAGGTGGGCTAATAAGAGAGTTCTCCATTGGTGTAGGACTACACCAAGGGTCATCCCTTACATTTTCACCCTAGTCTTGGAGGTGCTTACAAAACATATCCAAGAACTAGTGACGTGGTGCATGCTTTTTGCTGACGATATAATCCTCATAGGTGAATCAAGGGAAGAAATTAACGAGAAATTGGAGAAGTGGAGACAAGCTTTGGAAGTACATGGTCTGCGCATTAATCGTAATAAGACAGAATACATGCATTGTAAGTTCAGCAAGCAGAGAGAATACTCAGATACAGAAGTGAAGATAAGGGAAAGTGTCATACCTCAGGTTAAGAGCTTTAAATACCTTGGTTGCATCGTTCAAGATAATTGAGAGATAGACGAAGATGTCAACCAAAGGATTTAAGCTGGTTGGATGAAATGGACAAGTGCCTCGGGCTTTATATGCGATAAGAAAGTACCTTTAAAACTTAAAGGAAAATTTTATCGCACGGCTATCAGACCCGCTATGTTATATGGGACAGATTGTTGGGCAGCTAAGGGCCAACACGAACATAAAGTTAGCGTAGCGGAGATGAGGATGCTCATGTGGGTGAGCGGTCACACGAGAAAATACAAGATAAGGAATGAAAGCATAAGAGAGAGACTTGGAGTAGTCTCCGTTATTGATAAGATGGTGGAATCTCGCCTTAGATGATATGGCCATGTGGAAAGAAGATCAGAAGAACATCCAATCAAGAGAGTGGACCAGATAAGAGATACCACGGTAACAATGGGTAGAGGAAGACCAAAAAAGACTATTAAAGGAGTTATCGAGGAAGATATGAGAGTTAATAACCTAAACCCTAATATTATTCATGATAGAGCGCAATGGCGTCATTTGATCCATGTAGCCGACCCACATAGTGGGATAAGGCTTGTTGTTGTTGTTGTTTGTACTAGGAGTAATATTATATGCACGATTTTTTGTTAACTTAACTGTTAACAAATATTTTATCTGCCAAAAAAGTTGATTTAGAAAAAAAAACATTTCTTTTGTATTAGATACAAAACTATGAGTTTAACTATGATGCACCATTTGTATAAAATAGTTTTATACTGACATCTAATTATGATTATGTGCTGCCACATCAGTAAAAATATTTGATTTTCATAACTACTATCTAAAAAAATTACTTTTGACGTGACAATACATGATTGAATGTTTATGTCAAACTGTTTTAAATTAAGGTAGTATTTTGCACATTACCAATTAAGATTTCTAGTAATCTAGATTACTTAGAAGATATATTAGTACTATTTAAATTACATGTAATCCACATTACTTTATTTGGTATATACAAATAACATAACCAGTAATTCATATTACCTTATTTGGTATTTTAAAAAGATTACAAGGTAATAGATGTATATTAATGTAATACCCTTTAAATAATTATAAAAAGATTAATAAAAAATTATAGTACATGTATTATTAAAATACCTTCTAAAATACATATTTTATTATAATACCTTTTAAAATATGTATATTACTATAATAAGAGTATTTGATACAAAGGATATTTGGGTAATAAAACAAAATTAGAAGATTACACATGGATGATAATCCAGATAGGCATCTCCTATAGGGGTAATCTACATTACCACTTTGGAGGTAATGTAGATTACTGGATAATTGACATTAATATTACCAATATTATTGTGCAATCAAACAAATCAATCTGGATTACCAGATAATTTAATTGCAAGATTACCAGTAATATATCCAATCTGGAGTCATGAAGTCAGTGTCATAGGAGTCAGAGTCACATTGACTCCAAAATTGGCTTTGAACACACCCTCACATATTTGTGTCTCCCTTCCAGCACACAGTGACTTCCTTCCAATACACAGTGACTCCAAAATTAGAGTGAACAAAAAATGACAATTTTGTTCACTGAGTCACTATGACTCTATTCATCGAGTCACTATGACCCTCGCACCAAACACTTGACAGAGTCAATTTTTCACCGACTCTCTGACTCTGACCCCAGAGTCAGAAAAAAACAAACGCAACCTAATAGTACATTACAAGTACACTTATCTAAAACTACTAGTATATTACCGTGTGATGAACGGAAACGTTAATAATAAAGTAAATATATAATTTAATTATAAGAAAATAAAATTTTAAAATGTTTAAATCAATAAAAATAACATATTGTTAAATTAATTATATAACTTAATAAAAATATAAACATCAAGTTATATAAAAATTATAAACATAAATTGTACTAATTGTACTAATCATAATCATGACATGCATTTTAAAATATAATACAAATAAAATGTAATATGAATTATTTAAATAAACTTTTTTTAAACTCTATTTCAAATTTTATTCCTTAAAACTAAATATAATTAAAATGAGAATTAATATGTAACACCCGCTATTGGGGGTGTCCATGCGAAGGACTCTATCCCTACGAACATGCAACTAAACATAACATAAAGGCTAGACAATATAAAATCATGGTCATAATATAAATAATCTGATATAATATAACTGCATAATATCTAAAAGGAACATTATAGATCATCTGAAACATAATACTAGTCAATAAGCTGAATCATAACATAACTCTGATAAGGGAATCCTGCCTTTAAAGTCTGGAGCAAAACTAATACATAATAGATCTGACCGTGAAAAAAATATAAACTAAACATAGACTGCTAAGACTCCACGGAAGATGCGGAACTCACCAAGAAGCAACTGCAACACGACCTCTACTGGATCAACGATCCCTCGCCTACCTCCTAATCGTACGCTGAAACAAAATTGCGGTGGAATGAGTCGCAAGCTCAATGATTGGGTATCATGCATGTATGCAGCACATAAAACATGTTATCAAACACATATACATTGTGTTATCTACATGGCTACGTTTCTCTGACGACGGACGCGTACCGTCGGAGGTATCCACACTCGAGCCCCCATGCTAAACTGTATTTGGACCTCGCTACCACTCGGGTGCGGCCAATCATATGACAAAACACGAGCCGCCCTGCTATATATGTGATTTTTGACTCACCACCACTTGGGTGCGACTAATCATATGACGGAACACGAGCCACCCTGCTATATCTGTGATCCGTGACTCGCTACCACTCGGGCGCGACCAATCATATGACGGAACACGAGCCCCCTGCTATATTTGTGATCTGGACCTCTGCAACCACTTGGGTGAGGTCAGTCGTAAATTGTATCTGTATCTAGGGTGGGACTCGGGGCCCTGTTTGGTAGCATGTCACTGCTAAACTTGACCGGGAGCTACATCCGGGCTATAGCGTAAAATACATACTATGACGATTTTGCAGACTACATTGATGGTCATCGAACAATTCTACAATCAATCTACTAGCAGCACACATACTTATCATATTATTCATATATCATGGGAGTCTATCATATTCTATAGCATAACATATCATAGCATAAATCATTCAATCACATAAGGATAATCATAACGCAAAACATAAATAGAAAGGGATCTCGAAATCATCTAACCATTCCTGGCATGTTATTTATTAAGGCATCTTATGTATCTGAGCACAAAATCTACTAAGGGGTATCTTACTAAGGCGTGTTATCTTACTAAGGTGTGTTATCTTACTAAGGTATATTATCTAAGCATGTTATCTATGTAATCATGTCACCTACCAAATACATCTTCTACTAAGCATATTATCTACCTAAGCATGTTATCTACCTAAGCATGTTATCTACCTAAGCATATTATCTACCTAATCATATTATCTAAGCATATTATCTTCCTAAGTGATAGGTTCCTGAATGGGAATTGAGACTATAGGATCTATATAGGAGTTCTCTACATAGAGAAACCAAAGAAACAATTTAACCAGACAACAAAATGTGAAATTTGAACAATAATTCACAAGAAAAAGATAAGAAACAGTAACTAGGAAATATATTAAGTTAATAGTTTAGAAAGTGCTTCAAAAACTAGCGGTAATGTTTAGGACTAAGATTGATAGCTCAGAAGCTGTGACTTTTAGCTCAATAGCAAAGTAACAAATTTGGAAGCGAGAATCGTGACTTCAGAAGCTACCTCATGAGTTCAGAATCACGGTCAACAGCCAGGACAGGTTCATAAACTAGAATCACTATTTCAGAAGCAAGGATGAATAGTTCAGAAGTAAGGAACTGTTATCAGAAGATGAGACGTTAATTCAGAAAACTAGGTTATAGGTTCAGAAGCTTTGAACGATAACTCAGAAGCATGGGTACAAGTTCAGAAGCTAGAAACATAAGTTCAAAAGCATGGATAATATTTCAGAAGCTAGAACAATAACTCAGAAGCATGGGTACAAGTTTAGAAGCTTGAATCATGAGTTCAGAAGCATCGACAATGATTCAAAAGCTGGGAAATGAGTTCAGAAGCAAGGTTAATATTGCATAAGTAAAAATGATGATTTAGAAGCAAGAGCTTAAGCTCAGAAACCTTTAACACAACTTCGGAAACTAGAATTAATAGTACAGAGGCAAGAAATCTGATCAAGAAGCAAGGAAATAACTTCGGAAAGTTTCTATCCTAGTTCAGAAACATAAATAAATGATTCAGGAGCACGACAGATGGTTCATAAGCAAGGTGAATTAATTCAGAAGCAAGAATAATTAGTTCAGAAACGAAAATACATAAACTTAGTTACTTAAGGTTCAGAAGCTTAGAACCTCATAACATGAATTAAGATATGAATTCAGAAGCTAGGAAAACGAGTGCAGTAAATGAAATATTACATGAGAAGCTTGCAACAATGAGTAAAATGATCAGAAATAAGCAACAAGATAGAAAGAAAGGCGCCACTCAAGAGGAGATAAGCCCAGACGCCACAAAGGAAAATAAATAAGTCTAAAGTGTGTTCAATGAAGAACAAAGAGATGAAACTCTCAAATCTGAATTAAAATTGTGATGATCTTGAATTACAAATGAAATCCTATTTCTAAGCTAGAGCGGCTCCACCTTCTATACTCCAGCCTAACCAAAAACTTCCACTAACAATACTTTTTAATTTAAAACTCATTATCGAGCAACTTGGACTCAACACTTTATCTCACACAACACTAAAGGAATAAAATACATTATCTGAGCATATCAAATGCATTATTCAAGCACTAAGACCTTATCCATAGCACATGTGCTACTAAAATAAAATCGCAGCTTTATTAATCGAGCAAAAGTTTAAACAACAAAAATTAAAATTCCCCTTGGACCCGACTGTGGCAGCCCATTAGTTCAGAAGCTGCAGTCGCAACACATTCCTTCAGAGGTATTGATCCTTTTTCTGAACACAGAATACGAATTTGGGCTCTCTTTGAAATTCCTCTTTCTTAGCAATGGTTGCAATTATTTGTTCCAATCTCTTTTTAGTCTTTCTTGTCCTTGCACAGGTCATTGGTCCTCCAACCTCTTGTACTTTTGTGTTGTTAGCTTCCTTGGTCAGATTCTCATCACTAAGCATATGAACATAACAAATAAATAAACAAACATAGATGCTACTATGTGGCAACACATGTCACATCCACCCTAAAACCTCCATTCACCTGGAAAGTCCTGAGACTGGAAGGCACCGCTAGCTCCGGCTCCAGCTATCGGCACCGCGTTTGCACCTGCTGTGCAAAAAGACTCTTCAGGATCGCATAAAGAAAGGAAAAACAAAACTTTAAACTAGGTTACGCATAAGTCCATCGCTAGCGATCTACAGCCTCTCACTAGTGATGGCTTGGTCGCTGGCGAGCTCCACTTGCTCGCTAGCGACCAACATGCTTAGGGACAGAAACGCCTTTTCTTACTCACCGTCGGGAACTTGCTCGCACAGAGATATCCCCAAGACGTCAGACTCATACTTCACTAGAGTTGCTTTAAACTATCAAGGACGCCCAAAGCACTACTTTGATAAGGCGGAAGTATGAGGTGTGAGAGAAAAACTAACATGACAACTCATATATATATATAGGGGGAGGAGGAAGCTGGTTGAACTGCTCTGAGCGATGTGGGACTCGCTCCGGTCGCTAGCGACTAACTCATGGTCACTAGCGACCACCCACTCGCTAGCGAGATGCACCTGCTCGCTATCGAGATGCACTTGCTCGCTAGCGAGCAACTCGCTGGCAGCAAGAAAAAGACACGTTCTTGATTTTCAAATCTGTTTTCCGCTCATGTTTTCGAAATGATGGTTTTGCAAATTGATTTTACTAAACAAAAGTATGTTTTGATTCGACCTTTTTCATAGCCATGATGGAATAACCCTTAGGAATGATCATACCCCTCCAATTGAATTCTATTTCTCCTTGGAAATACCTTACATCCTCACATATATTGATAGATGTAAGCCTTTACACCTCTAGGTACCCCATCACCACGAACTACCAAAAATATTCCTTGACCACGTTATGTCCCATTTTACTCCAAGCTTTCTTCCTAAACACTACCCTCCTATTTCTATGATGTAGAGAAAGAACATTTCCTTATCCACACTGTTTGCATGACCCTAGAGAAAGATTACACACTTCCCAGTGACCTATTTCTTTTTGGAAACCTTTTTCCTTCTTACATGTGTAACCATATGTACCCTGTCATCACAAGCCATTAAATGCACTCCCTAACTCTACTTGACCTCAAGTGCTATTAGTTTCCTAAACATTACATTCCTACCATTAAGAGTTAAGAAAGAGTTTTCCCTTCACACATGCCACTAGTAAGACTGAAGAGAATCCTTGAGGAGACACATGAGAGTTATTTCTATCATATCTCATCTATTCAAGAGCTTGTCCACCTTAATGGCTTTGGAAGTATGTTGAAGATGTTTTCACCATGTCTTTTTTGTTTTGAAATAATTTCGGAAGTTTGCTAAAATGATGTTTTGTTTTCAAATTTAGTTTTAGAGAATGATTCCATACCTCATCGATCTTAAGGGATGAAGTTTCTTAAGACCCTTTTTACAAATCATTAAGTTGCAAACTTGAAAATCGATTTATTTGTGAAAACTAGTATTGTACCTATTTCATGTTGTTTTAAAAATCCCTTGGGGACTCCTTACTATGTAGGTTGTAATCATGCATTTAAGGATCCAATATGTTTTTCATGGTTTATGTGGATTTTTAGAACATGTGTTTTGGGCATGGGTATACGATTTCCAAAATAATGATATAATATAAGTTGAGTTAAGTTTTGAAAGTATTTTCTTTATATGTTTTATGAAAACTTATGTGATTAAAGACATTAGGAGTAAAGAAAATATGTATTTGGTTGGAGTGAATGTGAGAAATTTAGAGTCTATCTGAGAGCATAGAATTGTCTTTGATTGCAAGCGAAAATGTTTTTGAGCTCTATGTTTGATTTTTGAAAATCGAGGAAGTGAATATGTTTCGAACTACTAGGACTTGGGAACTAACTTGGGTTTTCGAAAATTTCTAAGACAACATTTTGGAAATGAAGTATTTCCAGAAAATATTTGAATTAGTTCATGGACCCTAGAAACGTGAGGATCAACCTGCCTTGTATGGTCATGGAATCGTGTCTTTATCTTGGAAAATTTATTTCAATTATCTATATTTGTGCAAACACATGTTTCTTTTCTATGAAATTATTTTCTTTGGTTTGAAGTGGTTTTCTATGATTTGAGGTTTGGCGTTAGGAACCTATTGCCCTCCAAAACTATTTTGTTTAATACTTATTTCAAAATGATTTTTTATTTTGGTTTTCGACTTTAGGCATAGAAAAGTTTCATCACCCATGAACTTGTTTTTGATTTGAAAATGATTTGCTTCCAAAATCGTTTGTTTTATGTGATTTAAAAAAGCGAAGTTTGTTTTGCATTTTGGCAACTAAGAATTTCTAGTTTGTGACTACTCAAGTGGATTGGTTGTTATGCAGCTCAATTTTTTTTCAAATTGAGTGTTTGCGAACCCATGTGAACCTTGCCTCGAGTCTCCACGAGGAGAATGATTTCATGTGGTGTTGTTTCATGAGATTAGGATTTTTGTTTGTGTGTGTATGTGGTCGAATTTCGAGAACGAAATTCTTTCTAAGGAGGGGAGAAATGTAACACCCCGATTTTTCAATTAGGTCTTGGTTAAGGGTAATTGGTGATAATTGACCTTGATTAGGACTTAATTGATTTGTATGTTATCATAATGTTTATGTGTTGTTGGTGAATTACTTGATACGTATGTTTTACTTGATATATGTGCTTTATGATGTTGAATGAATTATTGATGTGTGTTATATGAATTATGTGTCAAGTATATGTTTCAAAGTTGTTTTATTCACATATGAGGGTAGGTGGGTCATATGAGAGGTTATTTATGCGTTTTTGTACTTTTGGAGTGTTTAGAAGTTGTTTCGGGGCCCAATAATCGATTACATCGGGTCTGTAATCGGTTACGAGTTAGATTTCGAATATGAGTGATTTTGAATTATTGTAATCGATTACAACATTGTTGTAATCGATTACACGGTGCATATCTCATTTTTATTACGTTTTGGTCCCCCAACCTATCATTTTAGTATTGCAATGATGCCCCTTGATGGTGAGCGTCGCAACTCCCACAAATTTATTATTTTTAAAACCAAGTTCCCCTAATATAATTTAGTGGAAACCAGGGTCGTCTCTCACAAGGAATGACTAAGAGAGTAATACGCAAGACTAGTTGTATGAGGGTTGTCACAAATTGGGGTTTTGTATGCAAGAATGTAAAATTGATTTAATTGAAATAAATGCTAAAAATAATAATGGTTTATGAGGTAGAACATTCATTGGGGAGTTCATCATTGGCTACAAAAGAATGCATGAGTTGATTAATTACGCCAGAGTTAGATCTAACCCTACTGTTGTGATTATAATGATTGATTGCCTAGAACAAGATTAATCACTGAGATCTCACCTTTAGTTTCGTTTTCAACAATCTTTTAAGCCAATCACATTAATCTAGTTAAAGAGACTAATCAGCCAATTAACTAATCATATGCCAAATCCTAATATGTCATGCATTAATTGATCAACCAACACATGAACATGTCAAATGCATTAACCTAACTTAATCGAGTAAGCCAAGACATAGGTGAACACACACAATTTAAGATCTCAAATTATAAGTTAGGATTGACAATGAAAACAAATGCAAGATGAAGTGCAAAGTCTCAATTTACCCCAATGATGTTCACACCCTCATAAACCACCAAGAGACTTAGTTACTCATGGAGAAAATTGAAGGTGTATTTGTGCACGAGAAGGGGGGGTTGAATCGTGCAGGTTTAAAAATTACTTTAAAAAAAACTTTTCTTAGAAAGCTGTTTACTCAGAAAGGTGATTTGAGTGTTTGCAGCGGAATAAACTTTCTGAGAAGATTAAGCTTCTGAGAACTTTACCTTTCTGAGAAAGTTCCTTTCTGAGAAGTTCATGAAAGTGTTTTAAAGTTAATTTCACTTAAATGCTTTCTGATTTCAACTTAATAGGTTTTCACAATTCTAATTAAGTTAAAACGTGTTTGTTGGTTTTCTTAGAAAGTAAGAGTTGAGGGAAGAAAAGCTTAACACAGAGAAATTTTTATACTAGTTCGGTTCTAACTAACCTACTCCAGTCCTCAACCTTCCGTTGAGAGTTCGTTAGATATTCTTTTTATCGTATCTTCTCAAACAACATTGCCTTTACTACGTAAAGGACTTTCACCACTTCACAATCCGAAGTGGATTTTCTTTGCCTCCAACACTAGAGGACTTTCTTGCCTTAACTTAATTAAGGACTTTACTTTGCCTCACAACCGAGGACTTTGCTTGCCTTAAACACTTAAGAACTTAAACTTGCCTCAACCAATCGAGGACTTAAAAACTGCCTTCAAACAGCGAAGGACTTAGCGTTTTTCGAAAATTGTTTTTGCTTCGAAAACCAACTACTAAGATTAAGTTACAAACTTAATTTGCCCTTAGTAGACTTCTAGATTTAACTTACAAATGTAAGAATTTACACCAATACAAAACTAGAACATTTTTGCAAAGTTAGAAGAGCAATTTCGTAAAATTGTTTTTCTGAGAAAGTTCTAAGTTTTCGCAAATGATTTTCAATTCAGCAGAGTTTTGGCACGTTTAATTAAGAGTTTTTCGCGCTAGAATTTCGTCGCAATGCTCTGGAATTGAACTCATATATATAGGCATCAAAGAGTCGCGAAAATATAAGCTTTCACTTTGCTGATGTGGCTGTGTCTGGCTCAGAACGGCTCCCTGCAACAGTCAGCACGAAATGAGGAACTTTTCTGACTTGTACAGTGCGCGTGTTCCCACTTCCTTTGCTTGTTGTTTTGAGCTTTCTGAGAATGAATGCTTCATCCATTGAGTCTTGACACTTGGTTGCTTCTGAGTCCAACTTTCTGAGACATGTACGGACTTCTGAGGCGAACCTTCTGAGGGAAGACCCTTCTGAGAACCACCAGTCGCAAGGTCTTCTGAGACCTTTCTGAGGCGACAGTGTTCTTCTCTCAGAACTGCACTTTCACCTTTTGCGTTTCTTGACTATCCTTTCTGATGTCTTTCACGCCATGATTTCTTCTTGTAATTCATAAGGTTACTCGTTGCTTGTCTTGATCTTACTCATGGATTTGCACAAATTTAAGCTTTCTGAGACACTTAGCACACATATTAGCAAAACCTTAAGTAAAATTTTTATTCTTATGGCTTACTTTGTTACCATTAAAACCTTCTATCTCTCTAAGAGAAATATATCAATTTCTCTCAGAAGGGTTCTGGAGCTTACAATCTCCCCCTTTTTGATGATAACAACTTAAGTCTTAAGATAATAATTTTGCTTAAGTTCTGAAGTGTTTCTGATTAAGTTCACAACTTACTCAGAAGGCACTTTTGCTTTCTTAGAAACTAACTTAGCTTTCTGAGAGAAGGCTTTGTTATTTTCTTAGAAGGCTTTGATAATCAACAGATAGATATGCAATGTATGAGTACTATTTTAGATTATCAGATTTATAGCATGTATTTCTTGATGATTGAATATGTGAATTTCAGAAATACCAAGCTAATAAAACAAGAGATGCCAAAACATGAATAATTTTTCATTAATTTCAAATGGGGTTTACAAACAAAATTTTTGGCTCCCCCTAACTTTGTTACTCCCCCTAAATCCTAGGTACTCCCTAGGTACTCCCCCTAAATCCTAGGCCTAGTTGTTTATATAGCCAAAATATTATCTATTTTTCTTCTCCCCCTTTGTTACATCAAAAAGGGTGGCTAACATAAACGCCATCACGGACTTAGAGCTGCTACTTTCCTAGCGATAAAGCGGAGAAGCCTGCAGATTTCCATCTGGACTTGGGCTTGATCCGCGTCTGGAGGGCATTCTGGAGGTATCTCATTTGAGGTAGAAGACTGATTTGAAGGAGGAGGACAAGAAATTTCAGCTTCAAGAACAGCATCGATTATATCCAACTTTTGATATTCAGGGATTCTCTCTTCCTCTTCATCTTCTGCTTCGGCTTCATTTTCAGCTCTTTCTTGAGCTTCCTCATGAGCCTCCTCTTGAATTTCCACTGAATTGACAACTACCTCAGAAGAGGGTTGTCTCTGGTCATTTTCAGAAGCTAGACCGAGTTCAAGTAGGAAAGGCTGTGACTGAGATGGCTGCCCTGCAGCTTCAGAATTTTGTGCGGCAACGGAAAGATTAAAGGATGGGAGTTGTGTATGGAGCGCATCCATGACTCTCACTTTTTCAGATGGACCCCGAGACGGCCCATATTGTACAGAGGGAGGAGTTGGGACCAGTTTTCCCAATTGAAAGCCAGATCCAATCATAGAGGATGTGAGGGAAAAGGTCGGACCAGGTTGATCAAACGTTGAAGGGGGGATATCAGTTGCATCAAGAGATTGATGTTCAAGCTCTTTCTGAGATTCTTTCTCAGCATTAGACCCTTCCAAGGAGCTAGTGGCAACAAATGCCTTAACTGTTGAGACACCGGCAGTCATGGTAGCGTCAGCTCCCACCTCTGAGCTGAGCCCAGCGCTGGTGGTCCCTGCCACTTCAACATGTGTTGAGACATGAGTTTCCTCATGTTCTTTGGGGGTCTCAGAAGAGATAGGACCAACATCAGAAGTTGGCTCTTTCTGAGGAGAAGAGGGAGGAGTTAGTTGTTGATGTTGTTGCTCTTCCTGTTGTTGTTGTTGTTGTTCCTGTTGAACGTCTTCAGTCTCCAGCTGAGTCTGAATCGGTGATGGTGGTGGATTTGCAGTTTCAACTTCTGGGTTCTCAGAAGGTTCGTCAATTGCCTTCTGGACATCCAGCATCTTCTGAGTCAGAGACTCAGCATCCACATCCGCCGCCTCGGTAGTGGTGGCTTCAGAAAGATCACCCACAGAAGCTTCAGGTTGCTTCTTCTTTGGTTCTTTCTTTGAGCTCCCAGCATCTGAGGTCCGATGCTCTATTCGGAACATTGTTGCGTCACCTTCCTCAGAAGAGGAATCAGCAACATTTCCTCCATGTCCTTGAATGTCTTCTCTGGTGGGAGAGACATATCCAGAGGGAGAGGAGTGATGAGAAGCTTCCTTCTCTTCTTCATCAGCAGTGGCAGCAGTAGTGACAGGACCAGTAGCTACTTGAATAATTTCTTTTCCTGTCACAATTGGCGGGATCTGTTTCTGAGTGGTTTTAATACCCACTCCTTTGTGTGTTTTTCCCTGATAATTCAAGGAATGAAGGAGTTTAGTGCGAAGTTTTGTGGGTTTTAAACCAGAAACAGGAATAGAAATAGGAATAGAACATGAAGAAGTTTTAAGAAAAGAGGGTGGAGTTTTAGAATAGGCTTTTACCAAACGACCACGCTTCTTCTTGCCTTCTAGTGGAACGTCTGGGATTTTGATGGATGGAGAGGCTTTCCTCTTTCTTGTCAAGGGCTGATCAGAGGCAGTCTCTTCTGAATCTTCAGCCACTTCTGGCTCTTTCAAAGAGCTTTTCTGAGTGTCCTCAGAAACCATACTCCTTGTGATTCTCGTAGGAGAAGCATGGATGATTTTTCTTTTCTTCTTTCCTCCAGAGGGATCAGCTTCCTTTCCCTTTCCCTTCTCGGCCCTGGAAGGCCGTTTGGAGGTTGCTTCTTTCTTGGAAGGCATGGCCTTCTCCTTTTTCTTTGGTTCCACAGTTTCTGGAACCTTCTTCTTCTTGATGTTGTGGAAAGTGACCATGGTGAATTTGCTAGGGTTGAAGATATACTCATAGTCTTCAAGAGGGAGAGAGAGATACTTGAAAATTTTGGTGAGAAGGCTTCCGTATGGAAGACTTGTGAGAGCCCGCTTGGGGTGAGCTTGGCGCATCATGTAATTGATCATCATTCTGCCAAAGTCTATCTTTTCCTTCTTTAGCAGATGATAAAGAAGGCATGCATCCATGGTAGTGACGTTGCCCATGTCACCAAGCCTGGGAAGAAGTGTGTGTTGAACTATCGAGAAGATGATTCTTGCTTCTTGTGTAAGGTTGGGAACCTTTACAGCTTTGAGTGGTAGGTCACCACTACCTGTGAGAATCTTCACAATCTCTTCCTCAGTGTCTTTTACTTCCTTGAACCAGTCTGGATCATCGGATATGACGGCTCCGCCATTTAAGGTCTTGAAGACCTGGTTGATCTCGGCAGAAGAGAATCTGATGTTGTAGTCAGTCACGAAGCTTTTTACCCCTTTGTTGGTGGATCTTTCTATGTGGGAGTAGAAGGCTCGTACCAAGTTAGGATAACAAACTTCTTCTGAAAGCATGAGTGTAGCCCAGCCAGGTTGGCACTGAAACGCAAATCCGAGTTCATCCACATCGTTGAAGATGTTTAGAGGAAGGACACGACCCATTGCTATGGTTCGTGGAAGATAGGTGTTCTTGAAAAGTTCTTGCATTTTCTCATCCTCATAGAGAATGTTCTCGACAACATCTTCCAATTTGTTTCTCATAACACCCTTAATTTCAGCAGCAGTTTCCATTTGGGAGAAGAGATTTAGGATTGGGATTACGAAGGGAAGAGATAAAGTCGGAGAGGAGAGAGAGGAAGAAGAGAGAATTTTAGCACAAAGATGAGAAATGACAGCGTTTGGACGGAGTTTAAAATGCAAAGTGCTGGACTAGAGCAAATCTTTGTGTATTTATAGAACTGTCAAGAGACTAGCCGTTGCCGGAACGTATTTTAAAAAGTTACCGTTGGTAACTTATTCTCGGAAGCCACTCTTCTGAGAGGAGTGGTTTCGGAGAATTTCACTTTCTGAGAAACTTTCCAGAAGACTTCCTTTTTGAGAGGTGAGTCTTCTGAGAGATGATTTTCTCAGAACGCATTTTCTGTCATTTCACTCAGAAGCTTAGTTCTAATTTTGCTGTCTCAGATTCTAAGCTTAAGACTAAAGGGAGTTTCTAAGAAAATATTTTTCTTTGATTGAATACATAGAAACTTCTTAGATTAAGAAGCCCTTTTGGAACATTGAAAAAGAATCCAACGTTTCTTCTGAGGATTCGGGTTCAAGTTCAGAAACCATAGCAAGATTCGTGTAGTTCCTTCTGGTTCTCACACCACGCTCAAGATCACCCAGGACTTCATTCTGAGAGACATTTTTCAAGTCTCTTGAACCTTTATATCCTTTAGGAATAGGGTTCTGAGAAGTCGACACAGAAGGTTCTCGTTCTGAGTCATCAGAAGCTTGATCTTCTGAGAATCTAAATTCCATTGATGTGGGAGAAATAAATTCATCAGGTTCTGAAGCTTCAATGATGCTTTTAGATTTCTCTTTGGATTGAGAAGGCTTTTCCATAGATTGGAAATCACTCTCATCATCTATAAGAATTTTCTTTTTGATTTTCTCAGAAGAGATATTGAGTTTCTCAAATTCATCTTCTAAGTCAGAAACCTTCTGAGGCAAGTCCTTACTAAGTTCCTTGAACTTAATATGGATTGTCTCTTCAACACATTTGCTCCTCTTGTTATAGACTCTATAGGCTTTAGAGACAGAGGAATATCCTAGGAATACTCCATCATCGGATTTAGGATCAAACTTAGCTAGTTTGTCCTTTGTGTTGAGTATGAAGCACGAAGAACCAAAAACATGAAAATAGGATATGTTGGGTATTTTGTTCTTCCAAAGCTCATAAGGTGTTTTCTTCAGAATTGGTCTCAGAAAGACTCGATTCTGAATATAGCATGAGGTGTTTACAGCCTCAGCCCAAAAACCTTTTGAAAGCCCACTTTCTAAGAGCATTGTTCTTGCCATCTCTTGAAGGCTTCGATTCTTTCTCTCAGCCACTCCATTTTGTTGAGGAGTTCTGGGAGAAGAGAATTCGTGAGCAATGCCTAGATTTTCACAAAACTTTTCAAAATTGTGATTCTCAAATTCACCTCCATGATCAGATCGTATGATGTGAATGTGAGAGTCTTTTTCATTTGAGACTCTTTTCGCAAAAACTTTGAACTTTTCAAATGTTTCTTCCTTAGAAGCTAGAAAGAATACCCAAGTGAATCTAGAATAATCATCCACTATGACAAGACCATAGCGTTTTCCAGAAAGGGAAGTCGTTCTAGTTGGTCCAAAGAGATCCATGTGAAGGAGCTCAAGTGGTTTCTGAGTAGAGATTCCACTTTTGCTTGGAAATGAGGCTTTGGTTTGTTTTCCCATTTCACAGAAGTCGCAAGTTGCATCCTTCTGATACTTAATGTTGGGAAGACCCTTTACAAGTCCTTTCTGAGAGAGCTCAGAAAGAAGCTTCATATGGGTGTGGCCAAGTTTCTTATGCCAAAGCCACTTGTCTTCTTGGACAGAGACAAGACACTTCACATTTTGATCCTTTAGATCATCTAGATGGATAACGTAGATGTTACTCACTCGTTTTCCTTCCAGAACGATCTTGCCGTTAGTGAGATTAGTCACATGGCAATATTTGGCATAAAATTCAACCTTTAAGCCTTTGTCACAAAATTGACTAATGCTTAATAGGTTGTGAGTTAGGCCATCAAAATTAAAGTACATCAGAGATTTGGTGAGAAGAATCCTTACCAAATCGCACCGTTCCTCCTTTCTTGGGCTTAAGGTTTCTGAACCAGTGCTTGCTTCCAGTCATGTGCCTTGAGCAGCCACTGTCCAAGTACCACTGCTCATCTTGGTGGTGGAGCAGTGCTTGTTGATGCACCTGCAGGCACAAAGTTCACTGATTTAGGTACCCATGCTTTGTTGGGTCCTTGCTTGTTAGCTTTCTTTGCCTTTTGTCTTCTTTTCTTAGAAGGATTGTGGTTCTGAGACTCAAAAACCTTTTCTTTGCCCTTTTCAGAAGCTTTTGCTTTCTGAGAAGACTCACCCTTCTGAGAAGGACTTGTCTTCTGAGAAGACTTAGCCTTCTGAGAAGTTTTAATCTTCTTAGCCCTTTTGGGCAAAGAATTTTTCCTTTACTAAGCATAGGGCATGTCTCAGATCCATGTCCATCTTTGAAACATGAGATGCACATGCGATGTGATTTAGTTAAGGATGGGTCAAGATCATGGGGTTCGAAAACTTCTTCATATCCAAGTCCTCTTTTATCTTTGTAAGGTCTTTGACCTCCAAGTAAAAGAGTCATCATTTTCCCACCATTGACCATCTTAACTAGATCAGAAGTAAGAAGCTCATTAGTCTTTTGTAATTCTATCAAGGCTAGTTCAGCCTTTTCGACAGTTACAGAGGACATTGTTTCTAAAGCTTGATAGAGATTGTGACTTTCAAGATATCTGTTTTTAAAATCATCTCTTTCAAGTTTTAGATTCTCAACTTCTTGAATTAGTCTAACATTTTCAGCTTCTAAATGTTTGTAATTTTTCTTTAAGTTGCTGAAACTGTTAGCTAATTCATTTGAGTCTCTCAGACGCTCTTCATAGAGTTCTGAGATCTCATTATATGAGTATGAGAGAGGAGGGGAGTTAGGTACCTCTTCTGACTCAGATTCTGTTTCCAGAATATAGTCAGTACCAGCCATGAAGCAGACGTTAGCTTCCTCTTCGTTTGCTGGCTCAAAATCTTCCTCTTCTGAGTCACTCCAAGTAGCAGCCATTGCCTTCTTTTTCTTTATGGGAATAAACTTCTTCTTCCCTTTGTTCTGAGGGCACTCCGTTCTGAAGTGACCTTTTTCTCCACAGCCATAGCATGTGGCTTCAGAAGGTTTTAGCTTTCCTTTCTTAGGAGTAATCTCCTTGCCTTTGCTTGGTCTTCTCTTCCAAGCTTTCTTCATTTTTCTAACCAGAAGAGAGATGTCATCTTCTTCTGGCTCAGAAACTTCTTCGGCCTTGAGAGCCTTGGAAGATCTTTTTATTTGGCTTTTAAGAGTCAGATCCTTCTGAGGCTTAGATGAAGAGGATGGTCCTCCAAGTAATCCTTCTAGCTCAATCTCATGTGTTCTGAGTGAGCTGAATAGTACATCCAAACCAAGCTGATTTAGATCCTTGGCTTCTTGGATTGCTGTAACTTTTGGACGCCATTTTGAGGAGAGGCTTCTGAGAATTTTTCTTACCATTTCAGCGTTTGAATAAGTCTTTCCCAAGACTTTGAGCTGATTGATGATGTGAAGAAACCGTATTGACATGCTGTCAATGGTTTCATCTTGTTGCATGTAGAAGGATTCGTACTTGTGTACGAGCATGGATATTTTAGTTTCCTTGACTTTGTCATTACCTTCATGCAGCATGTGAAGCCTTTCCCATATCTCCTGTGCTGTATCACACGACACTATCTTGTCGTACTCTACCTTGGGTAGTGCACATAGGAGAATGTACTTGGCCTTGAAGTTCAGCTGAATCTTCTCCTTCATGTCTGGAGTCCATTCATCCTTGGGAACTCGTCTGGTGTAAGTTCTGGGTGCTGGAGGTGCTGCTCCAGGTTCAGCATCTGCTGCAACAACAGCTTGTTATGTTATTGTTTGCAGAGGTTGATAATCGTCGTTCTCTATCCTGTCCCATAGATCAAGACTGGTGTGCTTGATGAACAATG
The DNA here is from genome assembly GCA_013621005.1 of Aeschynomene evenia. Classification (NCBI taxonomy): domain Eukaryota; kingdom Viridiplantae; phylum Streptophyta; class Magnoliopsida; order Fabales; family Fabaceae; genus Aeschynomene; species Aeschynomene evenia. The sequence continues at coordinate 9,143,932 of CM024271.1, forward strand.
TCATCCTATCACGCCAATAGTCGAAGCTATCTCCAAGGAACATTGGAGGTCTGTTGATTGAAGCCCCATCAGATATGAACGCAGCTGGTGAGTCCATAGTCCCTTCTTGGATCTTTTTCCTTGACACTGTTAAGTGCTCAACCCCTTAAGGACCGAGCTCTGATGCCAATTGAAGGTGTATTTGTGCACGAAAAGGGGGGTTGAATCGTGCAGGTTTAAAAATTACTTTAAAAAAAAAAAAACTTTTCTTAGAAAGCTGTTTACTCAGAAAGGTGATTTGAGTGTTTGCAGCGGAATAAACTTTTTGAGAAGGTTAAGATTCTGAGAACTTTACCTTTCTGAGAAGTTAATGAAAGTGTTTTAAAGTTAATTTCACTTAAACGCTTTCTGATTTCAACTTAATAGGTTTTCACAATTCTAATTAAGTTAAAACGTGTTTGTTGGTTTTCTTAGAAAGTAAGAGTTGAGGGAAGAAAAGCTTAACACAGAGAAATTTTTATACTAGTTCGGTTCTAACTAACCTACTCCAGTCCTCAACCTTCCGTTGAGAGTTCGTTAGATATTCTTCTTATCGTGCCTTCTCAGACAACACTGCCTTTACTACATAAAGGACTTTCACCACTTCACAATCCGAAGTGGATTTTCTTTGCCTCCAACACTAGAGGACTTTCTTGCCTTAACTTAATTAAGGACTTTACTTTGCCTCACAACCGAGGACTTTGCTTGCCTTAAACACTTAAGGACTTAAACTTGCCTCAACCAATCGAGGACTTAAAAACTGTCTTCAAACAGCGAAGGACTTAGCATTTTTCGAAAATTGTTTTTGCTTCGAAAACCAACTACTAAGATTAAGTTACAAACTTAATTTGCCCTTAGTAGACTTCTAGATTTAACTTACAAATGTAAGAATTTACACCAATACAAAACTAGAAGATTTTTGCAAAGTTAGAAGAGCAATTTCGTAAAATTGTCTTTCTGAGAAAGTTCTAAGTTTTCGCAAATGATTTTCAATTCAGCAGAGTTTTGGCACGTTTAATTAAGAGTTTTTCGCGCTAGAATTTCGTCGCAATGCTCTGGAATTGAACTCATATATATAGGCATCAAAGAGCCACGAAAATAGAAGCTTTCACTTTGCTGATGTGGCTGTGTCTGGCTCAGAACGGCTCCCTGCAACAGTCAGCGCGAAATGAGGAACTTTTCTGACTTGTACAGTGCGCGTGTTCCCACTTCCTTTGCTTGTTGTTTTGAGCTTTCTGAGAATGAATGCTTCATCCATTGAGTCTTGACACTTGGTTGCTTCTGAGTCCAACTTTCTGAGACATGTACGGACTTCTGGGGCGAACCTTCTGAGGGAAGACCCTCTTGAGAACCACCAGTCTCAAGGTCTTCTGAGGCGACAGTGTTCTTCTCTCAGAACTGCACTTTCACCTTTTGCGTTTCTTGACTATCCTTTCTGATGTCTTTCACGCCATGATTTCTTCTTGTAATTCATAAGGTTACTCGTTGCTTGTCTTGATCTTACTCATGGATTTGCACAAATTTAAGCTTTCTGAGACACTTAGCACACATATTAGCAAAACCTTAAGTAAAATTTTTATTCTTATGGCTTACTTTGTTATCATTAAAACCTTCTATCTCTCTAAGAGAAATATATCAATTTCTCTCAGAAGGGTTCTGGAGCTTACAAAAATAAGGGCAGAAACATAAATTGTTTTGAAAATAAATATGAAAGGGAGAAAATAGTTTGACTTGAACAATAAAGAGAAAGGATAGAGAAAACAAGGATTAATGGAAAAATAAATTGCAATTAAAGCAATTGATGAAGAACGAATAACTGAATTAATTCTGAAAATAACTTACAATGAGTCAAAGATGGAAAGCAAATAACAAAAACCCAAAAGACTTGACGAATAACGTTGAAAGTAAACAATGAAGAAAGATAGAGAACAACTAGGAAAAAGGGTGGAATCCTAATAAGAGAAAAACTCTAACTAAAAAGGAAAAACAAAGTCTAGGGTTTGAAAGTATGAAAGAAGCTAATTAGATGTGAAGATGTGTGTTTTCTGGATGCATAAGCACTGCTTTATATAGAGGAAGCAGCCTCAGAACCCTTGCAATTAAGCCCCCCCACGCAGTTTTGTAAATTGGTCCTTACTGTCAAAATACTGCAGACGCGCGCCAGGGCGCTAATAGAGAGTCGGGGCGCACTGGGTTTTCTACAGAAGAAATTTGAATGCTGGTACGGGGGCCAGGGCGCCCGTAGGGGGCTAGGGCGCCCAACCCTGGGCAGAAATTAACTCTTTCGCTTCCTTACTCTGTTTCTGATGTTCATTGCTCAAATAATTGGTATGACCTGCACCACAAACACCAAATACCAAAGATCAAGTGCAAAGGTCATCCTTGAAGTGCAAAAACACCATAAAACATATTCAATTAGCCTTTATTTTCATTAAACTCCAAATAAATCCAAATTGTAATAAACACAATAAAAGACTTAAGAATAGAGTAAAGAATTACATATAATTACTCAAATTAAGGCATAAAATATTGGCAAAAACCATGTTATCACCCCTCTGTCCTAAGACTCATTCTAAATACTATCTAGAAGCCTTTCTTCATCATTGTTGCCTCTACCATTCCATCTCATATTCAAACTCTTAAGCCATAACCATTCCATACCGTCATTCTCTCTCAATCCTTACCCAATCACAAAAATAACCACATATTCACGATCGCCACACCAAACACTACAAGACTACTGATTGTTTTTCTTCTCAAAGGACCCATCATTCCATTGCTCCGTTCGTTAGGCACGTTTTGGAGGGAGAGGATCCAAGATAGATTAATAGAAAGGGTATACTGGATTAGCTTTGGAGGTCTACAAGAGGTAGGGGTTTAGATATGCATGCTTACGTGTATTATGTGAATTATGTGACCTTTTTACTGATTGAATTGTTGAAAACTCGTTTTTCCCGTTAGGGATTATGAAAGAGTTATGTTTTACCGATTGAATTTCAAGAAAATCAAGTTTTACCGAATGAAATATGTTTTAAATTGAATTTTACCGATTGATTTCGGTGTATCCTCATATTTTTCTACCGATTGGAAAGATTTTAGATCAAGTTTTAGCCATTGGCTTGTGAAAAACGTCTTTTTGAAACCCTAGAATTTGACTTCTCGTGTTTGTAATCGATTACGTCGAATACGTAATCGATTATGAGATGGGAATTTCCAGTCGTGAGAAAACAAGCTCTCTGTTAATCGATTACAGAGAGGGTGTAATCGATTACGTCGTTTTTGTATCAATTACAACACTGAAAATTCTACAAAAATGAAGTGTGTTGACCCTTTATGTGCCCTAGTGTGTTCTACAACTTATGTGCCCTAGTGTGTTCTACAACTTATGTGCATGATATACTTGACTTGATTATGAAATGATTATGATTTGTCTATGATTTTATGAGCTATATGCATGATTATATGTTGATATGTGTTATGATATAATGCTAAGATATGATATTATGCAATATTAAAGATAAAGATAAAGTTATAAAACACCGTAGCCTTCGACATGTAAGGTTGTTGCTGAGGGAGGGATGACAACCTCGACATGCAACTCCATTACTGAGGGAAGGTGAGAACCATTTTCCCCAAAAGTCAGATCATTGTTAGCCGGCGATATTTATATTAGTACTATATTATACTAAATAATTGTTATGATTCATGTATTTGAGAATAATTGTGATGTATGTCTAAAGTTAGAGTTGCATGTATTGCATGTATATATTTTGATGATTACCCCTATTTTCACAATACTATAATTTCAAAAATACATTTCCATGTATTTTCTGTGTATATTATTTTAAAAGAAAGAAACAAGCTATGAAATCAGGATGTGACACTTGATGATTGACCTAATATAAGTTAAACATTAAAGGCTAATTACTTGGGGGGCTAAGAAGCACGGACACTAACACAGACGTAGGAGGAAAAAAGAAGGAGGAGGAAGAAGGAAAAAATAAACAAAATAAATAAAAAAGAAAAAGAAAAAATGGAGGAGGAAGAAGAACATAGAGGAGAAAAAAATGTTTTAAAAAAAGGAAAGGAGGTGGAGGGAAAAATAGAGGAGAAGAAGAAAACTTAAAAAGTGTGTAGAAGAATGATGAAGAAAAAAAAATGGAAGAGTAAGAAAAATAAAAAAAGATACAAAGAAGATGAAGGAATAAGAAGAATGTAGATAAAAATAATTAAAAGAACTAATAAATAAAATGAGAGAGAGTAAGAATGAGAGATGACAAAAAAAGAATAATTGAGAAGGAAGAAAAAAAATGAAATTTAAAAGGTTGAGAAAGAAAATATAATATTAATATCAAATATTATTTTTAATTGAAAAAATATATTTAAAATTCAGACTGATTGAATTTTATTTTAAAATTTATTAATTCAATTTTGCCTGATTTAGTTTTATTTATTATATATGGATTGAAATATATCATGCAACATGAATATTTACATATTTATACCCCAATATTAAATAGAATGAATCTTAAAAGGGTACCAATATTATTCTAGGTGACATAATTTAAGAGCTTTGATGAAATGGTTAGAGGTAACTTACTATTACCTATCTTTTAGAATAATAAATAGATATAGATTCATCTATAAATTTTAATTCTTTTCAATAATTAATCATGAGTTTCCAAAAAATAAAGGGAAAAACTCATTAGTTTGTTACTAAACTTCAACCTACAATTTCACATTGATATAGTCTCGTTAAAATTCTCTTAATTGATTCTCAATGAGGAAGAAAAGTCTTACACTAATAATAGAAGAAGTTTACAAACCAGGATAACATCCCAACATATACACACCTCATAAGCAAAAATAAACCTTTAATTTAATAATTAAAATTTTTCGGATATATAGTTTTAAGATATAATTTATACAATTTTAACATTAACTTTTATATATGTATCTATTATATTATTTCTATTTGAGTTTAATTTCAATTCACGGTCAATGTAAAGTTATTTTACACAGACATTCAATTATAAATTAACACATAAATAAAAGTTTTTAACTCAATCATGCATCCATTAACTAAAAAATCACACAAATTAATTAATGGACGTAATTGACTAATAATATAATTTTTTTACACAGTTAGTAGATTATAATTAAACTTTTTTTATTTTATCAAATTTCAATTTACTTTTAGCATAATATTCTTATTCTCTTTTAATAATCATACAAAGTATAAACAGTTAAATTATTTAGTTTACTGAAAAAAAAACCTATAATATTTTAATAAAATATTTCAAAATATAGTTCCAACACGTACTCCAAAACTTACTTATGAGTATGATAGTCGACATATCAGATATTCATATTCTTTCAATTTTATTTTATTTTTATTTTTAAGAATTTTTTATTCAATATTATTTATCATTTTAAAATTTTGAAAAGATATTTATTATTTTTATTTTACTCATACATATAGTGTTTTTTTTTTATTTCATATACTAATTATTATAAAAAATTATAAGATCAATCTTGTTTTTTATATTAATTTCTATATAAATTTACGTATTTTAATTATATTTTTAATAATTATCTAATTCTGTAAAACGTAAATTATTTGTGAGGGAGAGGGAGTAGTAAAATTCACACCGCAAGCCTCCAATGGTTTGCCAAAATCAATGTATGTGTTCAACTGTTGGTGCAAAATAACTATACATACTAAAAATTCGTCAAACATGTTTGGTAACTTTTCCGAAAGCATGATTGACATCTCAAACATATTCCATGGTCTCCAAACATTTTCCCAAAAGTGCTAAAAATTAGTAATAATTGTTAGTATGACATTGACATATGCAATAATGCTATTTGACCTCTATGAATGTCTCAGATAGATTAACAAACCTATATTATTATCACTTTTTTTTTTTTTGGTAAATGAAAGTAAGGTCAAAACCTAAGAACCCCTATCTGCAATCAACAAATGAGTAAGCTCATTTCCAGGAGAATCCCAAACTCGCCAACCCTCCATGGAAGAAGCTCCATCTTTGGCAATGAAGTTAGCACACATGTTAGTTTCTCTGTGAATCAGCTCCAATCGAACCACCCAACCTCTCTGCAAGAAGCTTATGATCTTTCTTAGGAGATCCTCATCTTGATGCATACTAGGAACCTCCATTTTTGAGACATCAATAAAAGCTTGAAGAGAATCAGTCTCGCAGATGATTCTTCGACAACCTAAATCCCATCCCAGTTTCAAACCATGAAGAATCGCTGAAAGCTCACACCTGAGGACAGTAGCATAACAACATGCCCTGAAGCAGCCCTAAGCCACATCCCATTTGAATCCCTAGCCACACACCCAAAGCCGCCACGATTGGGGAACACTACCATCAACATTGACTTTCACAAAGCCCTCACAAGGTTTCATCCACCGGTCTGAGATATGTCTGATCTGCTGCAAAAAGGAAGTGCTTCTACAATCATCAGCAAGCAGTCTCGCTCTTCTAGCAACCTCCAAAGGGTGAGTTGATCTATCTTCGAAAACCCTCTGATTTCTATTTAACCAAATTAACCAAAGACCACTGAAGAACAAAGAATGATTACTTGTACAAGCTTGTTTCCTCACCCAAAAAATGAAATCCTCCTCACTCTCTGTATTCCATCCCAGGTTACGCCAAACACTAGCAGCAGCAGGACAGTCTCTGCAAACATGGCTGATGGACTCAACCTGATAACAAAAACAGCAAGAATCAGAAGGAGCAAGGTTGCGTTTGTGAAGGAACTGGTTCGTTGGGATTGCTCCATGAAGATTAAGCCAAGTAAGAATTTTAATCTTCTCAGGGACCTTTAATTTCCAAATCCAACTCCAATTTTGGGTAGGATCCCAATCAAACCGAGCTTGTAGCAAGCTGATATAACCACTTCTAACTGAGTAAACACAACTACTCTCATTAATCTAAACCCAGCCTCTAGATCTTCCTTGAATAAGGTACTGAAGACAAACATTCACCTCATCTTTCACGTTATCATTCACCATAGTATAAAGTTTATTCCAAGAGATCTCCTTCCCATCATAAACATCTTCAATTTTAGCATTAGTGTCTGAAATGTGAACAAACATAACCTTGTCACAAAGCCTGCCTAAAGGCAGCCAAGAATCAAACCAGAAGGAGTTCTTTGTGTCACCAATGTTCCAACCAAAACCCCCCCTAAGATTAGCAGCAACCTCCGAAATACCGCCCCAGAAAGCTGAACTCTCAGCAGAGGTTGTAAAAGGCCAACCTACATCCATCTTAGCATACTTGTGCTTCAAAACGTCAGTCCAAAGAGAATCTCCCCTCAGAAAATTCCAAACTGATTTGCCAAGGAGCGATCTATTCGCACACTGAGCCTCCCTAATACCCAAGCCACCAAATTTCTTGGGAATAACAAGATTCTTCCAGGATGTTAAATTCAAACATCTATTGTTACTCTTCCCACTCCACACAAACGTCCTTGTCTTCCTATTAATGTCATCACAAATGGTCTTAGGAAACAACTCAACTTGCATTCTGTGAATAGGGATGGAAGAAATCACAGAATTAGCCAAGCAAATCCTACCAGCCCTATTGAGTAATCTACCTTTCCAAGTAGCAAGTCTTTTCTCAATATTCCCCAAAACATCCTGAAAATGAGCTCTCTTTGATCTACCTCTAGTTAAGGGAACTCCTAAATACTTCCCAAGATCTCCTGTGAAGCGGATAGAAGAAATAGACGTGAAATTCTCCTTCCTAATTCTAGAAACACCCTTTGAGCATAGGGCCCTGGACTTATCCAAATTAACCTTCATCCCAGAAGCCTTGCAAAAACTATTTAACACTTCCATAACCATCCTAACTTGAGAGCTTCTAGCTCTACAGAAAAGCAGAACATCATCCGCAAACAGAAGGTGAGAGATACGAGGTCCCCCCTCGAAATTGAAATCGGCTCCCAAGACTTGTCTTCCACTTTCTCATTAATAAGACAGGATAATTTTTCCATACACAGAACAAAAAGGATGGGGGACAACGGATCCCCTTGCCTAAGCCCTCGTTTAGGAGTAAAATTATCCAGCCTACTGCCATTCCAAAGAATAGAAAGAGAGGAAGACGAGACACAATTCATGATTAGTCTAATAGTTACCTCAGGGAAATTATAATCGTGAAGCGTGCTCTCAAGAAAACCCCAGTCAACTCTGTCGTAGGCCTTCTCCAAGTCCACCTTAAAGGCAAGAACACCTTTCTTAATCTTGGTCTTACTCATGTAGTGGATTACTTCCTTAGCAACAATAATATTATCCGCACAACCTCTTCCAGGAATAAAGCCACCCTGAAGAGGGCCCACTAACTCCTTGAGAAAGGGTCGGATCCTGTTCATCAAAACTTTAGTAATGATCTTATAGAGTACATTACAAAGACTGATAGGTCTAAATTCCTTCATCTTGGTGGGCTGATCAGATTTAGGAATGAGAACTAAGAGAACCTCATAAATATTTGGATCAAGGGGAGCTCCATAAAAAGCATCCTGCACAACCTTGTGAACATCCTCTCCCACAATATCCCAATACTGCTTAAAAAAAATAGCCTGAAAACCATCGGGACCCGGAGCTTTATAGGAACTCATCTCAAACACTACTTTCCTCACTTCCTCCAAAGAAACAAGCTTTGTAAGGCTGGATCTAGCATCATCATCAACAGAAGGAAGCTTCACATTATGTAAGATTGAGGGATCAGCATCAGCAGTATTACAAAAAAGATCTTGGAAGAAATTTTGAGCCTCTTGCTGTAATTCACCACTCTCAGTCATCCATCTACCAGAGTCACCAAACAACCCCTCAATTCTGTTTCTTCTCCTTCTAACCAAAGTTTGAAGATGAAAAAAACGGGTATTCCTGTCACTAAACTTCACCCATTGCTCTCTAGATTTTTGATACCAGAGAAGCTCCTCTCTAAGCAGCAAAACATCATATTCATCCCTCAAATCAGCCTCATTCTTCTCAAGAAAGTCAGAATCCGCAAGCTCTCTTTGCTGCTGAACCCTAGCAATATTATGCTCCAACACTTGTTTCTGCTTCAGAATATTGCCAGAAACTTTTCTATTAAACTCCAAAGAATCCTTCGCAACCTCCTTTAAAGAATTTCTAGCATTAGGCTTTTTATTGTTCCAAGTTTTATAAACTAGACTCTTATATAAAGGATGAGTCATCCACCCAGCCTGGAACCGAAAGGGCTTGCTCCCATTGCTTCTTTTCCTACCATTGCACCTAATAAGAATAGGAGAATGATCAGAACAAGTACGAGGAAGATTCTCAACATAAGCCTCACTAAAAAGCACTCTCCACTCAGCCAAAGAAACAGCTCTATCCAGTCTTTTAGCCACCACATGACCTCCTCTAACCACTCTAGACCAAGTAAATTTATTGCCAGCAGCCCCAAGATCAATCAGAGCACAATCTTGGAGGACATTAGAAAAGATCTCCAATCTTCTAAAATTTTTTATCCCACCCTTAATTTCATCCTCATTAGAAACGTCATTGAAATCTCCCACCACCATCCAGGGAAGGTAGCAAGAAGGAGACAAAGATAAAAGGTAATCCCACAAAACAACCCGAGAAGAAGGGATGGGGCTCCCATAAACTGGTGTACAAATCCAGGGAGTGGAGCCATTATCAATTTGCACAGATAAAGCCTGCGGACATCTTGAAACTTCCTAAAAGCATAACCTGTTGTCATTGGTTAGGAACCAAATACCACCAGAATGCCCTCTAGCCTCCACAATAAAATCACCATCAAACCCCAAGCCTTTCCAAAAGGCTCTAACTCTAGCAAAAGCAATGTGAGTCTCCAACACAATAAAAATAGAAGGGTTATGTCTTCTAATCAACTCTTTGATATGAACCCGGGCTCTTTTGTTGAAAGCCCCTCTCACATTCCATGAAATAATATTAATTTGGTTTGGATCCATAAAAACAATAGTATTTACATGGAATCACAAAGCCCGAAAAGGCTACGTTTGTGGCAGAAGGCACACCCCACTCCCTTCAGCTGCAGCCACAGAGTCATCCTTCACATTCCCTTTGTTAACATCACTATTAGAAATCTGCTGTAATTGAGATATCGGTGAATTATTTAGAGACCTCGGCCTTGGTCTCTTTTTAGCAGGTTGGATATTGCCCCCCTTCCCTAATTCAAAATTAGGATGCTGGGATTTTACTCTTGAGGATGAGGCAGCTTCTTTCCCGAGGCCTTTATCAGCTCCTTTAAATCTGGATGTGCTTAAATTGGTTCTCCCTAATCCTGCTTTAAATTCCCAGATTCGATTACCTATGTTCCCCATGACTCGTCCTGAGTTAAATTTGAAAGAAGGCCCTTTATTAATATGCAAATTCTTTCCTGAATTAACTCCAATTTGTTTCTTTCTTGAAGATTTCACCTGCCAATCAGAGCCAAAATTATCCTCTTTTTCATATGATTCTCCTTTATTATCTCCCAAATTAGTATCTGACAGATTCACCTCCGGAACTGGATTCTCCGGTGTCACCATCCTAGCTCCCCCCTGCTCGGTGGCTGTTGGTTGTTCCACCACCTCCTTCTCCTCCTTGTTTATCTCCTTAGTGCAATCTCTGGCAAAATGACCATAGCAATCACACTTTGAACACAAGAAATGCAAATGTTCATATTCAATAGGGTGCCAGTGATCTCTTATCCAGACCTCTCTATGGACTGGCATCATAAGATCCATCTCCACGCAGAACCTCGCAAATCTTCCCCTCGTTACTAACTTAGTGGTCGGATCAATCTTCACTAATCTTCCGAATCCTGCTGCAATGGATTCCAAAACTGATTCATGATAATAACTCAGATTAAGATCCGATATTCGCAGTCACACCATTGTTTTCCCTAAGCAGTCCTCTGCAGGGTTAAAATCAAGGCTCCATTTCTTCACTGCAAGATAGTGTTCATTAATCATCCATGGCCCATCTGAAATAACCTTGTCACGATCCGCTTCCTGATCAAATTTCACCATGTAGTACCCATTTCCAACATTCATGAGATCAAAACATCCCTTCAACCTCCACAGGGATTTCAATCTCTGAGACATTAGTGTGAAACCAATGTTTTTCCCCAGCAATTTCACTACTAATGCCTCACTCCACGGTGCAGCAATCACTTCCTCTGCCTTAGGAGTAAACAGAACCATGGGCCTCTTCCTTCCTTCTGTTTCAAAGGTAGTGCTAATAAGCTGGTGCTCTAGCAGATCTCCCACTTCCATTGAAGAGTTAGGCTTTTTGTTACCCAACAATTTATCCCTAAAGGAACAACCCTCCCATGCATTTAGAACACCCTTTCCCTTATCATCCCTCCTTTCCCCTTGAGACAACCCCCCCACTTTGTCCCCCTTATCAACTCCAAGACAAGAATCCTCACTGTGTTTCACCCTCAAAGATGAGACCCCGCTCACTCCACCGCTCTCACTCATTCTCACATTATCACATTTAATAGTACAAAAATGATGTAAATTTGATAAATCTAATTATGAAAGTCAAAATATCAATTTTGTCGACATATACTATCATCAGTTAAGTACTTTCTCCATTTTTTTTATTTGCTAATTTTATATTGTAAGTTTGTTTTTTAAATATCCATTTAAGAATTTTAGATAATATTTAATATATTTTTTCTATTTTATCCTTATTTAATTTATTTTCTACCAAATAAATTATACTACCTAAAATAATATGTTCGTTTTTATTACAGACAATATAATAAAATATATTAATATTTTATTAAATAAAATTAACTATTATCTAAAATACCTTAAAAGAGAAAAATAAATAAATAAATAAAAACATAAAAAATACTATTCTCAGGGTGAACAAGCTTTGGATTACGAGCATAGTTATTTGACTAAATCTAACCCATAGATTATCACCAAAAAAAAAAAATCTAACCCATAGATTCCACCATAGTACTAGCTCATTACTCATTGAACCAATCAAAATAAATTTTATTTAATTAATATATAAAAATATAATTTTAACGTATGAATAACATATAACGATACAACTAAGTGCCTATTTGGTTAGTCATTTCATCCATCAAACGTACTTTTGGTTTATTGAATGACGTAAAATAAGTGTTTGGATGTTTTTCATCCAAAAAATTTTCCGTTGAATTTTTATCCCAATCCACATTAGGCAAAAGCAAGTTTTTATTGCTTTAACATTCATTCAACTACCATTCATATTAAATAAAACTAGATAAAATCAAAATTGTCCCTATATTAACCTACTTTTATTTATAAAAATATTTTTTTTAATATTGTGACAAAATAATACAAATTTACTTAAAATAAATGTTAATGTTAATTTAAATCTTTTAAAAATTACATAATGTAAATATTTTATTTTTTAAACCATAAAATAATATTCAGGTTTTTAAATATATTTCATTTTGTTATAAAAAATAAATTACAAAAGTAATATAAATAATGATATAAATTATACCTTTTCAGTAATTTTACACTTTAAAGTGATTTTGAGTAACATTATTCAAACAACATTCATTTTTCCAAAATTATGTTTGACAAAAAGTATCCAAACATAAATCACATTGGCCCCAATCCAATTTTGATCAAAATTAATTTTGCAAAAGTACATTTGTATCAACATCCGTTTACAAACGTTAATCCAAACACACACTGACTACTTGGCTTCGCATCCTACTATAAATTGAAATTTCATACTAATTGTTTTTTTGTTTTGGTTTACGAAATTTCATAATTATTTATGAAATTTTCTTGCTTTCGGCATAGATTCATTCAGTGATTCAAGTTTGATGTGGTTCTAGTTCTACTGACTTTCGAGTCCTAGATCGTCAATTTATTTTGTGGTTGACCAGATTTCATTATTTTGGTTTGGTCCAATAAAAAATATGAAATTTTAATTTATTTTTATAAGAAAAAAAGTTAATTTGAATTTTATCAAATTTTGAAGAGGATAAATGAATATAATTCTTAAAGATGAGAATGTTCATGTACATGTTAATTTATATGATCAACATTGCATTCATGGGATAGTCAATAGTGGATTCCATGCTCAGATTTTATTAGTAGGTAATCTATTAAATACCTTTACAAATATTTAAATGAACTTGAAGGTATGTCCTAATCATATATATTTGCACATACTTTTTTCTCAATCTATACTAAATGGTTAATAAAGAGACAGCTAGAGTTACAATAAAAAATTAGCTAAAATAGCTAATAAGTTGTGCACAACATATATAATATAAATTGCACAACGAATATTACATGTTGTGCACATCATATATCACATGACGTGCACAACATATAGTACATATTGCAAAGAAAAATGATGTTGTAACATGTGATATATATTGTGCACAGTAGGTGATATATATTATGCATCACATATGATATACGTTGTGTATTTTATAATATATATGTTGTGCACGGTGCACAACTTGTTGGCTGTTTTGACTGATTTTTTGTTGTGTCCAAATATTTTCCGTTACACAAATTGTTGAGGCACAACAAAAAAACCAGTCAAAACAACAAACAAATAAGAATTTGGACAAATAGGAATTTGGGCCACAATCATCCAGCCCACTAAAAATATCAATGTTTTAAAAACCGGACCGGACATTGAACCGGATAGGAGAGTGGTTCACAGGTTCAGAGGTCCAACCGGTTGGACCCGGGTCAACCGTATATAATTAAATATATATAAAATATATATATTTATCTAACAATATATATGCATTTGATAAATTATATGCTATAAAAAATTAAAATATATTAAAAATATTGATTGAAAGTTAAAATATATATATAGAGCATTTAATAAATTTAGAGATTTAATAGTCCTTAATTTTAATAATTATATCATATTTTATATTATATTTTATTATAAAATAGTTATTAAATTTTAAAAAATTAAAATTTTTATTTTTTAATTAGTTGACCAGTTCAACCGATTTTTTCGCCGGTTCACTGGTTTTGACCGGTTTTGGCCGGTTTTTTTGGTTTTTCACAGGTTTTTCGAAAACCGGTTTTTATCTCAGTATCGAACTGGGTAGGGGTCCGGTTCCCGGTTGAACCGGTCGGACCGGTCGGTTCGGTCCGGTTTTTTGAACACTGAAAAATATACTCATGATTAAAAGTATTATTTGGACCATAAAATATTAATTAAATGGATTTTATTGACTGTTTTAATTGGATTTTGGTTGTGCCTCTAACTCCTTCTGTTAATAAAGAAAAAAAATACAGAATATTGTTGTATATGTCTGTTTTATGTGTTGTTTTGTATAGGCTCTCCACTGCTGCAAATACCCACAAGGGAATATCCTTTCAATTCAACATCATCGATCTCCTGCATCTTCAGGAGTTGCAGAATCTCAATTTGTGCCCGATGTGCACAAAAGTAACACAGGAAGTTTCAGATTCTCATCGATGCAAAGCCTGCAGCTGGTCATGCCAAAGTATATGAATAAAAAAAAATGGACATTATTGGCATGTTCAAATTTTCCTACCCTAGTAAAATTATTGAGACACTCATCGCTTTTTCTTTTTTTCTTTTTGCACTTCATTTCTTGAAAAAGAAGTTTTGTATCATTATTGTTGCAAGAACAACGTGCCAAGGAATAGAGCTTCAGCTAAGAATCCAATCATGTTATGTTGCATCGTTATTCGAGAAAGCAGAACATCGGTCAAAATTATCAGTGTAAATAGCATTAACAGTACTTTTCAATCATGTATGCATGCACTTTAAAATAAAGACACTTATAAATTAAAATAAATAAAGATATATAATAGTCTATCAATAATAAAATTGGAGTTTAATTTTAAATCAGTAACGGTCATTCAATTAAAATCAGCAATTTGAATAAATTTTCAAATAATATATTATATAATCAAATATATATAATGACTTATAAAAGTTTAATATAAAATAATTTTATTTATATATTTAATTAAATATTATTATTAATATTAGATTCAGTCATCTTAATTAAAAAGCTTCGTAAAAATACATATGATCTGGTGACTATAAATATATATATGAAAATCCTATTCCTATTTTTACATGTACAAAGGAAAATGCTAGCTAAATGCTAAATTTTTAAATGACATCTCAGTCAACAACATAAAATATATATTTTATATATAATAAAATATATATTATATAATATAATGCATGTCTATTATATATATATATATATATGAAAGATTGTACATCTATGTGTATTATATAATATAATTTTCTTAATATATTAATTATATATGTTATGTACTAATATTTATTTTATATATAATTTTACAGTGATACATATACATTATATATGCTAATAATTATGTATTCAAATTGATATTGACTAAATATTCATCGTTCACTGATATTTTTTTATGTATACATATCTATAAATATTTTAAAATAAAGCATTTTGTTCTTACTTTAGGTCTTGTTTGGAAGGAGGTATGATATTACATGAAGTAAAACTCTGTGTCTGTGTGTCTGGCCCTGCTCCCTTACACACACTCCCAAAAGAAAGAATAAATATAAAAGTGGGGAATATGGAATATCAGCCGCGACAAGCTAGTGTAAAAACGACATACAGTATCCTTGGCATATAATATTTTCAGTAATATTTATTATATAATAGAAATACGTTCAATTAATATTTAACATGTGTTATATATAATATAAAATTTATATTATATATATATATATACTATATATATAACACACATTATTTATTATATATAGCACACATTAAATACTAGTTTGATGTATTTATATTGTACGAATAAATATTATTGATTATATATATATATATATATATATATGTGTGACTAATGTTATTATAATCATTGTTAAAGTTTGATTTGGAATCCAACATCCCGAAGAATATTTCGAATAATGAGGTAAAAAAGAGAAGAGGTGCCCAAAGCACAGTCAAGTCTCATTTTTTATGACTTAAAGCAACAGTAGTCAGTGGAGACAGTAACTATCATGTCCTTCTCCTCAGATGCATGGATGTTCAATCTTGTGTTGGGATTGTTGCATCCATGACATTAGCTTATTAAATTATCTGTAAAAAGTGTTTTTAAATTCATAAAATTTAAATTTCATATTTTATCGTTACTAAAAGTTTAAGTATATGATATTTAAATATGGTGCATGCTACAATGAGGCTGTGAGAAAAGCTTCATAATGAATTTAATGTTTTTGATAATCAAAATCAAAACTTCATGAGTTTTGATAAAATAAATGTTGTTTGGATGATCAAAATTAAAACTACTTTTAAACATGTAATTATAAAAGAAAAATATATGAATTTAATGTTTTATTATATGTCTTTTAATATTACCCCTTTATTTTAGTTTTATCATCATTGATATATTTTCATATATGATTAAAAATAATAATGATATAAAAATAAATGAATTATAATTCAATAATAACGAATCATGTATATAAATGTTATTATACATTTTGATTTTTATAGTTCTGACTGTTTAAAACAATAAATATAACTAATAGTTATTTTTTAATGATAAATAATTAATAAAAGCATGGTTAGAAGTTAGAACAGCTTATAAAATGAACTAGTTTTTTTAGACAATAAAATTTTTTAGACAGGATAATACTTTGACTACCAAAAATAATACTTTGACTACTAAAAATATATCTTTATTTAAGGGATAAAATTGGTAAGATGAATTGTGATCGAAATGAACGTCAAATTAGTCAATACAAAAGCAATGCAATTTTAACTACAAAGAAAAAACCCTGTTTGCTATGTATTTTGCTGTGAATTTTTTTCAAAAATTCGCTGCAAACAGTGTTACTTGCGAATTTATTTGCGAAAAAAATTCGCAGTTAAAACCTTCGTTGGTAATTTTTGCTGTGAAATGTAAATTTGCAGCAAATTTAGTTGTGAAAAATTTCGCAGGTAATGTTGAAAATTCGCAGCAAAATTATTTGACCAATTTGGGTGAAATCCGCAGCAAATTTGCTGCGACCTTTTCTGCAAAAAATTTCGCAGCAAATTTTCACAGCAAAATTCGCAGGTAACTTTTTCGCAGCAAAATTTGCAGGTAACTTTTTTCGCAGTAAAATTCACAGGTAACTTTTACGCAACAAAATTCGCAGGTAACTTATTCGCAGCAAAGTTCGCAAAAAACGTTTTCACAGCAAAATCTGCATGTATCTTTTTCGCAGCAAAATCCACAGGTAATCTATTTGAAGCTGCATCATTTGGATTATTTTTTTCTAGATCAATTTTTCATAGAAATTAAATACCAATTTCATATTAGCCAATCTATCTAAATATATAATTTCATTATAAAACTCTTCAATAAACAACTAATTTACTCATTAGATAATATGTTTAAAAGTTAAATTCATAGAAATAGTAAATTTAATTGTAACTTAAGTATTCAAACATAAAAATAAACTAAAAGACAACTTAAAATCCTAAGTATTTTCCACTTCATCACTTGAACCTTCCTCACTAATACCCTCATAACTTTGAGTCCTCATCATCTCTTGATTTATGGTGATCTTCTTGAGGTTTTGAAGAACTTTGTTTGTAACCCAACATTTCCATCAAATCATTCAACATCCTTCTGGTCTCACCCAACTCCTTTCTCATGTCTTCTTTCTCCTTTCTCTCTTTTTCCAATTAAGCTTGTAAAGAAGCATTAAAGGATTGAACTTCACTTCGTATTCTTACATATACATGAACTATATTCAATCAAGAATAATATAGACAACTATAGGTAATAAAAATCATGGATAATGGATAAAGAATAAAAACCATGGCAGCACTGCACTGAGTATAATAGCACTAATGAATAGGCAAAAATTGTTACAAGTGAAAAAGTGAAGTTAACCGAGCAAAGTATCAACGTGAGAATAGGCACTAATGAATAGAACAATTATAGGTATTACCTTATGGTATTACCTTATAGTTTGCTCTGTTAGTAAAAAGTGTCAATGTGGAACGCCAACCGAGCAAAATTGCTACCCCTGCCAACCAAAAAATCTGATTCCATAATGCAAGAAGCAGAGAGCAGAATTAGACCAATACTAATCTATAATCTATAGCAGTAAATATTGAATCACATAAATTTTTCACACCTTATAGAAATTGTAGGCAATATACTTTAAAATGGAATAACAGAAAAAAGTACTTTTGCCTCAATGTGGGTTTTCTTCCAAAATTTGGTGAATGAACTCAATTGCGAAATAAACCAAACACATTTTGTGGCGTTCCAGGAGTAGCAAACTTGGGTTGAGCTTTACAAACGCTCACCTAGACATGCTCAAACTAGTATGTGTGACAACTTTTTTTTCTCTATTTTGTTTCACCTATAATAGGTAGTGGGTTCGAGACTCATCACATACTTATTTTACCACCCTCTGATTTTTTTAAATACTATTTGAAAGGTTTTAGCATAATATAAATAAATTCATAAAATACAAACTAAAATTTTTATATAAAATATTTTCAAATTAAAAAAAATATTTTTTCTCATTTTTAATATTTAGAACTTTTTAACTCTATTTGACACATTGCAAGTATAAAATAAAAAAAAACTCATAAAAAATAAATAAGTAAAATCATAAAATATAAAAAATTTCAATAAAAGTTATTTGAATTAAAATTGTGAAGGTAGGATTAAAAATTAAATTAGTTAGACTTAAAAAAGTTGTAGTTGTACTTGTATATACATTTTTAATTATTTAAAATATATTAAATCATTACATATCATGGTATCCTATTATAATTTATATATCATTTTATCAACAAATATATTTTATTTTTAATTTAATTTTAATCCACCATCAATGTAAAGTAATTTTATACAAACATCTAATTATGGATTGACACATCAACAAAAGTCTTTAACTAAACCACCTACAAACTAAAAAGTCACACAAATCCATGTATATGATTGGCTAACAGTATTTTACACTATTAGTGCATCATAATTAAAATCTTTATTTTCACATTCATTTTCTAAAAGATAAATACAAATTAAATTATTTAATTAAATGAAAACTTAAGTATTTTTAGAAAAAAAATAGTGCATCAAAATTAAAATCCTAGTTTTATACCATACTACCTCCATTTCAAAATAATAGTCGTTTTGACTTTTTTGGTTCATTGAAAAACTAATGTACCTAGACACAAATTTCATCTAGGTACATTAGTTTTCCAATGAACCAAAAAAGTCAAAACGACTATTATTTTGGAATGGAGGGAGTATTCTTATTTGATTTTAAAAATTAGTGAAAAAATATATCATACATGAATGTTTTCTAAAAATATTTATATTTTCATCATGTTATATTAATGACTATTTATTTTCTCATATATAAGTGTTTACACCCCGGATTGCGGCCCAATCCGATGGCCTAATTCGGAATCCTAATTACGGCCCAAAGGGACGGTCCAAGTTGGCACATTAAAGGGACCCCATAAAGGCCCAAGGTTGGACCTCGGCACCCACTACCGGCAAGTCCAGATCAAGGCCCAGTACTGACTCAAGGCCCAATAATGATTCAGCGGCCCAAATATATATGATCCAGAGCTGGATCCGGGTACGGGTCCCACAACCCGACCCGAGGTCGGATAAGGTCAACCCTCGATTAGGGCGGGAGCCTAGATGCGAGCGGATAGCGACGCCGATGAATCCGGAGCCACGATCGACACTACGCGGGTCGCTCCAACACGCCGCAGAAAGCGAGGAGGCCGTTACCCCAAGTCGTTCGGCGTTGGCGGCACAGATTTGGCTCGAATCCCCCTCTATAAATACGGTGTCTCCATAGTGTATCAGGTACGCTTTCAGTTGAGTTCCCATATTGAGTGATCACTGACTTAAGCTTCGGAGTCCTTTCAGGAAAACACCCCTCGCGCCTTGTAGATGAGCTGTATGAGGAGTCAGAGACCGGCGACATTTCATACCTTGGCCAAAGGTACGGAACATTGGCGCCGTTGCCGGGGACCCACCACAGTCCTGTTCGAGGTCGGTTTTCCTTTAAAAGGGACCGAAGAAAGATATTGAAGCTGGCTAGAACAAAAACCACTGTTCGCCTCGTCCAACCTGGAGATCCAGGTTACCCGATGGACGGAACACAGGACGGGCACTGCGAGACGATCCATGAAACAGATCAGTCACAGCACCAGCCTCCCCGGATCAGCAGGAATTAGCTCTCGTAGCAACAAGGGGAGCTGAGGCTAACCCGCAACCAAGCACGGTTGCCGTGAACAATGAAGTCGGGCCTAATGTAGGTCCCAATGTGCTGCAAGCTGTGCAGCTCATTCAGAATCAACAGGAAAGGCTCCGAGCTCTGGAGTAGGAGATGGTTAGGCGACTTCCTCTAGAGGAGCAACTCCGGACGGAGGAATGCCGAAACCACAATGTTGAAGAAAAACTCCTCTATGAGCGGAAAAAAGTCAAGGACCTAGCCCAACGCCTTCGAAGGCTTGAGCTAGAACAGAAGAAGGACCATGCCAAGAATAGCCGGAACAGGCATTCCCGGGAAAGAAAGCAGGAGCGACCGAGATCCGATGAGAAACGTCGATCTCGGGAACGCGATGATAGACAAGAAAGATCGAGGAAGTCTCGGGAGAAGGAGAGGGACCGACAGTCCCAGAACTATTATCACAAGCAAGGACACTCCCTGACCTACACCGGGCATCGAAGTACGATCGGTGGAAAGGGGGAGGGTTCCAGTTCCGGGCTGAAGGTCCTCTAGCCCCCCATATTTTGAAATACCAGATGCCCCCAGGTCGAACACCGCCAGTACTGAAATATGACGGGACCACTGACCTTGAGGAGCATCTCGAGGCTTTTAAGTCTCGCATGGACTATGACGGTGCAGAGGATGAGGAATGATGCCGAGCGTTCCCGATCACCTTGCTGAAGACGGCCCTGAAGTGGTATAACTGTCTTCCGTCAAGGTCGATCCATTGTTTTGCTGACCTTGCCGCCCAATTCCTGGCCCATTTCACCACCAGGAAAACAAAACCGAGATCCTCCGTGAGCCTAATGAACATCAAGCAGAGGCAGGGGGAGACGCTTAGAGCCTACTTCGAAAGGTTCAATGCTGAAGCGCTCTTGGTAAGGGATTTGCATGTCTCCAATGCAATTACCCTGTTAATCAACAGACTCCGCTGGTCACCCTTTGCTGAGTCTCTCTCCAGGTCGGAGCCGACGATTATGGAAGAGATGCAGGACCGAGCGGCCGAATTCATAAGGGCCGAGGAGGCCATGATGGCCAAGATGGAAAAGGAGTCTGCGGAGGATAAGGTGGAGGAAAGAAAAACTGAGAAGACCCAACCTCAGAAGCCTAGGGAGGAAAGGTAGATGTCAGAGAAAAGAGAACGGGCCCCAGCAAGAGGAAAGTTCTCCGACTACACCCCCTTATCACAGTCGATAAGCGAGGTGTACACAGAGATACAACATACCGAGCGGTTGCCCAAACCTAGGCCTATAAGGCTGATAGGATTCGAAATTCTGTGCATTCTTTACCTTTACATGTGCATCTTGCATTCTTTATTGCTTTAATAATGGTTCTTTACATTGTTTGTGCATATTTTCACTTTCTTGGTTAGTGTGGCAATTTTACGTCTTTTTGAGGCTTGTTAGTGACACTTTGGTCTTGTTATCTTTTGATGCACTCTTGGGTAGTGTCTTTGGATTTCAGGAACCTAGGTTGGAGCTACTTCGAGTCTTGGAAGCATCGGGAGCGTCGGAGCGAACGAGCGGACGAAACGGCGAGCCGGAGAAAAAGCTGCATCTTTTGGTTTTTTGTAACTGGTCGCTAGCGACCAGCATTATGCTTGCTTGGTCGCTAGCGACCGGGTCGTGACAACAACAGTAAATTATGCAGAATTTGCAATTTAGTCCCTAGTTCATTTTATACTTAAGACCCCTTTTGTAATTGGGCTGAATACCTTTTCATTTTCTTTAGTTTTAGTTTTAGGTTAGGTTATTCTAGAGAGAGAAGCTCTCCCTTCTCTCTAGAATCTCTCTTTACATTTTCTTTACATTTTCTCTCTACACATTACATACAATTCTCCAAGTTCAATTTAATTTCTAATTTCATTTCCATCTTTGCTATTGCTTTAATTCCTTGTTTCTTGCTTTAATTATGGTTGAGTAGTCCCTTTGTTCTTGGTGTTGGGTAATGCTAGAATTACATTTTCCCTTGAAACCCATTGCATGATTTTGCTCTTGCTTCCTAATCTCTTGGTTCCAAATGCAATTGAAGTTTGTTTGTGTGGATCCATGCTTGCTGATTTTAATTGTATATCTTGAATGCATATTTGATTTCTTGATTGAGAGATTATTGTGCATTTGAGTGTTTTTGGGTGTTGAGTGAGGATTATCATTTGATGCCCATTTGCTAGGAGAGTAGGAATAATTCTTGATTGAGAATTAGGTTTGCATATGTTTAGGATAGTTTTACTATTTTGGTTTGGATCCAAATCATTTTGGTTGAATAATTCTTATTCATGTGTAAGTTGCTTGCAAGGTGTTTGATAAAATGCCTAGGTGGGTTTAGGATGGGGAAAATATGGTTTGATGAATGTCCCAACACCAAGACTCTTTTGCATTGTTATTTTCCTTTATTTGCATAGCTTTATTCACTTCTTGCACAATCCCAAATCTACATATACTATACACACTAGCTCAATGATATAAGCCTCCTTGAGAGACGACTTGGGTTGACTAGCTATACTACTATAGCTAATTAATTCAATACCTTTTTGGGAACTTGTTTTTAATTCTAAGTTGGTTGTAGCTAAAAGAATTAACGACGCTTTTAGCTAACATCAAGGGCAAAGGGCGAACACAAACCGGGGTATATACTGCGAGTATCACGGGCAGTACGACTACATCATGGAGGATTGTTATGACCTCCGGGATGCAATAGAAGAATTGATCCGAGCTGGCAAGCTCGCAAAATATGTGGCCGAGCAGAGGGGTCCGAAGAGGAAAAGAGAGAGTAGCCCGGGGGAAGAAAGGTGAAATCCTAGAAGCTGAAAAGCTAAAGAAGAGGGTGACCCTGAAAACAGCTCCGAGGTGGTGAAAACAATTCACACCATTGCGGGGGGTTTTGCAGGAGGGGGAGCCACGATCGCAGCGAGGAAGAGAGCGCTCACAGAGATCATGAGCGTGGACAGAAAGGGATTGGCATCGGGGCCACTGATAAAAGCCGCGGTGCCAATAACCTTCTCCGATCTCGACAACCCCGGAGTGGAACCCGATTATGCTGACCCCTTAGTAATGTCGGTCATAGCTCGAAACATGGAGATTAAAAAAGTTTTGATCAACACGGGGAGCGCGGCTGAGCTGTTGACAAGAAAGGCCTTTGATGAGATGGGCCTAAAGGAATTCGACCTGAAGACATATGATGAAAAGCTGGTAGGATTCTCGGGGTACGATGTAATCAAACCCGATGGTTATATCACACTATACCTCACTATGGGCACCAAGCCGCTCGTGAGAACTATCGAGATCGATCTCATAGTGGCAAAGATAGACTCGACCTACAACATGATCATTGGGAGGCCCGCCCTATGCAGGCTCGGGGCGGTGGTCTCTATACCCCATCTGGTCATGAAATTCCCCACGGAAGATGGCAAGGTCGTTACTGTGAAGGGTTGTCAAGTCACATCTCGGAAATGTTACATAAATAGCCTAAAGATCAAGGAACGGGTCAAAGGCGAAGAAATAAAAGAAAAGGAAGAAAAAGAAAAGAAAAAAGCAAGGGTAGAGATCAATAACGTCGAGCTCGACGTAAGATCTCGGAACCTAATCCGACCAAAGCCAGAAGGTCAACTGGAGAAAGTCCAAATTGGAGAGAGCTCCGAGAAGGTGACTCGAATCAGTGCTAACCTAAGTCCAGTAGGTAAAGGGGCATTGATCCAGTTCCTAAAGAAGAATTTCGACCTCTTCGCGTGGGAAGCTAAGGACATGCCTGGGATCAGACTCGAGGTCATGAGCCACCACCTTTCTGTGTACCCAGGCTCAAAGCCGGTACAACAGAAGAAGAGGAGAATGTCAGAGAAGAAGGCACAGGCAGTGATTGAGCAAGTGGAAGCACTTCTAAAAGCCAGATCTATCAAGGAAGTACAGTACCCGACGTGGCTCTCAAATGTTGTGATGGTGCCGAAGTCAAATGGGAAGCTCAGGATGTGTGTAGATTACACCAACTTGAATAGAGCTTGCCCTAAGGACCCATTCCCACTACCGAGCATTGATAGCCTAGTGGATGCCGCATCGGGATTCCGATTCTTGTCCTTTATGGACGCTTACTCGGGGTATACTCAAATCCCCATGAATCCTGATGACAAATAGAAGACAACATTCATCACACCAAAGGCAAAATACTGTTACAAAGTCATGCCCTTTGGTTTGAAGAATGCCGGGTCCATATACCAACGGCTCATGAACCGAGTTTTTAAAGAAGAAATCAGAACCAAAATGGAAGTCTACATAGACGACATATTGGTAAAGACAAAAATCGAAGAAGATGCAATCTCCAACCTCGAGGTTGTATTCGGAAGATTAAGAAGCCATGGTATGAGGCTGAATCCGTTGAAATGTGCTTTCGCTGTGGAAGCCGAGAAGTTCCTGGGCTTTATGTTAACCCAGAGGGGGATTGAGGCGAACCCTGAAAAATGTAAAGTCGTTCTGGAAATGAAGAGTCCGACTTTGGTAAAAGAAGTATAGAGGTTAACAGGCCGGCTGGCCTCACTCTCGAGATTCCTCTCATTATCAGCTCGGAAGTCGTTGCCTCACTTCGAGTTGTTGAAAAAGAAAACGGATTTCAGCTGGACAGCGGAGTGTGAAGAAGCCTTCCAAGACTTCAAACAATACCTAACCACTCCCCCGATCCTGTCAAAACCAGAAATCGGGAAAAAATTGTATCTTTATCTCTCAGTGGGGGAGTTGGCAATAGGAGCGGCCCTAGTAAAAGAGGAGGAAAGGACCCAGAAACCTGTCTGTTTCTTGAGAAAAGCGCTACAGGGTCCCGAGACCCGCTATCCAAAGTTAGAAAAGGTGGCCTTCGCCCTAGTCACAACGGCTAGAAGACTAAGGCAGTATTTCCAGGCTCATACGATGGTAGTAAGAACAAACCACCCTGTAAGACAAATTCTATAGAAACCCAACCTTGTAGGGAGAATGGTGTCTTGGGCAGTAGAACTGTTTTCGACATAATATTTGAGCCTCAGAACGCCATCAAGTCACAAGCCTTGGCTGATTTTGTGAGGGAAATGGTAGATGAGGAAGAAGAAAAGGTCTTATGAACCTTATCTGTGGATGGGTCCTCCAATCAGAAAGGAAGCGGAGCCGACATTATCCTAGAAAATAATCTGGGAATTCAGGTTGAGATGTCGGTAAAATTCGAGTTCCGAGCCTCTAACAATCAAGCAGAGTATGAAGCTCTAATTGCTGGGCTAAAGTTGGAAAGAGAGGTCAGAGCTCAAGAGCTTATCATTTGCAGCGAGTCCCAAATCGTTGTCTTTTAGATCGGCGGTGAGTACCAAGCCCGAGATGAGCAGCTAAAGAAGTACCTGCAAGTGGTAACCAAAGTAATGAAGACATTCCAGAGAGCCGAGGTAAAATACATACCTCGAGAGGAGAATGCTTGAGCTGATGTACTGTCAAAGCTCACAAGCCCAGGCCTACTGGGACAAGCAAAACCTTGATCCAAGAGACCCTGGAAAGGCCATCCATAGCAGAACAGCAGGAGGTCGTGGCCATAGCAACGTCTCCGAGTTGGATCTCCGAGCTTGTTGAGTATCTCAAGCTCGGAACCTTACTGGACGATGAAAAAGCTGCAGCAACAGTAAGAACAAAGGCCCCATATTACACAATGATTAGGGAACAATTGTACAAAAGAGGATTCAGCCAGCCATTGGTGAAATGCCTCGAAAAGGAGCAGGCTGAGTATGTCCTAGAAGAAGTTCACGAGGGTGCTGGGGCAATCATCTCGGAGGTCAGCTCCTAGCACTAAAAGTAATCTGAGCCGGGTATTTCTGGCCCACACTGAAGAAGGACGCATCGGAGTATGTGAAAAAGTGCGTGAAGTGCCAAAAGCATGCTCACCACTACAATGCACCTCCAGAAGAGATGACCCCGATCTCGGCCTCCTGGACCTTCGACAAATGGGGTATAGACTTACTCGAGTCTTTGCCAACGGCCTCAGGGCAGGTAAAATATTTAATAGTTGCTATTGACTATTTTACAAAGTGGATTGAAGCTGAGCCCCTCGCCTCTATAACTGCATTGATCAATTGCCGAATTGATTTAAATTAAAACTAGGTAACTTGTAGTGTAATGGTTAACCTAGGTCATTCTTCCAAGGAATTCAATAGTGAAGAGTGATCATGCAAAAACGAATTAAGATTGGGAATTTTGAACATGTAATGAAATAAACCAGAAAATTCAATGAGGAATAAAATCAAATAAGTAGAATACTAGCTTTAGGAATTTGGATTGTAAAATCTATATCATTGATTCATCATCCTTTCAATGATTCTTTCAAGAATTGCAATTGAATTATAAATCTGAATTCGAATCTGAAATCAAACTTAATTTCTTATGAAAATCTTCAAACATTCATCTTAATACACTTGAATTAAATCTGAAATCTCAAAACCTAACTCAAGATATTAAGATTGAAGCTCTACAATTCAATTTCCTAAATCAGAAATCTCTATATCTAGGTATTCTCTCAACTTAAAATTATTGATAAATAACTCATAAATATCTAGAATTATCAATCAATTGGATTCATAATTCAAGAATTAGAAAATCTTCATAATCCTTGAATCATGAATCAAGAAGAGATGAGAAGAGAGAATTCGAATTCCTTAAAGAATCATGAAAGAAATACCTCAATCACATTGCAAATCTCAACATCTTTTACAATCCTCTATCCTCAAGCTAGCTATGAGTTTAGCTCTCCATGATCATGGAGAACTCAGCAAGAAGAAATGGAGAAGGAGAGAAAAACGAAAATGGAGAGCTAGAGAGAAAATGTAAACTATCTCTAATTCTAAAAACTTGAATTGTAAAAAATGAATGTAAAGTGTTCCCTCCAAATCTGATGTAGGACTTAAATAGACATAAAAGAAGGTGGAAATGTCTAAAAAGCCCATACACTAAACAATTACAACACATAAGGCAAGGGTACAATGGACAATGCACAAAATTGTGACACTTAAGGTAACTCATTAAAACTAAGTTTCTGCCCGAAATATTGCAGCCAATTTCTGAAGCCTCTAATGGATGATTTTGCCCTCAATCCCTGAAGCAAAGTTGTGGCTCTATGTCTCAGATTTCCATAGCCACCACGATCATCCAATGCCAGTGAGTATAGCTCGAGATATAGGCAAAATACTGAGTGATGCTCCAGATTGCTGTCACAATTGCTGCATCAACTTTGAGTCAACTTTTGAGCTCCTTATAGACTTCAATTGCTTTCGAGCTCTGAAGATCAAATGAATCCTTGTGTCTTAGCTTTACAATGCAACTGAAATGGAGTGATTCCAACATCTGTAGCTCCAGCTATGGCTTCTGCAACACTTGCTGCCCAGGATTGCTGTCCAGAATTCTGCAGCAAGATTGACTCAACGTGAAGCTCCAATTTGGAATCGTTAGGGTCTGAATCAGCTTTCTAGTTCTTCATCAAAGTTGTAGACCTGTGTTTATGCTTTCCAACAAGACAAAGAACACCAAATTCCAATTTCTAGAACTCAAGTTATAGGCAAATTACAGAATAGTGTCACAAAGCACAAAATGCTGAGAAAATGCACAAAGTTCCAATTAAGTACCAAATGCCTAATATAATGCAAAAGTAGTTCATTCATCTCAAAAGTGGTCAAATTACATGCATACAAAAGGGAATTAATCAATACAAATAATGTTATATCATGCATCCCAATGTCGCAAATTTGTTTGGAAAAATGTGATAACTCGTTTCGGTGTCCCAAAGGTCATGATCTCAGACAACGGAACGTAGTTTACCGACAAAAAATTTTGTGACTTCTTGCAGGGATGGGATATTGAGCAAAGGTTCACTAGCGTGGAACACCCCTAAACTAATGGGCAGTGCGAATGCGCTAACAAAGTGATCCTAAGGTGATTAAAGAAAAGGCTCGATGAGGTAAAGGGAT
Source organism: Aeschynomene evenia (assembly GCA_013621005.1). NCBI lineage: Eukaryota > Viridiplantae > Streptophyta > Magnoliopsida > Fabales > Fabaceae > Aeschynomene > Aeschynomene evenia. The sequence continues at coordinate 9,172,200 of CM024271.1, forward strand.
CCTGGGCAGAAGAGCTCGAGAGCGTGCTATGGGCCTACACCACGGGAGAAAGCTCTTTCCGACTATCTTATGGCAGCGATGCTATGATCCCGGTTGAACTTGGAGAACCCAGCTTCCGAGCTGTCAGCTACAAAGAAGCTAGCAACTCGGAAATGAGGAGGGCAGAGCTAGATGTCGTAGAAGAAGACCGGGATGCAGTAAGGGTTAGAGAAGAAGCCCTCTAACAGAGGGTGGAAAGAAGGTACATCCTAGGAGTAATCTCGAGAAGGTTCAAGAAAGGCGACCTTGTCCTTAGGAGGGCCAACATTGGAGCACCAAAACCAGGAGAAGGAAAACTTGCTGCAAACTGGGAAGGGCCGTATCGAGTCAAAGAATCCCTAGGGAAAAGAGCTTACAAGCTAGAAACTCTAGAGGAAAAGGAAATTCCGAGGTTGTGGAATGCCACGAACCTTAGGAAATTTTATTTGTAATTTTATTTAGTTGTAATCTGTTATACCACAACTTGTACTCTTTCCTACCACGGGATTTTGCCCTAAGGAGGGTTTTGCAAGGGAGGTTTTGATGAGGCGGGTTCGAGAAGTCATCAATAAACAAAGGTTTTATATCATATTTGTTGCATTGTTTGATATTTTACTCAAAGCGCCCGAGGTATAAACCCATCGCGTGAGATTGTCCTAATATATGATGAGAGTAAAAACACGACGTCCGAAGTAGAGACCCTCCACGAGCGTATGAAAGAATGTGATTAAAGGTAAATTGGCAAGATAAGCCTGACGTTAAAACCGCATATCCGAGCCTACAAAAGGGCCTGGTGTATGAGTAAATAAAAAATTGCAAAGTACTGTGAAGGGAGTAACTCCGGCACAACAAGCTCGGAAAAACCTTAAAAGTACGAAAGAATAATAAAACAAAACCCAAGTTGGTTAAGACCCCGAGAAGGTCAAAGCCCGAGATGGTTAGTTTAATAGCAAAACCCAAGTTGGTTAAGACCCCGAGAAGGTCAAAACCCGAGATGGTTAGTTTAATAACAAAACCTAAGTTGGTTAAAACCCTGAGTAGGTTAAAACCCGAGATGGTTATTAAATCTAAAGGCTAATTCGATCAAGTTAAAAGTCTGAGTTAGGTAATACGAATAGTAAAATTGTGTATTATGATTGCCTAAAATAAAATAGCGCGAGTAATATGCACACAGAAGAATGCAAAATATGTATGTTATAAACTCGGAGCATGAGTAAAGTAAGCCGGCACGAACCCCGGAGGGAACCCAGATAAAAGTAACAAAAGGAAAGGCAAACAATTGTCATAAAAATGTACAAGTAAAAGAAATCAAGCGTTGGGAGCGTCGGCATCAGTGGCGGTCTCGGAGGCGGTCTCAGAGGCAAGAACTTCGAGGTCAGTGCGTGGCGGAGACTGAGTTTCCTCGGGTGAATTGGGATCCACGACGACCAATTTCCCGTCCTCTATCTTGGTATACATCCCGACTTGGCTGAGGTCGAGGTCGGGAGCCAGGATGTGGACTTGATCCTTGATAAAGGCGGCTACGACCAAAGTAGAATCAGCCAAAGTCGCCTGCATCTCGTCCACCTCATTCTCGAGCTTAGAGATGGTTTGGGTTGACGAGAGACGGAGGTCATCCAGCTCGCCCTCAGCTCCTCATTTTTCTTTTTCTCCTCCTTGAGCTCCTCCTCAGCGCTGCACCGACCTTCCTCCGCAACCTTCAACTCGCCCCTGGTGGTGGAGAGGTCTTCATCAACAGCTTTCAACCTCTCCTCTACCTCCTTGAGGCGGGCCAGAAGAGCTTTATTCTCTTCGGCGGTCGTCTCTTGAGCCTCACGGAGAGCGTCCACCTCGGCTCGAGCACCCTGACCCAGCACGACCAAGGGCTCTACATGACGAAAGACAGTAATAGTCTTCGCCAAAGCCCTCTTTCCTCATTGGAGGATGCCACGAAGATTTTTCGACTTCTCAAGCTCGGCGGCGGCCGCCGAGTTATGAAGTTCTCGGTCGATCATGTCCATGAAGTTATAATCCTTCTGGAAAGGAGAGAGGCAAGAAGGACCAGAAGAATCATGCTTCTTCTTCTTGCGAGCCTCGGAGTGGACGGAGAGGTCCAAATCCGTACCCTCGTCCAGCTCCAGGATCTTTCGCTTGGAACCAGACGGAGGGGTAGGAGCGGCAGTAGCCACCACAACGGACCCCGTAGCTGGGGCAGCCGAGGGGGCGACCTTTGGAGCATCCTTTGAGCCCGAGCCGCCTGCTGGGGTCTTTTTCTTCTTTAGGGCGAGGCAAATGGCGCGAATGGCGTCGGGGTTAGTGGCGCCCGTCATGGTACCTGCGAAAAAGAAGGGAAAACACACTTAGCTAAAAACAACATTAGCAAGATAGTGAGATGGTAATAACTAATAAGGATAGTATGATTACCGATCTCTTTTACGACGTCGGAGTCACTACCCCGGACTAATTTCTTCAAAACAAGGTTCTTCTCCCGATGGGAGTCAAGGAAAAGCCGAGTAAGGCCAAATTCAGCGTCGATCAGGTCCTTGTCTTTTAGGTCTACAGTGTAAACCTCCCGGCGCCAGTATAGAGGGAATCAACGAGAACCTTTCTTGGTAGACCAAAAGGGGATAGTATTTTCCGCAACGCATATCCGAAAATACACTTCCTTGAAGTTGTGGACGGAGTCCTCGAAGAGGGTAAAAGCCTTCTGACCCGCATGAGCTCGGAGGGAGACCCACCCCTCGGATCTGTGGGGAAGAGTGATGTCAAAGAGATAGAAGAAGGTCTTCAAGAGTGGAGGGACCCCGAGATGATCGCAAATCCTCTCATATCCTCGAACCATAGCCCATGAGTTAGGGTGGAGTTGAGTAGGGGCAACCCCCACGGTCCTGAGCATCCTTATCTCGAAGTCATTGAACGGGATCCGTATCCCGATCCAAGTTAAGAGGATATCATACATATAGAAGAAGTCCCTAGGTTCTTGACCGTTGTTAAAGGGAACCCTCTCATCTGCTGAAGGAGCCTCAATGAGATACTGACCATAGGCTCTGTAAAACCCTGACAATTAGCCCTCCATGCTATAGTCATTTTGGACTAATTACCGAGTGTCACCATTTGAACATCATTGCATGAGATAACTTTTTGAAAATACATACATGAAAATACGTGGGAGTTTATTTCAAAATTACAATAAATAGAAAATAGGGGCATGCGTCATACATATAAGCGATATAGTACAGTCATGCATATTAATTACATATTACAATACATGCAATCTAACCATGATACAAATAAATCTCCCACTTCATAACAACACAAGCATTAATAATAATAATAATGATGATACAACAATATAAATAGCTCCGGCTATCAAAGGTCCGGTCTCAACAAGGCATACATAACCAGAGGGAAAAATGAGAGTAAACAACAGAGGCTCTAAGCGCATCCGTCTTCACGTCAACCTGGCGTCTCCATGTCCAAACTTGCATGATTACCTAAAATGTTTATCCACGATAGGGTGAGCAACTAAAAAGTCACTCAGTAGAGGAAGCCACCTCGGGTTTATTACGAAAAAGGTGTGACATGCCATTGTTCAATTCAGGTATTAGTTCGCAAATAATAATAGTTCCCGAAGCGTCTTAACCTAGGTGCGTCTTGCTCATTTTATACATATATGTATACATGCAATATCACATACCTTACATGCATAGTCCTATCCCTGTGCTGTGTACTAAGTGTACCTAATCACACACATACATAACGTAACATAACATAACATCATCAACATCATCATCATCATTGTTCTCATTCTTTATTTCTCTTTATATGTAACTTTGTAAATCTTTTGGCACTACCCTCCCTCTGTAACATATCCTCCACTTCACCGACCCCTAGGCATGAGCTCATCCTAAACATATTGGGGAGAGAGGGGTTCACCTTCCCTCAGTGATAGAGTTGCATGTCGAGGTTGCCATCCCTCCCTCAGCAACACTACCACATGTCGAAGGCTACTGTGTCTTTTAACATATACTTTAACTTTCTCTGTGCGCCACTCGGTGACGTCCTTGTTCTTGTCATGTAATCTTTAATAATTGACATAAACATATATCATAACATGGATTCATAACACGTACCAACGTTTAATCATATATATACATTCCTCATAATCATATTAACATCATGTATGCTACATATATCACTGTTATAACAGCATCAAACATCAACATCATTTCAATAAATTCACCTACTCATATCCATACATTCATAAAATTGTTTGCACATAAGAAAACGTATGTTTTATTTCAAAATATATCACTATAACACGTAGAATAATTGTTTTAAGATATAATACATATGATAAATTAGTTACGTAATCATTTCATGAAAGTCTAAGCTTGAAACGATGCAAAACAGTAGGAAAACTAATTTTTTTGTGGTGCGGGAACAAGGAGACCGCCTGAGCGGTGGGGGACCGCCTGAGCGGTCTGTGTTCTGCAGAATTGCAGAATTCGAACCTCAGCCCCCTTCAACACTTCCAAAACCCCATCTTAATCATCCAATCTAGCAAAAATGCATCAAAAATCATAACATACATACATTATAATCATAAACACAATTAAAATCTAAACCCCTACCTCAATTGGCTCTCAAATTGGGCAAAACTCCAAGAAGTTCCCAATTCTTCAAACCCTTGAGCAAATTCTCGGGTTCCACCTTTGAGTCAGCAAAAGAGGTGGATTTCTAAGTGTTTTGGGGCAGCAATTCATGGGAAATGAGTCTATGATGATAGTATATGGTATGGGGGATGAGTTTTCGCGATTAAAGTGGTGATTTGGGGTGAATTTGGTGAAGAAATGGAGGGGAAGAGGAGAGCTACGGGAATTGGGGTTTCTTGAGGTGTTTGGGAGTGTTTTTGGTGTTATGAGGGTTATGAGGGAGTAAGAAGGGTTATAAGGGTGAACGAGGGGCTTATTTGCAATTTTAGAAAGTCTAGGGACCAAATTGCAATATTGAGGGAGGGACCTTTATGCAATTTTACAAAACTTATGAAATTTCCCCCAAAATCATTTATTTAACTCTTAATCCTCATTTTACTAATCCCTCATGCATAAATATATTTTCACTCTCACCCAAACTACATCTTCACATCTTATGTCATAAATACCGCACAATTACTTTTAAATCACCCACTATGCTCAAAATCACTTTTATTAAATCCTAAAATCGCTCTAATGTTTCTAAATTATAAGTAAACTATTTAACACTTTAAAATCATTTTCTTCATACATCCTAAACACATAAAACTTTATTTTCATTTCATAAAACTCATTATGCATATCTTAAACTCATATCCTTCTTGTAAAACCATTTTCAATTACTTGTAAAACTTTCTAATACCTTTTCATTCCTTAAAACCATTTCGGTTCTTTAAAATCATCAATCTCTCATTATCATGTATATACATTTATAATTAAACCATGCATAGATCATATTCGTCATACATATCATACACTTACTTATAACACATAAAGCATGCATGATTCATATCAATCACATATGTCAAAAAATGCACATAGTACACCTTGCATACAACATACACATAAATCAATTAGGCCCTAATCAAGGTTAATTATCATCAATTACCCTTAATTAAGACATAATTGAAAAGCGGGGTGTTACAGGCTCCCTCAGTAAAGAATTGTTCCTGGGACTGGACAACTGTGGCATAAGTCTCGTCAGCCACCGAGGCGAGGCCGAGAGCGTCCACCCCGGCCCAGTCGTAGGCGTCGTTGAGTAAAAGAGGACGTTTGTCGCAACTGGGATCGCGACGGGACGGCGAAAAAAGGAAATTAAAAATTGTTAAAAATATTGGAGTCGCCACCATAGTTTATTTAATTGGGAAAACTATGGAAAAACCTTTATTTAATAAAAAAGATGGTCCTAAAACCAGATTTGACTTCGGGAGTCGGTTATGCATAGAGAAGGGTAAAAATGTAATTTTTACGCACCCCTAATACACCCGTCCTGAGACGGTACCTTGAGTTAGTTGTGCAAATCAAATTATAACCTTACAATATATTTTTTTGTATTTTGAAATTTCTATTTTTTTATTTTTTAAAGGAAAATATAGAGATAAAATATAAACATATAATAACAATAATAACATAATATATTTACAAATATTAACAATAAATATTAAACACAAAATTATGTAAAAATTAAAAGTTGAGCTTGCCAGGGGTTACTTGCGCCTACGTATCCCCCAGTACAATGAGGAACTCAAAGCTCACGTAGTTCTATCAAAATGATTTTTTTTTAATTTTCTTTTATGGTTTTTTTTAGAAAAGGATATTAAAATTTTTTTTTATGAAGAAAACATTTCTTTTTTGTAAGGGTACTTGACTACTCAATAAACCTTTTGATGAAGATAGTATCTACTATTCAATCATCATTCTTTTTAATTGATAATAATAATAATAATAATAATAACAGAATAATAATAACAATAATAATAGTAGTAAATATAATAATAATAATAATAACAATAATAATAGTAATAATAATAATAATTAACAAAACAAAAACAAAATTAACCTAACACACACCTACACACACTGTACGCACACATACACAAATCGACACACACATTAGATTAGGGTTTTCATTTTTGTGAGAGAGGGTTAGGGTGAGAAGAGAGGGAGAGAAGCTGAGAAGGGGAAGGGGGAGGCCGCGGCCGCGGCGGCCATCGCGGCTGCAAGGCGCCGAGGTCGCGAGGAGAGAGAGGGAGAGCCCGCGAGAGAAGAGAGAGCGGGATCGAGAGAGAGAAAGCAGCTGGGGTGGTGGAGGCCGCGGCCGTCGCGGCTGCAAGGCGGCGCGGCTGCGGGGCGCCGCGGTAGAGAGAGAGAGGGAGAAACAGAGAGGTAGAGAGAGAAGTGGTGCGGGAGTCGTAGACCGAGGGGGAGGCCGCTGCGTGAGGGAGAGCCGCGGCTTCTGCCACCTGCTGCCTCTGCCGGTGCCGCTTGCCGCCTCGCCGCCGCCACTTCTGTCTCCGGCGGTGAAGATGATGGGGATGATACTCGATCTTCTGTTCTCTGTTTTTATATTTTACATTTTGATGATGGTGGTTGTGGGGTGGCTCTGATGGTGATGCTCTCTCTATCCCTCTCTAATTTTTCATTACTGAGACTTGAATTGTAACTAGACAAATTTCATTACTCAGGCTTGAATTGTGACCAGGAAAATTAGGGATTTAGGATTTTATTTGAATATTGCTGGGCTGAATTTGTTATCAAAATGCATATCAGAGAATGAAACTGTGAATATACCTTGTGTGACCTTGTGTGTCTGCCTAATGAAAATTTTTTGGATGTCAGAGTGAAGTGTTCTGACTACTGAGTGATAATTATGTGTAAAAAATGGTGTCCTCGTGAGTTGATGAATTCTTCTCTATTTATCGTCTTCAATTCCTTGTCTTATTTTTTGGTCAGACCAGCAAAAGCATTGATAGATTCCAGCATTGTCTGCTCAACAATCTCATTGGGAAGCTCTTGATTGTGGAACTCAACATCTTGAGCCACGACTGTGTGGATTCTGCAGCCCAAACATTAATTGTTTTTTATCTTTTTTATTTTATTTTTATTTTTTAACTTTAGAAATATGAACAAGGAAATGAATCATAAACAAAGAAATTAAGTTACAAACGAAAAAGGTTGCTGAGTTTTTTTTTATATATATAAAGTTTAAATAAATAAAAAAGGATTCTAGACAAGAAAGAGTAAAGAGTAAATGATGATTTTTATTTTTAATGATAAAAATGTAGAAAAGATAAAAAAGACGGACAAAATACGGTGTTCACAACGTTGGATCTCGGGTTTCGGACGTTTACCCATTACCTACAAAGGAAACCATTCAAAACAGTTTAGAAATTGTTCTCAGAAATTGAGATTTGACGTTTTAAATTGTTTCCAATGGAAGGAAAAAGGGCATAACGGATCCCATTAAGGGAGGCCGAGCTCCGACGTCACTGCTTCAAATGAAACAAGAAGTGAAAATATGTAAATTAAAGCATGAAAGGAGTGGAAACCTTTCCTACATAAAGGATTAAGGTTCTCCTAGCACGGACAAAAAATGGAGCCCAAATGAAGGGCAGCCGAGGTCCGAGATCCGTTGTCTAAAATCCCTAAGAGTGATAAGGACAAGCAATAATCGCAAACAAAGGTCGAGGAAAAGGCGAAAACGGGGGGACGATCATGAAGAACGCGACCCATAAGCCTAACCCAGTACCAGATAATGCGCAAAAAGGTTCCAGGAAATCAAAGTCTAGAACTAAGCTACGTAGAAACTCAGTAGCAATTTACACGAAAAGGTTTAAGAACTCTCAAAACACCCAAAAACTTCAAACCTAGAAAATGCAAGAAAATTGCAGAGGAAGGGAGAAGGACTTACTCAGTTCGAAGAAAAGAAAGTGCCCAATGTTGGAAGGATGAAACAGCAAAACTCTCGAACTCCTCATGGCAGCGCGACCTCTGAACAGGGGGTGGTGCACGGCGAAAAGAGAGGAAGAGGAAATCGCGGAGAAAGAAAATGTGAGGAAGTAAGAAAGACGAAATTGAAATGAAGAAGATGAGGAACAATTGCCCGAAGGCGGGATTTATACCGCCAAAAAGAGGGGAAGTTTCGTCATTTCGTGTCACCAAGTTGGGGTAGTTTCGTCATTTCACGCGACGAGGCAGGGGTAGTTTCGGAAGGTCCAAAAACCATCTCGAAGACGCTTCGTCTCCATCCGACACGTGTCGTGCATGAAGCGGCGCGATGGGACGGGCTTCAGAGGTAGGTGGACGCAAATCACGAGGCACCTCTTTGTATTTCAACTAGAACTTCGACCCTTGCCCGAGCTCCGAGTTGGGGGCAATGTTCACACCCCGGATTACGGCCCAATCCGATGGCCCAATTCGAAATCCCAATTACGACCAAAAGGGACGGTCCAAGTTGGCACATTAAAGGAACCCAATAAAGGCCCAAGGTCGGACCTCGGCACCCACTACCGGCAAGTCCAGATCAAGGCCCACTACTGACTCAAGGCCCAATAATGATTCAGCGGCCCAAATATATATGATCCGGAGCTGGACCCGGGTACGAATCCCACAACCTGACCCGAGGTCGGATAAGGTCAACCCCCGATTAGGGCGAGAGCCTAGATGCGAGCGGATAGCGACGCCGATGAATCCGGAGCCACAATCGACACTACGCAGGTCGTTCCAACACGCCGCGGAAAGCGGGGAGGCCGTTACCCCGAGTCGTTCGGCGTTGGCGGCACGGATTTGGCTGGAATCCCCCTCTATAAATAGGGTGTCTCCACAGTGTATCAAGTACGCTTTCAGTTGAATTCCCATATTGAGTGATCACTGACTTAAGCTTCGGAGTACTTTCAGGGAAAACACCCCCGCGCCTTGGAGAGGAGGTGTGTGAGGAGTCAGAGACCGGCGACAGCTCATACCTCGGTCAAACGTACGGAACAATAAGCTTAATATTTTACATAAAATATATTTAAATTAAAAATTATGAAGATGTGATTAAAACATTTTGAATTTAGACATTCTTTATATGAATCCGATTATATTGAATTGGAAGTAATATTCTTTTATATATATATATATATATATATATATATATATATATCAATTTTTTATTTGATGATTATAAACTGTCATTTAATTTTTTTTCATAAAATCATATATGTGAATTTACGATTAAAAAAAGGACAGAGAAAGTATGAATTGTAACACATAAAATAAGAAATATTGACACAATAATATTTTTTTAGTTTAAAAGAATTGAAAAATACATAATACTACATTTGTATTATTTTCATTTATCAATATAAATTGCAGATAATTAAAGATTCAAAATTCAATAAGTTTATATAATAACAATGTAAAATAATTTTACTTTGTAAATAAATAAAATTTTATGCATATTTAGTGTTGATGCATTTTGTGTTAGAATTTTATGAACTTAGTGTAAATATAAATATGTGCTATTATAAAGTATAGCCCAATATTAAAGTGATCTGGTAAATTTAAATTATTATTAGTGTATGGGCATAAGCATCTTATTAAGTGAGTATGAGCTTTTATATGTTTAGATACCATTTGGGCCCAGTTACTAATTCTATGATGAGCTCAATTAGAAACTAGGGTTATGCTGTTTATATAAAGAGGTTATGGTCCCGAAACTGTGACTGTTGCCTCCTTTCCTGTTATCCCATCAGCAGAGAGGTAGAACCCTAAAGAGCATTCACTAGTTTGGAAGATCAAGAACCAGATCAACCTTATAGATCAAGAACTAAAGAGACCCAAAACATCAATTAAGTTCTATGGCATCAAGTATGCTTCCGCTTTTGATTTCTACATCTTCTCTATGATTTAATATGAATGGTCTTGGGTTATTATGGATTCAATGTTATCCCAACAAGTGGTATCAGAGTCATTCATAATTGAATTATTGAGAAAATAATGATATTGATATTTGTTTTCTTTTTCTTCGATCATGCGGTTTACTCGATCAATTAATTCATTGCTTGACATGAATTGTTTTTTTTTTTTGGTTCATATTGAGTTTGAGATAAAACCATAGTTACGTTGATATGGCATCAGTATATGTTATGACCTTTCTTTATATCTAATTGATTTTGATTCATACTCAGAGCGAATTGTGGATCAATTTCCTTATATTTGGTTTTGTGGTTTCCGTAAAGACATGTATATGGATTTTGTAAAATGATTCACTGTGTGATTGGATTATTTTTTATTTTATTTTATTTGATTTTTTGCTTTTGTGAAAAAGTAGTTTCCTTCAATATCTATTTGCAGTATACGTTTGGGTTCAAGATGATTGATGGTTCATGTTTCAATCTCCTTTTCTATATTGAGTCCATTGATACGTGCATTCATTCTTCATACACACACATATATATATATATATATATATTCGATTATTTTGGTTTCTTGTTTTATTTATTTCTGTTACTTGACTCATATGCTATTTGATTGAGATATAAAGCCTATCTTTAATCATGCGCAACTTTTCATGTTGCCTGTGGAATATATATATCATGTACCTTCGGTTTTGGTAATTATATATATATATAATTATTTTATTCGGATTTATATTATTTTATTTTGTGAATTGAGTTTTGTTATCATTGTTATGTTTTGATTGAGATTTGATGAGTTTTAGGATGTGTGCTCTTCTATTTGGTTTGGCAAAATATTAATCTCCCATTTATTTTGACATGTTAGTTCTCATGTCTCTATGTCAATAAGGATTTAACTCTAACATGTGTGATTCCTTATTTTTAAAATATCTGATTTAGGATTTTTTTTAAATAAAAAAATTTTTGAGGTACTTGATTTTGATACAGTACTCCTAAGGACTATTGGGAACACACATGATAGAGTAATTATGGTGATTGTTGCATTAGGATTTGTAAATAATTTTGAATTTTGGAGTAAATTGGCTAAACAATATGCTGCCAAAGTAACCTCTGTTGTGTAAGTCAATTTATTTTGAAATATAAGGATAATTGTTGGCATGCAATTCGTTAAGTATTGATCAGCCCAAAGGAAGGTCAATACATTCGGTGGCGAATTTCCTGCTCACTTGAATAATGAATACAAATTCATAACATTGTTACGTAAGGACTTTGGCAACAATCGTAGTATAGTTCTATAATAGATTGATTGAAGCAATCACTACTAGAAACTCTCGGAATATCGACGGATTTTATCGACGGATGTCCTTAAAATCCGTCGATGATTTAGTGTATCGACGGATGTATCGACGGATAGTCCCCCACGATTACTTGCTAGTCGGAATTCATATATCGACGGATTTAATCAAAACATTCGTCGGTTACATTATCGATGGATATATCCGTCGACATCCGTCGATATTATTGACGGATGTATCGGCGGATATATCCATCGATAATGTTATTTTAAAAAAATACGAAATTATTAAATATTTGTATCGGCGGATACGTATCCGTCGATAAATTATTTTGCCAACAAAAAAAATAAAAAAATTAATTATCGGCGGATACGTCCGTCGATAATAGTAACCAAAATAATTTTTTTTTAAATATCTGAATTTATAACAAAATAGTAATAATCTCCATAAATAAAACTATAATGAAATATCATAATGTATACATTAAACAATATTTACATAATAGATAAAATCCAAACGTTATATAAGTCAAGTCGTAAAAAATCCAAAACGTAATGTCTGAACATCCAAAACATAAACGATAAAAAAAACTCATACAAAGTCCATCGTATCAATGTCACAATCATCGTCACCATCACCAGCATCATCTCTGGATGCATCCGGATGAGTAGGAGGAGTCTGGGCAGGATGAGGTCGAGGAGTCGGTGTGTGGGCAGGGGCGGCAGCAGTAGGCTGAGGTGGTGTAGAATAAGAGGGCTGAGGAGCAGGCGGTGTTGTCTGGGCAGCGCGGCAGCAGCAGCAGGATGTAGAGGTGGTGTAGAATATGCGGGATGTGGATAGCCTGGATGATATGAAGGTGCAGGAGGAGGCCAGAATGGGGGATAAGGCGGAGGCGGATGATGATACTGTGGGGGAGTGGGAGGGAAGGGTGATGGCTGAGAAGGTGGTGGTGGTGGTGCGGAGATGCCAGCAGCAGCCGATGATGACCCTCCAGTAGCAAACATCCCGTAATACTGGGACATCTGCTCTCTAAACTGCCTACTGACCTCCGCAGCAATCTCCTGTTGTCGGGCGGTCCGCTCCTGAGCAAGCTGCGCCTGCAGCACCTCGACCTGGGTCTGTAGCTCCAGGTTCAGATTGTGAACCCGATCACGGACCTCAACGTCGCTGCTCTCCCCTGAGACTCCTGCTGCTGTTGCAGCAGATGCGTGGGAGGAACGGGCAATGGGGTTCGCGACCGCGCCTCGCCCGTATATGCGGCCCTTGTAAGGGCCGCCCACAACCTCGGTCCACACCGCCTCCTCATCGACGGGTGGGACGGACTCACCGAGCTGTGATGCCTCTGCCAGCTGGCTGCGGACCTCATCCAAGCGGCGCGTATAATCAACTTACAATGAGAAGAATACATAATCATTTTAAATGGAATACACAATCATATTAATTGAATACATTTATACAACTATGATGAAATCACTTACATGAGTGCGCTACGACCGCTCGTCTACCCACGTCGTCTTGTCACCCTTCCTGGTGTGCGTCTCCCTGAACAACTCCTCCTGCGTGGGTGGTCTCTTCAGCCTCTTCTCCTGTAAGTTTAAAACAATTGAACAAACCATTAATTAATCAATTCATATATAAGGAACATAAAATTAAATGTATTGCAAATATTACGTACCAGCCATCTCTTAGTGGAGTCCATAGTCTAGGGTGTGAAATTTATAACCATTCACATGGAAAATTGGCCACGAAATTGTTACATTGGTGGGACCCCAAGCTAAGCTTTTTATATGAGGATTTGTGACATTATTGTCATGATTGAGCACCTACATACGTAGAGAACAAAGAGAATAGAAGGGAAAATTTTGAATTTTATGTTAAGATAAATCAAAGACTAATAGTACGAAGATTATAAACTTACGAACGAGTTGAACCATTGAGGGAATTGGTCAAGCGTATGATTCTGAATGGTTTGTTCAAAATATCTGTTGACATTAAGTAGAAATTAGAGATTTTTAATGACAACATTCACTACTATGTACAAACACATTATTGAAATGATGAATTAGATATGTCACTTACGTTCTATAAGTGTCCACTTCATCACAGTTGATGAGAACATGTAGGTGCGCTGCATGCTTTTCTCTATCATTCAGCCAATAGTTTGTGGGTTTACCGGCACCACATCCAGGTTGATTAAACACAGACAAAGTAGGCGGATATGAAGTTTCACCTCTATCATCATTGCGGCCTACTGCTGTTCTTTTCGAATGAACATGTGGCTCAAAATAAAATGAACAGAAGAAAGACGTCTCCTTTGATATATAAGCTTCACATATTGACCCTTCAACACGAGCTCGATTCTTGACAGTTCTCTTAAAGGTCCCAATATTTCTTTCAAAGGGGTACATCCATCTATATTGAACCGGCCCACATACTTTCGCTTCATAAGCCAAGTGCACAGGTAAATGTTCCATTGAGTCAAAAAAAGAGGGGGGAAATATTCGTTCCAACTTGCACAAAATTACAGAAATATTTTGCTCCATTACTTCCAAATCATGGGACCTCAGTGTGGTAGAACACAAATCACGAAAGAACAAACTAAGCTCGGTCAATGGTTTCCACACATGTAAAGGTAACTCTCGAAAGGCAACTGGAAGCAAACACTCCATAAACACATGACAATCATGACTTTTCATCCCATGGAACTTTCCATGCGCAACATCCACACACCTACGGAGGTTGGAAGCATATCCATCTGGAAGCATATAAATATGTGCTATTATAAAGTTTAGCCCAATATTAAAGTGATCTGATAAATTTAAATTATTATTAGTGTATGGGCATAAACATCTTATTAAGTGAGTATGGGCTTTTATATGTGTAGATACCATTTGGGCCCAGTTACTAATTCTATGATGGGCTGAATTAGAAACTAGGGTTATGTTGTTTATATAAAGAGGTTATGGTCCCCAAACTATGAGTGTTGCCTCCTTTCCTGTTATCCCATCAGCGGAGAGGTAGAACCCTAAGGAGCATTCACTAGTTTGGAAGATCAAGAACCAGATCAACCTTATATATCAAGAACTAAAGAGACCTAAAGCATCAATTAAGTTCTATGGCATCAGGTACGCTTCCGCTTTTGATTTCTACATCTTCTCTATGATTTAATATGAATGGTCTTGGGTTATTATGGATTCAATGTTATCCCAACATTTTGATCATTAAAATTTGTGAGTTACTTTGATTTTTCAAATTTAAGATCCGACCATTGTTCCCAAACTTTGTCTTTGTTGGTTGATAAATTCTAACAAATTATTGAACTAATTTAGTAAAAGTGATTAGTTTTAGGGTTTAATTTAATTTAAGAATGTAAATTCCAGGGGTTGATGAGAATCGTTTATACTTTCAGTAAGTAATGTGATTCACAATTATAAAATTAAGGGCTAATTGATCAAATTTTATACTTTCAGAACCAAAATAACTCATATATACAAGTTTATATAGCAAAATGAGCATAATTATAGTGAATACTTACATAAAATAATTTACAATGCATTTATAATTTTATCAGTTAACAATGTAAAGTTATTTTATTAAAAATTATTTTATACATTTTAATATTAATAATTATGAATAAAGATTTAATTTTATTGTAATTATTAAATTGTTGAAAAATAAAAAAAAAATAAAAACAAAGAAATATGGAAAAGTAGAAAAAATAAAAAGGTTAATGAGCTACTATGATTCGAACACGGAAAATGACTCTTAAAACTTTCCACTCAAAATTTAATCATATGACTTAAAATACTCGGGTTGAAATATTGTGCCTCAGAATTTAATTATTACTGAAAGGTAGCTTCATTATGAAGCTTTTGATAAAACTTCATCTTAGCACGGTACTTTAAATATAAGTATACATCCAAATTGTTTGAAAGAAAAGACAAAGAAAAAATGAGTCGAAGAAAAGTAAATGATAAAGTGCTATTTTTATATTTAATTTTCTCAAATATCCAAATATTTTACTTCATAATTCATCATTTATAACATTTATTTTTCTTTCCACTCATTCTATTTTTTTTTTCTCACAAAATTTGAATGTAAAAATCCATCACATGTCAAATAAACATTTCCCATAGCATTGCTCTTCTAACAATCCAATCATCAAAATATTTGACTCTCCATGAATAGTTATTTACAATTCATTCGTTTATTGTGGGGTCTTCAGAAATATATCACATATGATAATTTAGGCACTCTTCATTTTTTTTATGAAATATTTATAAATCTCTAATGAATTTTTTTAATATCATTATCTAATATGTATATTTCAATTTATTTAAAATAATTGATTTATACTATTTAAAATCTCTACTAGTATACTAAAACACAAATAATGACTATTTACCAATAAACTCATTTATTGACCCTTCTAAATTGTGCCACGTATAATAATTTAGGAACCCTTCAAGAGAATCTTTACAAATATGATTTTCTAACATCTATTTTATAATTTATGATTAACTAATTTATAATATATAGACGTTATAATTTATTTAAATCTAATTTGGATTTAGTGTAAACAAATTTATTCAAAAAAATTAATGTGATATTTTTTAATTTTATTTTAGTTATTAATTAATTTTCTATTATATATATATAATGATTACTACATTATAGAGTTTTTTCATTTATGAAAAAAATTTCATACCAAATCTTCTTTTTTCATATTTAACTAAACTTTTTGGCACCGTACCCTAATTAAAGTTGTAATCTTGATTTCTTATTTTATTTTAAATAATAATTACTATAATAGTTAATATTATTATTTTAATTCTTAAATATGTATTTCTTTTGATTGTAAAAAATTATTATTTATATAAATATATAATTTTATAATAAATACTTTTAAATGTTAGGTATGTATTAAATTGAATTTTTATTCTTATTTAGTTTGATATTACTTTTCTATTATTATTATTATTATTATTATTATTCCTATTTGATATATATCAAATTCATTTAATAAATACAAATTTAGCAAATATTGAATGTAATTGTGTGTAATATAATACAAATTCAAAGTTCTAATTAAAATAAAATAATAAAAAACATTCATTGATCTAATATCACAATTGAAAATTTATTATATAGAATGTATTTAATTTAATAAAAAATAAATTTAGACAGGTTGGTGGACCAACCCGTTTTGCCATCCCAAATAGTTTTTATAAAAAATAAATTAATTTAAAATTATTATAAATTAAAAAATTATTAAATTATATTATCACAATAAAATTATTCATATAAATAAAATAAATTGTATAATAAATTTGTGAAATTAATAAATCATAATTCAATTCAATTTTAATTTTATAGTTATATATATAGTTACTTATGTTATTACTATTTTCATAATTTTTGTGCATCGCACAAGTAATACATTAGTTAATATATTAAAACACATGCAACGGTTATTTATCAATAAACTCATTTACCGATCCTCCTAAATTTTGCCACGTATGATAATTTTGGAACCCTAGCTCCTAGCGAATCTTTTAATGAACCCTACCTCCTAAATTTTGCTCTAAATGAACGTGTTCACACCCTGTAGCCAAAGGCCCAAGTTGATGGCCCAGTCAAAGTTACTCAAATATGAGAGCAGTGGCTCAAAGGTCAGGCCCAATTCGGGGCTCAGATCGACTTACCCACGAAGGAACCAAATCGAGCCTAACTCGATGAATGGCCCAAAATGCAGAATGAGCCAAGACCTAAGGTCGGATACGGGTCACGCAACTCGACTCGAGGTGCACGGGGCTCGACCCAGCACTTAGATCGGGTGTCCCGTTAATAGTGGATGACGACGTCACAAATCTCGGAGCCACAACGGGACGTTCGAGGACCAATCGTGCACGCCGCAGAAGGCGGAGCGACGTTATCCCGAGACGCCTGGATGTGGCTATTGCGGATCCACTCACTTCCGACTCTATAAATAGGGTGTCACTCTTAGTGAAAAATGTATGCTTTTATTTAAGTTCCCAAGCTAGAATAAATATTGACTTAAGCTTCGGAATCCTTTCAGGGAAACACCCCCGACGCCTTGGAGAGGAGAGGCGCATGGAGATCAGAGACCGGCGACAGTTCTACCTAGGTGAAATGTATGGAACATTGGCTCCATTGCTAAGGATTCATTGCAACTCCGTTCAAGGTCGGTTTACCTCTTAAGGGATCGAGGCTTTAAGCGACACTGGCTAGAACCAAGACCATCGCTCGCATTGTCCACCCAGGTGACCCAGGTTACAGAATGGAGGGAACCTCGGAAGGGCACTGCGAGACGATCAATGAGACATATGACCAGCAACACCAGCATCCATCGCCATGGCCAGACCAGATGGCAATGGTAACCACTGGGGTAACGAGCTAGGCCCACAACTAAAGTCGGCTGTAGGCGCCACGAAATTAAGGACCCGTATGGCTCCTGACGTCCTGCAGACCGTACAACTAATCCGAGATCATCAAGAGCGGTTGTGGGCCCTTGAGCAGGAAATGGCAAGACAAATCTCTCTGGATGAACAACTCTAGAAGGAGGAACATTGGAACCACAACATAGAAGAGAAGCATGACCATGTCAAGTCGGGCAGATGAGAATTCTCTAGGGAAAGAAGACAGGAACACCAGATATTCGATGACTGAGGTTGGTCTCAGGAGAGAAAGGAAAGACAAGAGGGGCACATGAGATCTCTTGAAAGGGATCAGTAGTCCCAGAATTACCAGGACCAGGAACACTCTCAAACCCACGTTAGGCACTGAAGTACGGTCGTCGGAAGAGGGGGAGGGTTCCAATTTCGAGCGGAAGGTCCCTTGGCCCCACACATCTTGAAGTACTGGATGCCCCCAGGTCGAACCCCGCTAGGATAGAAATACGACGGGACCACTGACCCCGAGGAACATATGGAGGACTTTAAGTCCAGAATGGACTATGCTGGAGCTACGGATGAGGAGAGATGTCGGGCATTCCCGATCACCTTGCTGAAGACGACCCTAAAATGGTACAACCGTCTTTCGTCAAGGTCGATCAACTGTTTCGTCGACCTTACTGCCCAGTTTTTAGCTCATTTCACAACAAGGAAGACGAAGCCAAGGTCAACAGTGAGCATGATGAACATAAGAAAAAAGCAGGGGAGCGACTCCGGACATACTTTGAAAGGTTTAATGCTGAAGCGCTCCTAATTAAAGATCTGCATGTTTCCAACGTGATCATCCTGCTGATAAACGGGCTCCGCTGGTCGCCATTTGTCCAATCCATCTCCATGTTAGCTTTAATTTTGTAAGACCTAAATTATTTAGGATAATTCTTTTATAATTCATTTTTATTTATATAGTATAAATACTAAGAATGAGTCACATATCTCGCTAATTTATATTCTTAAAATTTATCAAACCAATGAGTAAAATTATGTTACCAACTTCGACTTTAATAAAGATATAATGCATAATTTCTTTTTAAATAATGCCTGAATGATGATTTGGTCAACTTTATTATTATTCTTTTTTTTTTTTTGGCTCCTCTTATTATTTTTCTGGAATATCAATCACTGATTTCAAGTAGAGATCTCTAGTAAAAATATAGTGGCGAGTAAATTAATTTTTTTAAACAAAAAAGTACAATATATCATTCGTATAATTAAAAATATAAGATAAATTAGCTCATTTTAAGTGTTTTGATCAAGTTATTTATACTATTTGAGTTTATATTAATAGTCAATTTAAATTCAGAAATGCTCGTTGTATACCACCAATAATCAGCCACCAGCGTATAAAATACGGTGGGTCCCACACACGGAAATAATCCAACTACGATTAAAACATCGCAGTGGAGTCGCATGCACCAAACGCGCTTGGAAATAATCCAACTAGCGAAGATACGCGCGAAACGACGCGGGCGGTTCATTTCATTTCAGTTTACTAGTTCATTTCTTTTCATTTCAACAACACAAATCCCAAGTTTCATTTCAGTTTTTCATTTTCACTCTCACTCTTTCAACTTCTTCATCTCGTTTCGCATTCTCTCAACTTCTTCTTCTTCATTTCATCATCGTTTTCAAAATCAAAGGTAAGTTTAATCTTCTTTTTTTTCTTCTTCATTTTTTTTGCATGTTCTTTGTGTTCATCTTAAACTCTATCATACATCAATTTTCTTCGTGTTCTTCATCTTTTTCCTATTTTTTTTATTTTTTTTCTTTTTAAATCGTTTTTTATCTTTTTTATTTTTGCAATTGTTTTTCTGTTCTATAGTTGGATTATGAAAACATAATAAGTTGAATTATATGCTTTTTGGAACTTTTTTTGTTTCGTTTAATCTCCTCTTTTTTAGGGTTTGTTGTTTTTGTTGGATTATTTGTTGGAAAATTTTATTGTTTTTGTTTTACAGTTTACTAGTCTTGTATCCGTGCGATGCACGGGGATTATATCAAATTTTACGTTTAAGATATTAAATAATTAATGAAAAAAATATTTGTATAAAATGAAGTTAAATGAAAATATGTTATTCATAAATTTATTTTGTAAATATAACAATAAAAATACATAATAAAATTATTATTATATTAGTGGATGCAAATAAAATTATTCAATCACATAATTAGTTTTCATCTTTTTCAATATCAAATTTGTATTCATAAAATATTTATAATTATTCTCTTTCAACAATCAACAAAAAATAATCATAATTTACAGATTATCAATCACTAAAAACTACCGAAATCATAGAAAATATTTCAAAACTAATAATTATCAATCATTAATAATTATAAATTATTCATATATATTTCCGTCCAACAATCAATAAAAATATTAAATATTAAATATTACAAATTCATGTTCATAATTATTCCTAATTAACAAAAAATATTAAAAATATGTAATATCAATCACTAAAATTCTCTAAAATATTCACTAATTATCAATCACTAAAAATCATTAAATTACAGGTAAAATATTCAAATATAACTAATTATCAAACATTAATAATTACTAATAATTCGTAATTATTCTCTTTTAAAAAAACATGTTCATTATTTATGTTTTATATTTCCCGTGAGACAGTTAATCAATCATGTCAAATATTAAATTATGAAGAATAGAAAATGAGGAGAAGAATGAAACAATAAAAAAATATAGAAGAAAGATGAAGAATAGAAAATGAAAGAAGAAGAATTAAAAATAAATTAAAAAATAGAAAAAAAATGAAGGATGACTAAGAAGGTAGATGAAAAAAATGAAATAAGAAAGAGAAAAAAAAGAGAGCAAGAAATAGATATGGCAAAATAAGAGAGGAAGAGAAAAAAAAATAAAGTTGAAAGGGTTGAGAAGGTGGAAAGATATATATATATATATATATATATATATATATATATATATATATATATAGAGAGAGAGATATAGATGATTTGACCATAATTTAACATCAAATGCTATAAATAAAGAAAAGAATCCGAAAGAAGATTTTTTATAATGTGAATGTAAATAGAAAATTTATATAAAGAAGATTTTATCATATATATTTCGAAATAAGATTTTCCAAATTTATATTATGAAATGTGAATAGACATTTCCAAATCAAATATTAACATTTCCAAATATTTTATGCATAAAATCAATTATTCTAAATAAAATAAAATATACATATTGGATATTAATATTTAAAAGATACATTAAAGATTTGTAAATATCTTGAAAGAACAAAAATAAAGGATACCTAAAATTGCATAAGTGTCACATTTATAGAGACTCAATTAATGGGCAAATTGGTAATCAACCATAACCTGTCTTTTACAATATTATATAGATATAGATTCCTACTATTTATTCGTACAATCGTAATATGAGTTATGTTGGATTATATACTTTTTGGAACTTGCTTTCTTGCTTCGTTTTAATTTCATTCTTTTTCTTATGGTTTGGGGTTCATATCGTTTATTTTACGATCGATTTTTGCGTATTTATTATTTGAATTGTAACATCACTTATGTTGGATTATGAACATTCTTTTTAGTTGTTTTTTTTTGCAGTAGTTGGATTATGAAAACATAATAAGTTGGATTACATCTTTTGGAACTTTTTTTTTTGTTTCAGTGTTGGATTATGAAAACATAATAAGTTGGATTATAGGTTAATTTTAGTTCGATTATAGCTTCATTTTTGTTTGATTATAGTATCCTGGAAACCTTTTAATCATTTGTGTAGATGGATTATGATATACAATGCAATCTAACTTTTTTTTTTTGCAGTAAAAATGAAAAAGCAGCAGTCTAAGAAAGCATCTGAAAAGAAGAGCAAAGCAATTGTAGTATCTGAAGAGGTACCACATAAATGATCATATAGAACAATATTTTTTCATATATATATATATGTGTGTGTGTGTGTGTAATTAGTTTTAATTTTCTTTGTTTTCATATAGATTTATGTGTATTTTTTTTGTTATACAGTGTGTAGTTGACACTAGATGCTCGTCGGGGCGTCTTGCTACACTTTGCAATGAACTATCCGAACCTCAGAAAAATGATATTATTGAAATGGGGTTGGATTCATTTTGGCACTTGCCTTCAGGTCATCTGAATCGCCAACTTATTCTATCACTGACTAAATCATACGACCTTGTGTCGAATGAATTAGTCACACCTGCTGGAAGGATCCCTTTATCCTGGAGGGAAATTGGATATTTGTTCAACATTTCATATTCTGGTGAATGTTTTTATATTATATGTTGTTTTTTTTTAAACAGACTATATTGGATTATTATATTTAAATCATGCTGAATTATGCTTTTTTATCTTCAGGAATACCATTGTCAAACATCTCTGTGAGGAAGGATCAACGCGATATGATTCTTCCTTTTCTCAATAAAACTGTAACACAAGTGAGGCAAATGGTATTGGATAACACTCCAGGAGCGATGTTTCGACGTGCTTTTCTGCTTTATGCAAGCATGGTTTTCTTGTTCCCAACACAGAGCCCGAAAGCCACTCACAATACATTCCCTATGCTGTTAGATGTTAAAAATTTTGGTCAGTACAACTGGAGTCGGCACATCATGGAATTTTTAAGAGTGAAGTACCAAATTAACCCCCGAAAGATTTTGTCGCTGACAAAATCACCCCCAAAACATTTTAACGACAAAATAGCTCCCCAATGATGTTTAAAGTTTGACAAAAGACACCCACCGTGAACTTTCTTCAACGGACGTTAACTACAGTGATGAGATGGAACATACAGTGCTACTGTGGATATTTCTATACAATCAAAATCCCTAATTAATGTCTCTTTCCCCAAATTTATGAATTGAAACTCTAATTAGTGTCTTTTTTAGGGATAATGAGGGAGAGAGTAGAAGATGATTTAGGGTTTCAATTCATAAATTTGGGGAAAGAGACATTAATTAAGGATTTTAATTGTATAGAAATATCCAAGGTGGCACTGTGTATTCCACCTCATCACTGTAGTTAACGTCCGTTGAAGAAAGTTCACGGTGGGTGTCTTTTGTCAAAAGTTAAATATCATTGGGGGGCTATTTTGTCGTTAAAATGTTTTGGGGGTGATTTTGTCAGCGACAAAATTTTTCGGGGGTTAATTTGGTACTTCACTCAATTTTTAATTCAAGGTAATAAGGAGATTCAGTGACGGAAAAATCACATGCCTTGTTGGATGTGTTTTCATTTTTGAGGTATGAAATCTATAATATCTTTATCGTTACATTCTAAATTATTTTATAAACTTTGGTTTTAAAAGTAAAATAACATTTTTTACTTTGCATACATTCAGGTTTTGTATTTCTATTGACAATATTTTGGGAAATTTGACCCAATGACAAAATCTTTCCCACCTTGGGTGGTTTATTGGAACAATAATAAGTTGTAAGAAGCTGTTGCAACTGAGCTTCGACCTCCAGTGGTAAGTTTATTTAAAATTTATATAATTCAAATATTTTATATTTGTTGGATTTCATTCTCTATATTGTTGTAATTCAACATGGTATTGTCCAAGGTGATGATTTACCCAAAAGATTGCCAAAAGCTAAGGTAAGGAGGAATGTGGTACCTCTTGACATGGTGGAAGAGCCTTTAGATTGATAGACAAAGAAGAAAAAGGAGATGAAAAAGAAGGAAAAGAAGAAAAAGGAGATGAAAGGAAAGGAGATGGAAAAGAAGGAAATGAAGAAGGACATGACAAAGAAGTTCATGGAAAAGAAGATGGAAAAGAAGGTGAAGGAAATGGAAATGAAATTTTTAATTCAATAACTCAAGCGTAAGTATAATCCATAATGGATTTCTTTTTTTTCATTTTTGATTATATTAGTTGAATTATATAACTATTTAGTTTAATTATAGCACTTTTCTAGTTGGATTATAGCATTTTTATAAAGTTCCATTATAGTACTGCTTTGATTGAATTGTAGTAATATTTTAGTTTGATTATAGTCTTTTTTTAGTTGGATTATAACACTTATTTAGTTGGATTATATAACTGTTTTAGTACTTTTTTGATTGAATTGTTTTACTATTTTTAGTTTGATTATAGTTCTTTTTTAGTTGGATTATAGCACTTCTTTAGTTGGATTATATAGTTGTTTTAGTTGGATTATAGCAATACTTTAGTTGGATTATAATATTATTCTAGTTGGATTATAGCAACTATTTAGTTGGATTAGAGTATTGTTTTTAGTTGGATTATAACACTTATTTAGTTGGATTAGAGGTACTGTTTTTAGTTGGATTATATAGCTGTTTTAATTAGATCATAACAATGCTTTAGTTGGATTATAGAACTATTTTAGTTGGATTATAACACTTATTTAGTTGGATTAGGATACTGTTTTTAGTTGCATTATATAACTGTTTTAGTACTTTTTTTGATTGAATTATTTTACTATTTTTAGTTTGATTATAGTTCTTTTTTAGTTGGATTATAACACTTCTTTAGTTGGATTATATAGCTGTTTTAGTTGGATTATAACAATATTTTAGTTGGATTATAGCATTATTTTAGTTGGATTATAGTACTTATTTAGTTGAATTAAAGTACTATTTTTAGTTGAATTATATAGTTGTTTTAGTTGGATTGTAACACTTCTTTAATTTGATTATAGCCTGATCATATTATATGTTAATATAAAACTTCTAGTTTATTTTTGCAGATCTTGTGATGATTCCTTTTTTGAGAAGTTTGACCTGGATGATGCTGTTAGCCTGACCACGAAGGATGAGACTGCAGAAGCTCAATCAAAACTCATTTGCAAGGATCTTGGTCTAGGAGGGCCCTCCTTTAGTTTGGGAATAAGTCAATCTTCCACAGAAACATTTGCTAAAGAAAAGGAAATAGAAGAATCACAGGAAGAGCTAGAAGATTTCATACAGTATGATGTTCCTGATGATTTGGCTGAAGGCATGTACCAGTGGCTAATGGACCACAAAGGGGACGTAAATTTTGAAGTTGGTCAACTGAATACTCGGATGGATTGCTGGTTGATAAGGGGGGATGCAAAAACGATGCTGCCACATTCATACATCAGTTCGGACGTCATCAACTTTGCATCATTCATTCTGAACAACTCTAATTCTGAGAAATTCAAAGAAGATACTTATTGCATTGCCCCTAGTCTCCTGGTATGAGTTATACTTACTGATTTAATTAGATTGTAGTACTTTTTATAGTTTGGATTCTTATACTGGTTTTAGTTGGATTAATTTTGCTAATATAAAACTTTTATATTTTATTAGTCTGCAATGGTGCTTGGAGATAATGTCACTCCAATTCTCAGTGATTGTCCATACAAGCCTTTACCATCCAAATAATCTCCACTTTACTTTGACCCAAAGAGATTGAAAGGAAGGAAATTGGTATGCAACTTTTGATTTTTCTATTTTTCTATCTGTGAAATTATATTTTTATGATATTTTTAAAGTTTTATTTTTCTTTGTGGATTAGATATTCCTACCGTGTTGTTGGCACGAGCATTGATTTCTTTATGCATTTGATATTGTCAACAATATCTTTAATGTGCTGGATGCATTACATACATCATGTCCATCAGAGGATCGTAATCTGGTTGACAATTATGCGGTATGATACTTGAACGATAAAAACTAATATAAAATACATCATTTTTTTAATTTTTTAGTTGGATTATAGCATTGTGTTAGTTGGATTATAGTACTATTTTTAGCTGGATTATTGGAGAACTGTTGTAGTTAGATTATAGTTCTGTTTTAGTTGGATTATAGCACTTTCTTAGTTGGATTATGTAACTGTTTTAGTTGGATCATACCACTTCTAAATTTGTTTTGTTTGATACATTGAATGCAGATAAAGTATTTACTTGATGTCATGCGTATTGCATCAGCATACCCAACACAATTGCATGGAGACCCTCCCATTAGATATGTAGATCTGCTTGGACAAAAAAACTTGTAATATTTGTTTTATTGTTGTTTAATAAATTTATTTATTTTATCCTTATATATAAATTAACAATTATAATATTTGTTGATTTGATGTCTCCAGCCATGAGTGTGGACTGTTTGTATTGAAGTGGTTGGAGCTTTGGACGCCAGGAGTTAAATTGTAGTCGTGGGATGAGGTATATTATATTAGTTTGTTTTTATATTATTCCTTTTTAAAAGTGTTTTATTTCTGTTGCATAATACATAGCATTTTTAGTTGGATGTTAGCACTTTTTTAGTTGGATTATAATACTATTTTTAGTTGGATTATATAACTGTTTTAGTTCGATTATAGCATTTTTATATAGTTCCATTCTAATACTGTTTTGATTGAATTGTAGTACTAATTTTAGTTTGATTATAGTTCTTTTTTAGTTGTATTGTAGCACCTTTTTAGTTGGATTATATAGCTGTTTTAGTAATACATATTTTTTTTTACAGAAAACATGTCAAGAATTTAGGAAAGAGCTGATTCTTGGACTTGTATTGAATGAGCAAAACGCACTCAAGGAAACTGTTTTGGAAGGTGCAAGGGAATTCATGAAAAGCAGTGGCCGGATCTATCAAAGGAAGCGTGAAAGGAAGTCAAGTCGCCATCAGAGGAGTCCATATGATCATGCTAAAGGTGAAACTGGTGCTGCTAAAAAGAAGATTCGTCTCAAGAAATGAAACATACATTTTGGACATGTTTTTTTATAGACAATTGTTATTTGTGATTGTTGGATACTGTTTTTTTGTGAAGAATAGAATGTTAGGTTATATTTTTTAAGTTGATAAAAAAGTTGGTGGATTTTTTGTTTCTGTATAGTTTGCATTAGATTTTCTGCATATAGTTGGATTAAATACATGTATCACAAGAAAATATTTTAAAAATGTATAGTTTTTTTCTCCTTTTTTTTCATATATTTAGTTATTTTTATGCCATTTTTTTAGTTATGTTGGATTATTCTATTTTATAATTGGACTCTAAATAAAAATCAGATTTAATCCAACATAATAAAGACCACAATCCAACATAATAAAGACCATAATCTAACATCCAAGTGGGGTGACTCTAAATAAAAATCATATTTAATCCAACAAAATAAAGACCATAATCCAACATCCAATGAGTGAATATGGAATCTAAATAAAAGTCATATTTAATCCAACATAATAAAAATCATAATATAACATCCAAGTGAGGTGAATATGGACAATAAATAAAAATCATATTTAATCCAACATAATAAAAACCATAATCCAACATCTAAGGGGATGAATATGAAATCTAAATAAAAATCAGATTTAATCCAACACAATAAAGACCATAATTCAACATAACAAAGACCAAATTCCAGTTTGATTATAACACTTATTTAGTTGGATTATAGTACTGTTTTTAGTTGGATTATATAACTGTTTTCGTTCGATTATAACATTTTTATATAGTCCCATTATAATACTGCTTTGATTGAATTATAATATTATTTGTAGTTTGATTATATTTTCTTTTTAGTTGGATTATAACACTTATTTAGTTGGATTATATAGCTGTTTTAGTAATACATATTTAGAAAAGGCTTAAATATCATTTTAGTCCACTAACTTCACATAAATTCTGATTTTGGTTCATTATCTTTAGATTTATCACATTTAGTCCCACTAGCTTTCAAATTGTGAGCACTTTTGGTTCAATATTAGTCAATTAGTAAGTCAACGGACACGTCAGCAAAGTCAACCGACACGTCAGCAAAGTCGATGGCCATCTCAGCTAAGTCAACGTCCACGTCAACAAAGTCAACGACCATGTCAGCAAAGTCAACTGTCACGTCAGCATCGTTAAGTCCACGTCAGCACAGTGGACTAAAATTGACAATTTTTTAAAGCTAGTGGACTAAATGTGACAATTCTAAGGATAGTGGACTAAAATCAAAATTTGTATAAAGCTAGTGGACCAAAATAATATTTAAGCCTTTAGAAAACATTTCAAGAATTTAGAAAAGAAACCATAATCCCACATAATAAAGATAATAAATCTAACATCCAATGAGTGAATATAAATTAAAATGATTTTTATATTTCTCACTATGATTCCTAGTTCTGAACTAGTGAAATTGATTGGATTTTGAGTATTATTATTAACTTATTTACTGAATAAAACAAAATAAATTTGCAGAGTGCTAGCCTTGAATTAGAGTACCTGACAAATTACCTAGCTGAACTAACCTTGATGAATTATAGTTTCTTGAATTTCCTCCCCTCTATTGTCGCTGCATCGGCCATGTTCCTCGTGAAATTGACATTAGGATCAATAAAACCACTATAAATGTGCAACATCCAAAATGTGCAATATAAATGTTTTGATTATTTCGTTGCCTATAAGTGTTTGGATTATCACTGCAAAACAACAACAATTTACACTTGTCATGTTGGATCATTTAATGACTCTTCTAGCCAAGCACAATAATTGACAAAATTTGTAGTTTCTGCTCCAGATATCCCCCCACTGCTGCTGGAGGTGGAATCTCAGGTACATAGCAAGACCCATTAGATGCAATTGATGAAAAACCTTCGAATTCCCCTGCATTTCTATTGTTTGGTTGATTTGTTTTCTCTTTTTTCTTCTTGTTTTTTATTTTCTCAACTGTGGATTGTACTCTCGATGCACGCTTTCGCCCTTTTCGTGAAACATGTGGTGGACTCAGTATAGAATCATTTTCCATCTAAAACAATAAAAAACATAACATAGAAGAACAAAAATATGGACAAAAATTGAATCAATTAAATAATGAAATAATATTACCTGAACTTGTAAAAGAACATTCCGTTCATTTATGCCATTTTGATCAATCTCAGAAGCACTGCCACCTTGTTTTGCAACAATTCTCCAAGCTGCATCAAGGAAGCGGTGTACCGTTTCAGTAAGATCAGGATGAGATGTTGCTACCTCAGCAATGTCATAAAACTTTCTACACATGCCGTCATATCGCTTGATGTCAGGCTCCATACGACTAGGATCATGCCTACTTTTTATCCTCGAATGCGTTCGTCTCACATTTTTGCTCCACCGAGATAGTATATACTTTTCCGGCAATTTCTTCACTCTATTTGAGCTTAGAACAGAGAATGAGTGGCGACATAATATTCCACGAGACTCAAACAGTTTGTATTCACAAATCACATCAATGGAGGTTGTGTCAAGAGTAACATTGAAAACAAAATCCATTTGCAACCCATTGACGTTAAGTTCTTCAACAACCTCATATGTAACAACTGAACCGTCATTGAAAACTGTATTCACTGAACAATTAACCTTCGCCCTCAACTCGTCTTGAACTTCCCCAAACTTGGCTCGTGTGTATTCAGATTGAAATTGTTTCTCGATTGGTGAATTTGTTGCACAAGGCACAATTGTGTGGAAGTCTATGTCATCTGCCTCTTGTTCTTTGTTCGCCCTAGCAGAAAGACAATTGTCAAATTGCCTTATAAATTGTTGAAGATTGCTTCTTGGTGTCAAGTAACTTTTCATAAAAGCATGAATAGACTCACTCCTCTGTGTGCTGCTCATTCCTGCCCAAAAAAATCCGTTCACAAAGGTTGGGCCCATCGAGAACGTTCATTAAACAAGCCTGAACATTAAGAAATAAAATATTAAAACAAAAAAAGGAATAGTCCAACAAAATATGGACCATAATCCAACAAAATTAAGACTGTAATCCAACTAACCAATGTATTGGATGAAATTAATCAAACTAATCAAATTATCCACGGCAGTAAATATGAATTATAAATAATGAAAAAATAGATTTAATCCAACAAAATAAATATCATAATCCAACAAAAATCAAGAGTGTAATCCAATTAACCAATGTATTGGAATTAATCAAAACAAATCAAATTATGCACGGGGAGTGGGGGAGTAAATATGAATTCTAAATTAAAAAAGAGATCTAATCCAACAAAATAAGGACCATAATCTAACAAAAATGAAGACTATAATCAAACTAACCAATGTATTGGAATGAATCAAACTAATCGAATTATCCACGAGAGTAAATATGAATTCTAAAAGAAAACAGATTTAATCCAACAAAATAAATATCATAATCCAACAAAATCAAGACTGTAATCCAACTAACCAATGTATTGGATGGAATTAATCAAACAAATCAAATTATGCAGGGGGAGTAAATATGAATTCTAAATTAAAAAAGAGATCTAATCCAACAAAATAAGGACCATAATCCAACAAAAATGAAGATTGTAATCAAACTAACAAATGTATTGGAATGAATCAAACTAGTCGAATTATCAACGAGAGTAAATATGAATTCTAAATAAAAAAACATATTTAATCTAACAAAATAAAGATCATAATCCAACAAAATCAAGACTATAATCCAACTAACCAATGTATTGGATGGAATTAATCAAACAAATCAAATTATGCAGGGGGAGTAAATATGAATTCTAAATTAAAAAAGAGATCTAATCCAACAAAATAATGACCATAATCCAACAAAAATCAAGTCAGTAATCCAACTAACCAATGTATTAGAATGAATCAAACTAATCAAATTATCCACGGCAGTAAATATGAAGTATGAATAAAAAAACAGATTTAATCTAACAAAATAAATATCATAATCCAACAAAAATCAAGACTGTAATCCAACTAACCAATGTATTGGAATTAATGAAATCAAATTATGCACGGGGTGGGGGGATTAAATCAAGAGTGGAATCTAGCTTAAAAAATGTTGTTTACCTACAAGCCATTCATTTTCACTAATGTTGTATTTGTCCAAAAATTCAATCCACTTGATATCAAAATGCACCTCAGATCTTGATTGTCACACAATACGAGAAGGTCATTACAGATATCCTTTGCATGTTTGTAACGACCAATCTTTTCAGGGACCTTTTTAAGAATATGTCATATGCACCACCTATGTCGTGTGCTTGGTTGTGATGACTCTATGGCATTTTTCATAGCTTTACATTGATCTGTGATAATCCTCAAAGGTGCTTTGCCTCCTATGCATCTTACCCATGTATTGAACAACCAAATAAATGCATCAGTGTCTTCACAAGAGAGGAGTGCGCATCCGAGCAACACAGATTGTCCATGATGATTGACCCCAACAAATGTTGCAAAAGGCATGTCATATCTGTTTAAAATCCACATAATTGAAAAAAAATTTGTTAGTTATTAAATTAAGTGAATATTGTGAGCAAAATAAAATTTTCAAAAATAAAAAGTACCTATTTATTTGGTAAGTTGTGTCAAAACTTATTACATCACCAAAATACTCAAATGCAGCACAACTACGTGCATCTGCCCAAAAAACATGTTTAATACGTCTCTGGTCATCCAGTAGTATATCATAAAAGAAGTTCCTATTTTGTTCTTTCATCCTATCAAAGTAACCAATCAAAGTAGCAGCATCCCCTTCTTTACAAATTGTGCGTAAACTTCTTTGCATGTAGCTACGAACATCCTTCTCACTATAACTCAATGCATCATACCTGAAAAATAAAAACAAATCCATCTTAGTCAAATTTTTTGAATATCCCATGTTACTAATGAATACAAATTTAAATACACACCCGCCAGCTCCTTGGACAAGACTTTGGTATGTCTTGTTGAGTCTAACAAGTAACATCAACATCATTGTTGGTATCAATCACTCGTCTTGCTTGCATGTTTATAGTACGGTTCCCTTTCAATGATCTCGCCCTAGATGGGATGAAATCATAGGAATGTTCCATTACAAACCTTGTAATCACATATTCACCTATGTTATTCATAGACACAATAATTCGTGCACCATATTGGGCAGATGATGTTGGATTGGTTTTAACAATTTTTTTTATCTTCGACTTTCGATAGCCCTCATTATAAGCCAATATAAGATACGTTACTATTTTGTCTTCTGTCTTTTTAGTGCTTCTTGTCTTGAAAGTGAATTCAACCCTTGATGCATAAGTTTTATAAAAAGCCTTTACTTCCTGAACTGAACCAAATTTTATCCCCATTGCAGGAGATTTAGCAACACCCTACAAATATAAACAGAATAAGGATTAACTAAACAAGTAATATAATCCAACAAAATAAACATGACAATAGATTTGTTGCTTGGTACTTGAGCTTTTCGTGATAGAGTTGAAAATCATATTTAATCCAACATAATAAAGACCTTAATCTAACATAATATAAACTATAATCCAAAAAAAAAGGCAGTGAATATGAAATCTAAACAAAAATCAGACTCACTCCAACAAAATAAGGTCCATAATCCAACATAATCACAAATGTAATCGAACAATCCACAGATTTGAACAACATAATTCATCTAAACAAAAAACAAGTAATATAATCCAACGAAATAAAACATAACAATAGATTTGTTTCGTACTTGAGCTTTTCGTGACAGAATTGAGAATCATATTTAATCCAACATAATAAGGACCTTAATCCAGCATAATATCAACTATAATCCAACATAAAAGGTGTGAATATGAAATCTAAACAAAAATCAGACTCAATCCAACAAAATAAGGTCCATAATCCAACATAATCACAACTGTAATCCAACAATCTACAGATCTGAACAATATAATTCATCTAAACAAAAAACAAGTAATATAATCCAACGAAATAAAACATAACAATAGATTTGTTGCTTCGTACTTGAGTTTTTTCGTGACAGAATTGTGAATCATTTTTAATCCAACATAATAAGGACCTTAATCCATCATAATATCAACTACAATCCAACATAAAAGGCAGTGAATATGAAATTTAAACAAAAATCAGACTCAATCCAACAAAATAAGGTTCATAATCCAACATAATCACAATTGTAATCCAACAATCCAGGGATCTGAACAACATAATTCATCTAAACAAAAAACAAGTAATATAATCCAACAAAATAAAACATAACAATACATTGCATTCGTGAACGAGGACAACCTCTTCTTCATTTAGGATTAAACTACATCTTCTTCAACCTCATGAAATTCGTACTTTGATAAACATCGAAAACAACATAAAAGAACATCTATGCATGAGAAATTTCAAAAAGTAAATAGCGATCGATGAAATCCAAGAATACCTCATTCACGACTGCTTCATCTTTGTTCTCCATAGAAAATCTTTGTATGATTATTAGAATTAAATGAAACGATTTTGCCCGAGAAGCTCCTTCTCAATCTTGGTGATTCCTGCAATTTTCTGTGATAAATGATACAATATGTTTCTGGATTTGATCACGAAAAGATATGGAGAGAGAGAGAATCTTGATTCCGTTATAAAAGGTTGTTAGAGCGCGTGATATGAGAGAAGAGTATTTTATTTAAAAAGTACGGTATACGTGTATTTGGTATATTTATATATTGGTGGCTGATTAGTGGCTGATTGTTGGTGTACACGTAGCACATCTCATTTTAATTATAGACAAAACTCCCAAATTAGTCCTTTCAAAATTTACAATCGGACATTTCAGTCCCTCCAGAATGAGAAAGTAAAAATTAGCCCCTACACATGTTAGACGTCAGACTTATTAGTCCCTCTGTTAATCTTTTTAAACGGAGATGATGATCTGGCAGTAACGGTGATGATGTGGCACCGTTAAATGACACATTACCATCACCGTAAACTAAATGGCGTCGTTTTGATGTTCCAAATTATTATTTCACTTAACCTCACCCAACCTCTTTCTCCTCCCACACTTCACTTAAGTTAAATATATATAAATTTGGCGGTTTTGTCTTAATTATAACTTCTCTTATGCTATTATTTAAAAATATATCTATACATTTTGATAAAAACTCAAGACGACAAGATACATATATCTACCAAAATGATCTATTATAAAATTAAAATATCTCATCATATAAAAAAGAATAATATAATTTAACATTAAAGATATTGATAATATATAATATATTTTGAAAATATTAATATATCGTACTAAAAAATTTAGGGGACCAATCTATATAATATTGTAAAAGAAAGGTTATGGTTGATTACCAATTTGCCCATTAATTGAGTCTCTATAAATGTGACAGGTATGCAATTTTAGGTATAATTTATTTTTATTCTTTCAAGATATTTACAAATCTTTAATGTATCCTTTAAAAATTAATATCTAATATGTATCTTTTATTTTATTTAGAATAATTGATTTTATGCCTAAAATATTTGGAAATGATAATATTTGATTTGGAAATGTCTATTCACATTTCATAATATAAATTTGAAAAATCTTATTTCGAATTATATATGATAAAATCTTCTTTATATAAATTTTCTATTCACATTATAAAAAATCTTCTTCTGGATTCTTTTATTTGTTTACAGCATTTGATGTTAAATTATGGTCAAATATATATAATATTATAAAAGAGAGGTTATGGTTGATTACCAATTTGCCCATTAATTGAGTCTCTATAAATGTGACACGTATGCAATTTTAGGTATCCTAAATGTGAAACGTATGCAATTTTAGGTATCCTAAATGTGACACGTATGTAATTTTAGAATATTCTTTTTTATTTTCGTCGTTATTGATTACCGAAATTACATGATTGATTAACTGTCTCACGGGAAATGAAAAACATAAATAATGAACATGTGTTTTAAGAGAGAGAAGAATTATGAATTATTAGTAATTATTAATGTTTGATAATTAGTGATATTTGAATATTTTACCTGTATTTTACAGATTGATAATTAGTGGATATTTTAGAGAATTTTAATTTAGTGATTGATATTATATATTTTTAATATTTTTTGTTAATTAGGAATAATTATGAACATGAATTAGTAAATTTTTAATATTTTTATTGATTGTTGGACGGGAATAGATATGAATAATTAGTAATTATTCATGATTGATAATTATTAGTTTTTGAATATTTTCTATGATTTCGGTAATTTTTAGTGATTGATAATCTATAAATTATGATTATTTTTTGTTGTCTATTGAAAGAGAATAATTGTAAATACTTCATGAATACGAATTCGATATTGAAAAAGATGAAAACTAATTACGTGATTGAATAATTTTATTTGCATCCACTAATATAATAATAATTTCATTGTGTATTTGTAATACCTCGGGTAGTATGAGTTTTTATGAGTAAGAGGTCACGATACATCCCGGGGAGGCAAGACACCTAGCGGGCCCCACCTCTCTTTTCTTTTCCTTTTTCCTTCCCTTTTTCTCTTCTCCCTCCCGTGCTCTCTCTTCTTCCTCACCCCCTCCATTTCTTTTCTTCTTCTTCTCTCTACATCTCTCTCTCTCTAAGAAACCTTCACCAATCTTGAAGATCTTTGTGTCAAATCTCATCTCTTGGCTTGTGGGTAAGTGTAGAGTATTTCTTTCTCTCCATTGGTCTCTCATTCCTCTCTATTTTGGATTTGGGGGCTTAGGGTTTATTATTGGGATTTTCGGATTTGGGGAAAATCTGAAGTTTGTGATGTGTTCTCTAGGGCTCAATCAACTAGGGAAGCTCTGGGCAACTCATCCTAGCTACGGATTGAGCCATGGACTCCATTGGAGTATTTTGTGAGTAATGAGTTATTTATAGTTTATAATTGATTTTGATTGTTATTGTGAAATATATGTTATGATAGTTGATAGGGATTGCTATTGGATGATAATTGATTGATTTTGCATGTTGGTTGAGTTTGATTTTGATGGATGGTAGTGAAAAAGTGGATTTGGGGAAGTTTTTCGCGTAATTTTTCGCAGAAAATCACTACTGGTGCTGTTGGTAATCGATTACCACGAACTGGTAATCGATTACGTAATCGATTACGCATAGTAAAAATTCACAAAAATCATATTTTAAAGGCTGTAATCGATTACACGAATTGGTAATCTATTACAAGGCTGTATATTTGCGAAAAATCATCTTCCAGAACCAAATTTTTCTACTATAATCGATTACAGTGAGTCTGTAGTCGATTACACAGTGTAAAAACTTCATTTTTATGATTCTAACTCATTGCTTCCATGTGTTTAAGTTATACCTCCATTTCCCCTCGTTCACCACTACCCGAAAACTTGACACTTGAGTGTTTATGATGATAATTTGGTATTGGATGAGATTGGATGTGTGGGAATCGAGAAATGACTTTGTTTTATGTAATAATATGATAAGGATATGATGATAATATGATTATGACATGATGATGATTTGATGTTGTTGTATTAATGATATGATGATGATGAAACGACGATGCGTTAATGGTATCTAAAGAGTGTGATGATGATACGATGATGATTTGATGTTGTTGTGTTATGATACGACGATGATAGGAGTATGAACGGAAATACGTTTATGTGAGATAGGTATTATGTGGAGAGGATAAAATTCGAAAGTCAATAAAGATTGGTGACACGACCTGAGGAGGGGCAGGGCTTCCGGGGTTCCTTATAGTATAAGTCCGAGGAGGAGCTGGGCTCCCGGGGCACGAATAAGGATCTGAGGAGGGGCGAGGCTCCCGGGATCCATAAGTAAAACACTTTTAATCAAAAGAGAGCGTGAGACGAGTTCAACGTAAAAGTTATTAGAATATTATGATTGTGAACTATGGATACTTGTAGGTAATTGTTGTCTGCTGAAGCATAAACTATTTTTAATCTATTATTCACTGAGCGTATGATTTACCCATTCATACAAACCATTTTCAGATTCAGGTGCAGATCAGGAGGCGAATCCTTCCGTCCCTCCAAGTTCTTAGCTTTGGTGAGCCTCGGTGTTTAGAGGCGTTATGTTATTTTCTATCGTTCTGTAGTGTGCTCCATAAGTTTACAAACAGGATTGTCTATGTTATGTGTATTTGATGTAGTCTAATTAAGACTTGTTGTATTATGTTGATTCTGAGTTAAGTAGGATGTTATGTTTGGATTGTATGGGTTATGAGTATAGGGTGATACTTGAGAACCCTATTATATGTATGGATTATACGTGATGTGTGTTATTAAAGTAGCTGTGATTGTTGTTGTTTAGCTTGATATTGTGTGGAATCCAGGTTAAGGCTGACATGAGACTTGGTGTCTCATGTGTCGGTCACGGATTCGTGTTGGGTCGTGACAAAGTTGGTATCAAAGACTAGGTTTGAGTTTTGTAACTTATGGAGCAATTGTTCTTCAGTAGGGTGACAATAGTGTAAATGATTGCCGGCCCATTTTCAAAAAACTGTGACTCTAAGGAAGACAATTTTAGGATGTTATAATAGGATCTTGTCAGTATAGGTTTTCTCGTCGTTGTATCCCTACTATCTAGGGATATGCACACCTTGTGGAGTGTTTCCTATGCTTTTTTTTTCTAAGTGATATGCCACCCGGATAGGTGTGAGGATGTTACGTTAAGGATATGCTTGAAAGGGAGGTATTCCCTTGTTAGGGAACTCCTACCCTTTCTGTAGGGATGCGATATAGACCATCCATGCTGAAGCGATGAGAGAGATT
Source organism: Aeschynomene evenia (assembly GCA_013621005.1). Lineage (NCBI taxonomy): Eukaryota > Viridiplantae > Streptophyta > Magnoliopsida > Fabales > Fabaceae > Aeschynomene > Aeschynomene evenia. The sequence continues at coordinate 9,209,893 of CM024271.1, forward strand.
CATCGAGTGCCCAGCACCGTGATATAGATTTTGAATAGTCGGAACCAGAGAAGCAACGAGATGTGACCCTACATGAAGAGGGCACCACAAGGACATGAACCACAACCTGATGACGGGAATGAAGTCTGGAATTCTACCTAAGGTTGACCTGCCGAAGTTCTCAAGAGACCCCATGGGCGAAGACCCTTAGGAGTTTTACACAGGGCTACCGAGTTCTATAGGCCCTTCGATGTCATGAGATGTTGAACGTGGACATAACAACCTACTCTATATAAGGGAATGTTGTTCCTTGGTACGAGGTGTTGGTGAAAAGAGGCAAGTGACGGGATGCTACCGCCGGTGTGGGAGGAGTTCGTCAAAGTCTTCGGAGGAAGGATAGTCTCGGATATTTAAGAAGGGTTGTTAGCATATTAGTTTTAAGCTCAAGTAGGTCCTAATTATGTTGGTATTTGAGTGCGCTATAGAGTTCAGTTGGGTTATGCAACTATGTGATTCATGAAGTCACATGAGAAGGAAGGAAGTCAAGTGGATTACGAATGGGCTAAGGAACCCGATGTGCTTAGATCTGTATTTTTGGATAAGGAGAATGCTTTTATCCAAGTTCACGGGCGTTGGCCCTAGTATCGATAACACACAAGAGGAGTAAAGAGCTAATAGAAGTTTGAAAGAGAAGAATAGACAAAGGATAGTAGTTAGTAAGGATGTTTCAAGTGATCTTTACGGCTATTGGAACCGCTACCTTACTTCTAGAGGAAGATTCGGGTCGGTGAGGACCACAACTAGAGTCAGGTCGGGTCGGAGTCTTGATTCAGCAGTATGTTTCCATGGTTAGGGTCGTTTAGGCCTCATCGCCCTCTTTGGAACTCGTGCAAGAGGTTTCATTCAGGGTTATACTGTCAGAGTCTGAACATATGTTTTGGAATTAAGCACTTGGGACACCTTGTGTCGTAATGTCCTCGCTTGGTGAGAGGCCCCCGACACTAACCTGACTCGACCTACCCTACCCTTCTGACACCACCTTTGATAGTTGTATCTTCAACTAGCCTTCCGGACAAGTCTGACAGAGGTGAAGCGAGAGGAAACCATGACTGGATCCAAGGTGGTGGATATCGATGTTGTCCTTGGGTATGGGCTTGTTACCTTCTTTCATGCATCAGTAATTTCTACCTCAGGCAGGGATGATCTGTTTTCCCTATGGCAGAAGCCTGGTATATCAATAGGATTGGTGTGTGATTCCTGCCTGTTGATCTCGTCTCTGAGTGCTATGCATGGCTGTTCATGGTGGACCCCAAGAAAGAAGGAGCAATCTAGATGTGGCCAAGGCCACGATGTTAACCAGGATTTTCTTGGACTTAGTCAGTCGTTGTTGACACTTCTGTTCAGGGTTTCTTGGCAACAGTGGTGCCGTCGACATAGTCAATTAAAGATGGTGTTCGCTCTCAGTGGTCAGAAGTCACAAGCAGAGTTTCCAAAAAGCTTAAGGAGTGCGTGAGCACTGCCTCTATTCTTATAAAGTTGGGATCAGGAGGGCCCCAGTGTAACGATGGTTCGAGTACAACATTTGAAAGTTCTCTTGGGAATCATGGAAAGGTGCTGCCTATGTTTAAGAAAGTTAAAACAACGTGAGTAGGGACATTTCACCCACAAATGGAAGGTGCTTGTAATGAAGTTTGCTCTTGAGATTTGAGGACACGTAGGTGGACACGATGTTTGAGGATTATGTGCAATGTTATTCATCGCCTGGGAGAAAGCTTATAAGGTTGTTGATGTTATGAGACAGAAGTCCATGTGTTGTTTATCTTTTATTGTTTCTACGGTCAAACCCCAGTGGATGAAGTATGGCAGATGAATATGAAGGGGTTGCATTTTAATTCAGGAAGACAAGGTGTAATTCTAACACACGATGAGACTTAGTGGTCTTGATTCAGATCAGTATGTCACAAAGAGAAGATCCAAGGGTGAAAGAGCTTAAGGCTAACGATGATGATGTAAGAACTTGGGATTTTCATTGGAATCGAAAAAGGGACGTTGAGATGAAGTAGGAGTTTTGGTGTACCAAGGTATGTGACTTGAGAAGGTTAATTGTAAAGGACACCCACAATGTTATATGTTCGGATCACCCAAGAAATGCTAAGAGGTATTGAGACCGGAATGAGTTATTTAGTGGGAAGACATGAAGAGAACTGTGATAACTTGTGTTTCTCGTTGATTGACATATCAGCGGGTTAAAGTTGGTAAGGATTGACATGGATTTGGTGATAACCTTACCTTGTAGATTTTGGGACATTTGACTCTATATGGTTTACAGTGGGCTAGATGATCTAGTCGGCTCATGTCAATTGGTAAAGAGAACTTATGTGGTATTCGGTTATGTTCAACTCTCCGCTAATGTTATTGTACAAGAACATGGAACTCCCTTCTCCATTGTCTCAGATCGAGAGATTCAGTTCACCTGGTATTATTGAAGTAAGTCGGGAGGCGTGAGGGAACCGCCTCGATCTTAGCGATGTTTTTCACCTCAGGATGTGAGGGCATTCCAAATTCTGGAAGGCAGGCTCCAGAGTGTTGGACATGATTTCGTAGAAGATGAGGATCACGTGTATCTTTGTGTTGGTCTTATGATATCAGTAAGTAGGCCAAGTGTTGGCATGACTCATTCTTGAGGCTCGATAAGAGGAAGCAGAATTGCGGAATCTGTGTGGAATAATTTGAGAGTGGCGGAGTAGAGGTTTTGGAGTTAGACTTAATGAAAGCCGAAGGCAGATGATAGCAACGGGAGATGGACCTTGATGTTCTCTTTAGAGAGTCATGTATCCCTCTGAGTCACGAAAGTGAAGGACGTGATGAGACTTGGAAAGTGATGTAAGTATTTATCCGACCCATCTCGTGTCCTAGAGCATCACGTGTTACCTTTGGACGAGCATGGGAATATGAGAAGGAACCGATGTCGGTTGTTGATCGACATGGTAAAGAAGAAAAGAAATGGGTGTCATAGGAATTGCTACAGTGAAGGTGGTTTGGTAGAACCACTTAGGTTAGGAGGCTACAGGGGAACCAGAGGAAGCCATGAGGGCTAGATATCCTCACCTCTCTTATGACACCCAGGTAAGCTCTCCTTTTCCTTTTGTGTTTGAATTCGGGGACCGAATTCTTTAAGGGGGGAAGATTGTAATACCTCGGGTAGTATGAGTTTTTATGAGTAAGAGATCACGATACATCCCGGGGAGGCAGGACACCTAGCGGGCCCCACCTCCTTTTTCTTTTCTTTTTTCCTTCCCTTTTTCTCTTCTCCCTCTCGTGCTCTGTCTTCTTCCTCACCCCCTCCATTTCTTTTCTTCTTCTTCTCTCTACATCTCTCTCTCTCTAAGAAACCTTCACCAATCTTGAAGATCTTTGTGTCAAATCTCATCTCTTGGCTTGTGGGTAAGTGTAGAGTATTTCTTTCTCTCCATTGGTCTCTCATTCCTCTCTATTTTGGATTTGGGGGTTTAGGATTTATTATTGGGATTTTCGGATTTGGGGAAAATCTGAAGTTTGTGATGTGTTCTCTAGGGTCTCAATCAACTAGGGAAGCTCTGGGCAACTCATCCTAGCTATGGATTGAGCCATGGACTCCATTGGAGTATTTTGCAAGGTTCTGAGAACCGGACCGGACATCGAACCGGTCGAGGAAGAGGTTCAGAGGTTCAGAGGTTCGGAGGTTCAACCGGTTTAACCGGAGGTTCAACCGAAAGTTCAAAATTGAACAATACTAAAAATAAAATACAAAATTTATAAAATATAACCAAGTTTTTCTTGATTTTCTTAAGCTTTTTTGTTATTTATATTTTTCTTGGGTTTATTTTCTTGGTTGTATTCTTGGGCTCCATGATAGAAATAGCTCATTTGTGTTATAAGTTTGATTGTATTCTTCACAAAAAAATAAAAGCCTTTTGGGCTTGCTAAAGCAAGAGGCCCAAACCATATCTTTGAAACCCTAATTCTAAAATTTGTCATTTAATTAGTAACCTCAGCCGCCACCTCTAATTTTCTCCCTTCTCTAAATTTTTTATTTTCTCTCTTTTTGAAATATTGGCTTCTCTTTGTTGAACTGCATGTGCTTCTTCTTTTCTAATGCTGCTTGTGCTTCCTCTTCCTTCTCTCTTCTGGCTCGCTTCCATCATGTCAATGGTGGCAGCAACACACAGCGGAGGTGTCTTCGCCATTATCCTCCGCGAAGCACCCCTTCACCACAGCCTGAGCCACAAGCTTTATTCTCGGCGGCAAACAGGGTAATTGTCGGCGCTGCTTGTTTCTGGTGGGTGGTGGGTGGTGGTTGATCGCTGGAGTGGGAGAAATTTTTGTTTTTAATTTTTTCTCCTCACTTGACTATTTTGTTTTGGAAAAAAAAAAGTTCGTGGTCGTTCAAGACTCGCCAACCGCCAGTTTTTGCCGGTTGGCCGGTTAACCGGCGATTCGTGGCGATTCACAGGCGGGTCGCTCAAATCCGGCTTCAAGGATGAAAACGGACTGGATACAAGGCCGGTTCACGGTTTGACCGGTCGAACCGGCCGGTCCGGTCCTGTTTTCAGAACCATGGTATTTTGTGAGTAATGAGTTATTTATAGTTTATAATTGATTTTGATTGTTATTGTGAAATATATGTTATGATAGTTGATAGGGATTGCTATTGGATGATAATTGATTGATTTTGCATGTTGGTTGAGTTTGATTTGGATGGATGGTGGTGAAAAAGTGGATTTGGGGAAGTTTTTCGCGTTATTTTTCGTAGAAAATCGCTACTGGTGCTGTTGGTAATCGATTACCACGAACTGGTAATCAATTACGTAATCGATTACGAGAGTAAAAATTCACAAAAATCATATTTTAAAGGCTGTAATCGATTACACGAATTGGTAATCGATTACAAGGCTGTATATTTGCGAAAAATCATCTTCTAGAACCAAATTTTTCTACTATAATCGATTACAGTGAGTCTGTAATCGATTACATAGTGTAAAAACTTCATTTTTATGATTCTAACTCATTGCTTTCATGTGTTTAAGTTATACCTCCATTTCCCCTCGTTCACCACTACCCGAAAACTTGACACTTGAGTGTTTATGATGATAATTTGGTATTGGATGAGATTGGATGTGTGAGAATCTAGAAATTACTTTGTTTTATGTAATAATATGATAAGGATATGATGATAATATGATTATGACATGATGATGATTTGATGTCGTTGTATTAATGATATGATGATGATGAAATGACGATGCGTTAATGGTATGTAAAGGGTGTGATGATGATACGATGATGATTTGATGTTGTTGTGTTATGATACGACGATGATAGGAGTATGAACGGAAATGCGTTTATGTGAGATAGGTATTATGTGGAGAGGATAAAATTCGAAAGGCAATAAAGATTGGTGACACGACCTGAGGAGGGGCAGGGCTCCCAGAGTTCATTATTGTATAAGTCCGAGGAGGAGCTGGGCTCTCGGGGCACGAATAAGGATCTGAGGAGGGGCGAGGCTCCCAGGATCCATAAGTAAAACACTTTTAATCAAAAGAGAGCGTGAGACGAGTTCGACGTAAAAACTATTAGAATATTATGATTGTGAATTGTGGATACTTGTAGGTAATTGTTGTCATCTGAAGCATAAACTATTTTTAATCTATTATTCACTGAGCGTATGACTCACCCATTCATACAAACCATTTTCAGATTCAAGTGCAGATCAGGAGGCGAATCCTTTTGTCTCTCCAAGTTCTTAGCTTTGGTGAGCCTCGATGTTTAGAGGCGTTATGTTATTGTCTATCGTTCCGTAGTGTGCTCCATAAGTTTACAAACAAGATTGTCTATGTTATGTGTATTTGATGTAGTCTAATTAAGACTTGTTGTATTATGTTGATTCTGAGTTAAGTAGGATGTTATGTTTGGATTGTATGGGTTATGAGTATAGGGGTGATACTTGAGAACCCTATTATATGTATGGATTATATGTGATGTGTGTTATTAAAGTAGTTTTAATTTGGTTGTTGTTGTTTAGCTTGATATTGTGTGGAATCCAGGTTAAGGCTGACATGGGACTTGGTGTCCCATGTGCCGGTCACGGATCCGAGTTGGGTTGTGACAGTATTTTTATTGTTATATTTTCAAAATAAATTTATAAATAACATATTTTCGTTTAACTATATTTTATACAAATATTTTTTTCATTAATTATTTAATATCTTAAACGTAAAATTCAATATAATCTCATGCATCACACGGGGTATAAGACTAGTAATATTGTAAAAGAGAGGTTATGGTTGATTACCAATTCACTCATTAATTGAGTCTCTATAAATGTGACACGTATGCTAATTTAGGCGCCCTTTATTTTTTTCTTTCAGAATATTTACAAATCTTTAATGAATATTTTTAAATATTATATTCTAATATATATATCTTTTATTTTATTTAAAATAATTTATTTATAGTATTTAAAATAATTGTGTATAATATAGATTAATTAATTATCTTTCATATTCCAAACATATTTCTAATTTAATAAATAGAATTGCATGAAATTCAATTTTTTAAATAGTAAAGTAAGAAATTAATAAATTAATGAAATATTGAATAATATATTTTTAATTAAAAATATTATTCTATTTTTTAACTAAAAATATTGAAGAAAATTTATCTATCAAATACTTTGATACGGCTGCTCTTTCCAATTAATCAAACAGAGTAATGAGTATATATGTATGAGGGATTACAACAAATCAGTAAGTAAGTATTCTTGTAATTGAAATAAGAAATGAAATGGGTACTGCTCAGCTCAACCTGCAATAATCAAAGAAAGGGAAATAAGGATGAGAAACAGAGAGAAGATGATAGAAAGGAATGCAGAGAGAAAGGGTTCAGAGGAGAATGCTCACAATTCACACACACTTCTCTTGCCATGGCTATCCCGCTTAATACACGCCCATTCTGTTACTTGAGTTCGTTGCAATTTGGATGCATCATTTGGCCATTCTCCTTATGATTCAGATCAGACTCCACATGTGCTGCTCCCTTTGTGTGGAGTATTGCCAATCGGTTACTATCATTACCCCCTTCTTTAAAAGGGACCTTGCTCTTAAGGTCGAAAGAGGGAAACTGCAGCTTCATTTGCTCATACAACTCCCAAGTGGCTTCTTCATAAGTTAACGCATGCCACTTAATCAAGACCTCCTCTTGCCACCTGCCATTTTTCTTAATCATGTGGTGGCCTAGGACTTGTTGCGGTTGAAGCAAGATATTGCTGCCATCTGTGAGCAATGGTGAGGGAAAATGTGTTTGTATGTCTATATTATTACAGGTTTTGATTATGTCGGAATATCTTGAAGATTGATGATAAAAGAAATATCAAGTTAAAGAACTTCATAGTTGCCTCTAAGGTATTAGGACTTTATGTAAATCTCAAAGTTTAAGTAATTATAGAGACCACATAAATTATGATACTTGGTTTTGAAACATATTTAATTAAAGTCATTATATTCAAAACTTATTCTTGCTTTTTATGAAAAACACATCATATAAGTTTTGATTTACATAAAAACCATTTAACTGCGTTTAGAAATGTTTTTAATATGTTAAAAATGGTTTTTGCGAGTGTGTAATCGATTACCACGATATCGTAATCGATTACAACTTAAAAGATTTCAAAATTACATCAAACAGCTAGATGTAATCGATTACAGCAATCTCGTAATCGATTACCGTCATCGATTACAAAGTCGTGTAATCGATTACCGTAATCGATTACAAAGTCGTGTAATCGATTACACTGTGCAGAAAAACGTATCTTTTCATGAAAAATCACAATGGTTCATGCATGGATGCTTTCATACTCTATAAATACCATTGTAATCCGACCATTGATGTTAGATAACGTGCTTACACATTTCAAACTCTATTTTACACTTATCATTCTCAAGTTTTCATACTTATTGTGGTCATACATTTACTTATACACTTGAGATATTAGTTTGAGCAATCAACTTGTATTATCACTCTTTGAGAGAGATTTTCTTTGTAATCTTTATTCTAAACACTTCAGATTGTAAGGGTGTTTAAATCCCTTAGTGTTGAGTGATTTGTGAGAATCACAAAGTTAAAAGTCCATCTTGGATTGTAAGGGTGAGGAATCCCATAGGCAATCAAGGTGGTGTGTCATTGTAAAGTTGATAAAGAATAGTGGATCACCAAGAAGGAGTCTTGGAACTGGATGTAGGTCAAGTTGGTGACCGAACCAGTATAAATTCTTGTGTTTGCTTTCTTCTTCCTTAATCTTCTTTACTTCAAGTTATTTATTTTGTTAAATCACATATTATTCTCATATACTCACACTCTCATCTACCCAAAGCCAAATAATTTTTAATTGTCCATACCACATATTTACACTCAATTCACCCCCTCTTGAGTTATTAGAGGCTACTTGACTAACAAGTGGCATCAGAGCTAGTTTCTTGTGATAGGCTTAACCGCTTCAAGAATATGGCCTCTAATCCTATCCTATCCGAGGGAAATGCCATAAACCGTCCACCTATGTTCAATGGCCTCCTATACCCTTATTGGAAAAGTAGAATGAGGATATTCATAGAATTTATTGATCTAGATGTGTGGGACGCTGTGGAAAATGGTCCATATATTCCCAAGAAAATTGTTGATGGGAAAAGCATTATCAAAACTAGAGATGAGTGGGATGAAAATAATAAGAAGAAAGTCCAATATGACCTCAAAGCCAAAAACATCATTACTTCAGCCTTAGGACATGATGAATTCTTTAGAATATCAAACTGTAAGTCCGCAAAAGAAATGTGGGATACCTTAGAAGTCACTCATGAGGGAACCAATGAAGTCAAAAGATCTAGAATCAATAGCCTTACCCGTGAGTATGAGTTGTTTAGGATGAATCCTAACGAAAGCATTCAAGATATGCAAATGAGATTCACTTACATCATCAATCATCTTGCATCCCTTCAAAAGCATTATGCAAATGAAGACTTAATCAACAAAGTCTTAAGATGTTTGAGTAGAGGATGGCAACCAAAGGTAACGGCTATTATGGAATCAAGAGACTTGGCATCCATGACGCTTCCGACACTATTTGGCAAACTTCAAGAACATGAACTTGAATTGTCAAGGCTAAGTCAAATTGAAGAAGGTGACAAAAAGAAGAAAAGTATTGCTCTAAAGGCATCCACAAGTGAAGGTCAAAATGATGAAGAAGAGCAAGAAGATGAAGAAATTGATGAGAACATGAGTCTCTTTGTCAAGAGATTCAGTAAATTCCTAAAAAGGAATGGAAATCAAAGAAGAAGTCAATTTCCTCCTAAGAAAAACTTCATCAAGAAAGGAGAAGACAAACCAAACATTCCAAAATGCTATGAATGCGGAGAACCGGGTCACATAAAGGTTGAATGTCCAAAACTCTCAAAGAGAAATGATAAGTTTATCAAGAAAAAGAACTTCAATCATGAAAAGAAGAAAAGAGCATACATCACTTGGGAAGAAAATGACTCCGGCACATCAAGTGACTCCGATGATGAAGTTGCAAACTTGAGTCTCATGGCCATAGACAATGAAGATCAAAATGAGGTACACACAAATTCTGATCTTTCTCCTTCTTTTGATGACTTACAAGATGCGTTTAATGAATTGCATGATGAGTTCATTGATTTAACAAAAGAAGTTACAAAATCTAGGAAAACCATTAGTAAATTTGAGAAAGAAGTGCTAAAGTTAAATGAAGAAATTGATAGACTTCTTAAAGAAAATAAGATCTTAGAAAATGAGGAAAGAAATACATGTTGCCTAAAATGTAAGGAATATGAAAGTAAAATTAACTCTTTCTCTCATGATGCATGCAATAAGAAAGTGGAAGATCTAAAGAATGTTTTATCTAAGTTTACACAAGGTAGAAACAATTTAGAGATTCTACTAGGTAATCAAAGATGCATGTATGATAAAGCGGGTTTAGGATATAATCCTACTAAAAATCAAAAGTTCTATAAGAATCTTTTATCTAAACCTACCACATATAGTTCTCCATTTACTACATGCTTTCATTGTGGTAAAAAGGGACATGGTGCATCAAGATGTTATATTAGAAAGTTTGGACCCTCAAAGGGCAAGCAATCTTGGGTACCAAAGGTTTCTTTGTCTACCACTAATACACAAGGACCCAAAAAGATATGGGTACCTAAATTTGTCACTTCTTGTGTTGTAGGTAAGCCTTAAGGCAAAAATATCTAAGTGGTACGTAGATAGTGGTTGCTCCAAGCACATGACGGGGGATGCTTCACAGTTCTCTTGCATATCTCCTAAGAAGCATGGTCATGTTACATATGGAGACAACAACAAAGGAAATATTCTTGGCATTGGAAAAGTAGGATTGTGTTGATCATATTTCAGATGTCTTGGAAGATTTGAATCTTGGCAATAATACAAAGGAGTCCAAGAAGGAAGATCAAGTAAAGGATGAACCTCCCAAAGAAGAAGAAAATCAATCACATGACCTTCCAAAGGAATGGAGATTTTCAAAGTATCATCCTCTTGAAAACATCATTGGTGAAATCTCAAAAGGGGTAACAACTAGAAACTCTCTCATTCATGCATTATTTAATATGGCTTTTGTTTCTCAAGTAGAACCTAAACATATAAATGAAGCAATTAATGATGAACATTGGTTTTTGGCTATGCAAGAAGAACTAAATCAATTTGAAAGAAGTCAAGTATGGGATTTAGTGCCTAGGCCTAAAGATCATCAAATAATTGGTACAAAATGGGTGTTTAGGAACAAACTTGATGAAAATGGAATTATTGTTAGAAATAAAGCAAGATTAGTAGCAAAATGTTATAATCAAGAAGAAGGCATAGATTATGAAGAAACATATGCTCCCGTTGCTAGATTAGAAGCCATTAGAATGTTGCTTGCATTTGCATCTATCATGGATTTCAAACTTTATCAAATGGATGTTAAAAGTGCATTCTTAAATGGTTTTATTCAAGAAGTTTATGTAGATCAACCCCCCGGTTTTACAAATCATAGTTTTCCAAACCATGTTTATAAATTGAAAAAGGCTTTATATGGTTTAAAACAAGCCCCAAGGGCTTGGTATGATCGTTTAAGTATCTATCTTATGGAAAAAGGTTTTTCAAGGGGAAAAGTTGATACTACTCTTTTTATAAAACAAAAAGGGAGTGACATTGTTTTAGTTCAAATCTATGTTGATGATATCATTTTTGGTGCTACTAATGAATGTTTATGTGAAGAGTTCTCTAACATTATGCAAAGCGAGTTTGAGATGTCTATGATGGGAGAATTGAATTACTTCCTTGGGCTACAAATACTCCAACTTAAAGATGGCATCTTTGTTCATCAATCAAAGTATTGCAAGGAGTTGCTAAAGCGTTTTGGAAAGGATCAAGCAAAAGAAATTGCAACACCTATGAGCACCTCTTGCTATCTTGACAAGGATGAAGATGGAAAATCCATAGACATCACTATGTATCGAGGTATGATCGGATCTCTCTTATACTTAACTGCAAGTAGGCCTGATATTATGTTTAGTGTATGCATGTGTGCAAGATATCAAGCCATTCAAAAAGAGTCTCATCTTATTGCAACAAAGAGGATCTTAAGGTATCTCAAAAGTTCAATTAATCTTGGTTTGTGGTATCCAAAGGGTGCTTCTTGTTGTTTAGTAGGATATTCTGATTCGGACTTTGCTGGATGTAAAACGGATCGGAAAAGCACAAGTGGTACATGTCACATCTTGGGAAGTGCATTGGTGTCTTGGCATAGTAAGAAACAAAACAATGTCGCTTTATCTACTGCCGAGGCCGAATATGTGGTTGCGGGAAGTTGTTGTGCTCAAATCCTTTGGATGAAGCAACAACTACTTGATTATGGAGTCCAGTTATCCCGTATTCCTATTAAATGTGATAATACTAGTGCTATCAATCTCTCAAAGAATCCAGTTCTCCATTCAAGAACAAAGCACATCGAGATAAGACATCACTTTATTCGAGATCATGTTCAAAAGGGAGACTGTATCTTGGAGTTTGTAGATACCACTAAACAACTGGCAGATATATTCACAAAACCACTTCCAAGAGATCAATTTTACATCATCCGTAACGAATTAGGTATTATGTCTCCTCCCTCTAAATAGTTACATTTATTTAAATTTACATATGTCTTAATATTTAGTTATATATATGTTCTAACATGTCATATCTATAATCATATATGATTTATTATTTATATGTGTGCATATATTAAACATACATTATTTATTTGTGTGCTTACATCAAGCATATAGTATTATATTATGTGCATTTCATATATATATATATATATTATTTATATGTTATTTATATGTTAACATGCTGTTTATATGCGTTTTTAAAGCTTTTATCGATTTTGTAATCGATTACGGAGGCCCGTAATCGATTAACAGAGAGTTCGCCATTTTTGGGGACTCATTTTCCGGTATCGTAATCGATTACGATATAGCCGTAATCGATTACGGTAATCGATTACCGAATCGTGGTAATCGATTACACTACGGCATTTTTAGGGTTCGCGATGCCTTTCTTCTTCATTTTCAAACGCCCCTTTCTCTCTCTCTAGACAACGCCTCTCTCTCTCTCTCTCCACCTTTTCTCTAGATTTCCGGCCACCACACACCACCACCACCAATCTCTTCCACTTCCTCTCCTCTTCAAAACCATCCAAACAAAACCCTCTCTTTCTCTCTCTCTCACAAACCGCCATGGCCGAATCTTCTCGCACCAAGCGCGGGAGAACCTCCGTCTTCGCTCGCTACCGTGCCGCCGTGGACGCCGGCCGCTCGGGTCGGGAAGCCGCCGCTGCCAACATAGCCTCCAACCGTGTCTCAATGCCGCGGTACTTCTCTCATGCCGCCCGTGAACAGAGGTATCTTGAGAACTTCAAGGAACGGGAGACTGTGCCTCCGAAGTTCATCGACCTCGCCTATTTTGCTGAAGAGGGTTTCGAGCTCGCAAATATCATCCGCGACAACGGTCTCGAGCAATTCATGACGATGAGCGAAAGGTACTATCCGGATTTAATTCGTATGTTCTATTCGAACCTTTCTCTTCGTAATGATGGTGTCCTGATCACTGAAGTTAAGAAAGTCTCTATGGTTATTACTCCTGCTATATTTTCTGAGATTTCTGGGTTAAACACTGATGGAGCCGCCTACGAAGGCGAGAATGTTGTTCCCTTGGACTGGTCAGATGAGTATAATTCTCTTGACGCTCGCCAGATGATTTGTCGTGTCGGGGCTTAGATTCCAGCACGTTTGTTGGCTGGGAACCTTACTCTTTCTTTTCGCTTACTACATTATGTGTATGTTAGGATTCTGTATCCTAGGACTTCTAACATTGCACAGATTTTGGAGAGCGATTTGATTGCTATGTGGGGTATTCATCATGGAAAACCGATTGATTGGGCGTTTCTGGTACGGACTCGCATGATGCATGCTCTATCGCGAGGACCTCTTCCCTATGGTGCTTAGATCACTCGCTTTCTACAGCATTTTGGAGTGCCACTTGACGGGGAGCAGCCCGTTCGTGCGAGACATGATCACGATCTTCACATTGGTCCCTTTGCCCTCCATCAGATGGGTTGGATCAAGGATCCAACGGGTAATTGGGTTCCTAAGGCGGGTGAAGCTCCTCCCCCAGCCGCTCCTGCAGATCCGTATCCTCAGTATGCTATTGATATGTTGGATGAGATTCAGGGTCTCCACCTTTATACCCGGGAGCGCTTTGATCGTGTGGATCGCGACATGACGAGACATGGTACTAGGATGTCTCATATTGAGGACAACCTAGCCGAGATTCGTGCCACCATCCATCTACCTCCGTTCTACCCGTTTGTGATACCTGGCAGAGATGGCGACGCTCCTACTGGCAATGATGGAGGCAATGAGCACTTCTAGTAGTCTTGTTTTATTTTGTTATATATGTATTTGACTTTGGTTTGCATTACTTTGATATCGATTAGTCTTTGATACTTCTGATTATATGTTGTACATATTGCTACTTTCTGACTTCTGGATTATGGTTTATGCTTTGGTTTATAGTTTATGGATACTATTTCCTTATGTATTTGGGTTATCCATTGGTTAATCTTATCTTTTAGCAGGTTTATGCATTGTTTATTCATTGGTTGATTGGTTTTGATTATTGGATCTTTTTGGTATTGTTGTGATTGCTTAAGTTGTTTTGATTGATTATGTCAAAACGGGGGAGAAGTAACTTGAGTGATGGGTTATCATATTAAGGGGGAGTTATACTCCATTTTTTTTTACTCATTATTCTTTAACATCTTTTATCATATTAAGGGGGAGTGCCGCATGTTTGAATTATTCTAACCCTCCTTCAAGATAAGTTTTGACATTATCAAAAAGGGGGAGACTGTGTTTGTATGTCTATATTATTACAGGTTTTGATTATGTCGGAATATCTTGAAAATTGATGATAAAAGAAATATCAAGTTAAAGAACTTCATAGTTGTCTCTAAGATATTAGGACTTTATGTAAATCTCAAAGTTTAAGTAATTATAGAGACCACATAAATTATGATACTTGGTTTTGAAACATATTTTGAAACATATTTAATTAAAGTCATTATATTCAAAACTTATTCTTGCTTTTTATGAAAAACACATCATATAAATTTTGATTTACATAAAAACCATTTAACTATGTTTAGAAATGTTTTTAATATGTTAAAAATGGTTTTTGCGAGTGTGTAATCGATTACCACGATATCGTAATCGATTACAACTTAAAAGATTTCAAAATCACATCAAACAGCTTGATTGAATCGATTACAGCAATCTCGTAATCGATTACCGTAATCGATTACACTGTGCAGAAAAACGTATCTTTTCATGAAAAATCACAATGGTTCATGCATGGATGCTTTCATACTCTATAAATACCATTGTAATCCGGCCATTGATGTTAGATAACGTGCTTACACATTTCAAACTCTATTTTACACTTATCATTCTCAAGTTTTCATACTTATTGTGGTCATACATTTACTTATACACTTGAGATATTAGTTTGAGCAATCAACTTGTATTATCACTCTTTGAGAGAGATTTTCTTTGTAATCTTTATTCTAAACACTTCAGATTGTAAGGGTGTTTAAATCCCTTAGTGTTGAGTGATTTGTGAGAATCACAAAGTTAAAAGTCCATCTTGGATTGTAAGGGTGAGGAATCCCATAGGCAATCAAGGTGGTGTGTCATTGTAAAGTTGATAAAGAATAGTGGATCACCAAGAAGGAGTCTTGGAACTGGATGTAGGTCAAGTTGGTGACCGAACCAGTATAAATTCTTGTGTTTGCTTTCTTCTTCCTTAATCTTCTTTACTTCAAGTTATTTATTTTGTTAAATCACATATTATTCTCATATACTCACACTCTCATCTACCCAAAGCCAAATAATTTTTAATTGTCCATACCACATATTTACACTCAATTCACCCCCCCTCTTGAGTTATTAGAGGCTACTTAACTAACAGAAAAGTTGCCTCAGTAGGACTGCCAATACACTTCTTAAGGAGAGAAATATGAAATACTGGATGGATTTTTGCATGAGTTGGGAGGTCCAAGCGATACGCCACCTTACCAACGCGAGCTAACACCTTAAATGGGCCAAAATACCGCATTGCCAGCTTCTGATTCGCTCTTAAAGCGACTGATTGTTGCCTATAAGGTTGCAACTTAACAAACACAAAATCACCTATTTGAAACTCCAATTCCCTGCGTTTAAGATCAACTCTGGCTTTCATTCGATTCCGAGCACGCTCCAAATTTATCTTGAGCTCGGCCAAAATAGCATCTCGTTGTTGTAATTGATCCTGCAATGCTGGTGGATCTGCAGAGTTTGGCGAGTATCGAATAACGGCAGGGGGTTCACGGCCAAAAAGAGCCTGATACGGGGACATTCCAATTGATGAGTGCCAAGAGCTATTGTAACTGAACGCGGCCCATGGAAGGAGCGGGAGCCATTCCTTGGGATTATATTGTGTAAAACACCGGAGATACATTTCTAAACAGCGGCTTAAGACCTCCGATTGGCCATCTCGGGGTGGAAGGCTGTACTACGAGCTAATGTAATGCCTTGCCTAGCACAAAAATGCTCCCAAAATCTGCTCGTGAAAACTTTATCACGATCAGAGACAATAGAGCTAGGAGGACCGTGCACTCCCACAATCCGATCGATGAAGACATCAGCAACTTTAGCAGCAGAATAATTTGCTGTCAAGGGAAGAAAATGGGCAAATTTGGAAAGACGATCCACTACCACCATGATTACGGAATACCCTTGAACTTTAGGGAGCCCAGTTACAAAATCCATAGCAACGTCCTGCCAAAAGTGGGAGGGGATGGGAAGAGGTACCAGCAGACCAGCTGGCGGTTGAGTCACATACTTAGCCTGTTGACACACTTGGAATTTGGCCACATAATCCTTAACGGATGCACGCATATGCTTCCAAAAAAATTGAGATGAGATTCTCATCAAGGTTTTTTGAACACCAGCATGGCCACCAATTTTAGAATCATGAAACTCAGCTAATATGATTAGAATCAAAGGTGATTGACGCGGCACTACAATTTTACCATCCCAATACCATAGTCCATTATGTTGTCGCAGACTGGATGATGCCAATTCAGAATCGGAGAACTTCGAGGATGGCATAAATGACAGTAGAGACTCCTTTAATTGCAGCATAAACGAGGATTACATTGTAGACAATGCCATAAACACACGTGACAACCCATCTGCCCCTTGATTGTCTTTGCCCTTCTTATATTCAATTGTGAAATCATACCCCAACAATTTTGGAAGCCATGCTTGCTGCTCGGGTGTTTGAATCACCTGTTCTTGCATCTCTTTCAAGCTCCTATGATCCGTCCGAATGACAAAACGATGTCCAAGTAAATAATGCCGAAATTTGGACACCGCAGCTATGATTGCTTGCATTTCTCTCGCATATGCAGATTGTTTTTGTACTGCCAAAGATAGTTTCTTCGAAAAATACGCAATTGGATGGTTATTTTGGCTCAATATTGCTCCAAAACCGGATCCTGAAGCATCCGTTTCTAGGACAAAAGGCTGAGAGAAGTCTGGAAGTTCCAAGACAGGAGCATTCATCAAGGCATTCATCAGACCAATGGAAATTATCTTTCCGCAACAAGTCAGTGAGAGGTGCTGCTATCAGTGCAAAATTCCGGATAAATTTGCGGTAATAACTCGCAAGCCCCAGAAATTCGCGCAATTGTCGCACTCTAATTGGGATAGGCCATTCCCTAACAACAGCAATTTTTGCATCATCCACTCGCACCCCCTCTCCGGAGACCACATGGCCAAGGTAGTCAACCTTCTCTTGACCAAAGGAGCACTTGGACAGTTTTGCCACTAAGCAATTGGCTCGCATAATAGATAAAACCTGGTGTAAGTGAGTCAAATGAGAATGCCAATCAGGGCTATAAACCAAGATATCATAAAAAAAAACCAAGACAAATTTACGCAACATATCAGCAAACATAGAGTTCATAAGGGACTGGAATGTGGCGGGGGCATTTGTCAGACCGAACGGCATCACTAGCCATTCGTAGAGGCCTTGATGTGTTCTAAATGCAGTCTTGTAACAATCTTCCGGAGCAACACGAATTTGGTGATAACCAGCCCGGAGATCTAGCTTAGAGAAAAAACGAGCGCCAAATAATTCATCCAATAACTCGTCCACTGTTGGCATAGGAAAAGAATCTTTGACTGTGACCGTGTTCAAAGCACGATAGTCGGTGCAAAAACGCCACGATCCGTCCTTCTTCTTAACCAATATCACTAGTGAGGAGAAGGGACTAGTACTAGGGCGTATAATTCCCTCACTTAACATATCTAAAACCAGCTTCTCTATTTTTGTTTTCTTGCTATGTGCATAGCGGTATGGGCGAACCTTCACAGGAGCTGAGTTCGGCATTAAGGGAATATGATGGTCGTGTGCCTGCTTCGGGGGTAACCCTCTAGGGGGTTGAAACACCTCAGGAAAAGTACCCAATAGTTGGGCTAAATCTGGAGCTAATTCAGTGGGTAGAAGCGATGGGGAGGGGTCCTCAGCAAGAGGGATTTGCTGGACCTGCAAGGTGTATAGGGCGGCTATGCAATCCACAGTTTGAAGGCGTTTAAATTGATGCAATGGTGTGTGTTCCGGAAGTTGTTTCTGTTCCCCTCGGAGAGTAATCAACTGGCCACCTGCCAAAAATGTGATAAACTTTTCCCTATAGTTCACCAAATGTGTATCCAAGGTCTCCAACCAACTATTACCTAGCACTAGCTCCTCAGAGGCAATAGGTAATATGTAAGCAGAAATGCAAATGCAAAGGCAATGGTTCTGAACAACAACAGGGACTTCCTTAACTTCACCCTCACAGCGAAGCAAGTCTCCATTCCCCACCTCAACACAAAAGGCAGGAGCACGGTGAATCATAATATCTAAGGAAGCAGCTAAGCGAGGGTGTATAAAATTATCAGAGCTCCCTCCATCCATTAAAATACGAATTGGATGATTTTAAATAAAGCCAGTAAACTGAATTGAACGCCTTGAAGGCACTCCTGATAATGCATTATAGGATAAATGGGGTGTTTCTGGAGTCTCCACAATAGGTTCCAAGGTAGTATCGGGTATGTCAATATGTTCTGTGGGAATGTCGGCCTCAGCTGGAATTTCTTCTAGTGTCTGAATGATAAAATATTGTTTAGCTGCACAACGATGGGTAGAGGAAAATTTCTCATCACAAGTAAAACATAACCCATTGATCCGACGAAATTGGATTTCTGCAGGGGATAATTTCCGAAGGTGTGTATTTTTAGCAGGAGTGGGTAATAAGGCTGTGGAAGTGGATATAGGTGGTGGAAGGGTTGCTAATGGTTTTGGCATATGTGGTGTTGTTGGTGGTCTCTGGGCTAAAGGTATGAAGGGTGGTTGGGATGGCCGATTTCGAGGGGAGCAAGGGAGGAAACGCTCCTCGAACAACTTAGCTAAAGAAACCGTTTGCAACAATGACGACGGTGAACGGGATTTCACTTCCCGACGGAGCTCCGGGTGCAAGCCACCACAAAACAATCCAATAGCAAGGCATCATCCATGCCATAAGTGCGAGCCGCCAAATTATTAAATGCATCAAAATAGCTGGAGACAGAATTAACCTGTTTCAGTTTCAATAATTCCTCACGGGGATTATCAAACTGGGAGGGTCCAAATTGAAGCTGAATAGCTGTGGAGAGGGAAAACAAATCTGTCACCTGACCTGTCTTCTCCAGTAATTGAAACCAAGCCAATGCTTTACCTTCGAGATTTACAGCCACCAAATCCAGTTTCTGTGTCTCTGGCATGTCGTAAATTCGGAAGAAACGATCCGTACGGTAGATCCATTGCATAACATCATCACCGCCAGCAAATCGAGGAAAATCTACCTTCATTTGGCGTGGTGGAGCGAATCCTGCGCCCCCCCCCCCCCCCCCGGAGTCTCGTTGCCAGGGCGCTGCGTTTGTTCCAGGCATTGAGCTAATTGGACCTGTATAGTAGCAAGCGTGCGGGTAATGGTGGCGAGTTGTTCATTGTGGCCGTCTGACTGTTCCGAGAGTCGTGTGATGGTGGATTGCATCGTTTTCAGCCATGTGTTCTCAGCCATGGAAACTCAATGAAAGCACCAAATGATACGGCTGCTCTTTCCAATTAATCAAACAGAGTAACGAGTATATATGTATAAGGGATTACAACAAATCAGTAAGTTTTCTTGTAATTGAAATAAGAAATGAAATGGGTGCAGCTCAGCTCAACCTGCAATAATCAAAGAAAGGGAAATAAGGATGAGAAACAGAGAGAAGATGATAGAAAGGAATGCAGAGAGAAAGGGTTCAGAGGAGAATGCTCACAATTCACACACACTTCTCTTGCCATGGCTATCCCGCTTAATACACGCCCATTCTGTTACTTGAGTTCGTTGCAATTTGGATGCATCATTTGGCCATTCTCCTTATGATTCGGATCAGACTCCACATGTGCTGCTCCCTTTGTGTGGAGTATTGCCAATCGGTTACTATCATATTTATATATATACATATTTTGTCGTAAAATATCTACTCATTCATTCAGATCCATTTTTTTTTCTTTCCACCTCCTCAACTCTTTCAACTTCATTTTTTTTCCTCTCTTATTTTGTCATATCTATTTCTTGCTCTTCTTCTTTTTTCTTTCTTATTTCATTTTTTTTATCTACCTTCTTAGTCATCATTCATTTTTTTTCTATTTTTTAATTTATTTTTAATTCTTCTTCTTTCATTTTCTATTCTTCATCTTTCTTCTATATTTTTTTATTGTTTCATTCTTCTCCTCATTTTCTATTCTTCATAATTCAATATTTGATATGATTGATTAATTGTCTCACGGGAAATGTAAAACATAAATAATGAACATTTTTTTTAAAAGAGCATAATCAAGAATTATTAGTAATTATTAATGTTTGATAATTAGTGATATTTGAATATTTTACCTGTAATTTAGTGATTTTTAGTGATTGATAATTAGTCAATATTTTAGAGAATTTTAGTGATTGATATTACATATTTTTAATATTTTTTGTTAATTAGGAATAATTATGAACATGAATTAGTAATTTTTAATATTTTTATTGATTATTGGACGGGAATAGATATGAATAATTAGTAATTATTCATGATTAATAACTTTTAGCTTTGGAATATTTTCTATGATTTCGGTAGTTTTTAGTGATTGATAATCTGTAAATTATGATTATTTTTGGTTGATTGTTGAAAGAGAATAATTATAAATATTTTATGAATACAAATTTAATTTGATATTGAAAAAGATGAAAACTAATTATGTAATTGAATAATTTTATTTGCATCTACTAATATAATAATAATTCCATTATGTATTTTTATTGTTATATTTACAAAATAAATTTATGAATAAGATATTTTCATTTAACTTCATTTTATACAAATATTTTTTTTATTAATTATTTAATATTTTAAACGTAAAATTTGATATAATTTCCGTACATCGTACGGGTACAAGACTAGTTATATATATATATTAAAAATTTCAGGAGGCAATGCCGAGGCCATCCATTTATTTACAAAACGATCGTCCCAACAAAATTTTTATCATTAACAATTTCATGATCAGAACCCTGGACTTTGAGACTAAATATTTTAAATTAATAAATATTTATCAAAAAAATCCTATTATGAATTTCAGTGAATAATCAGAAGTTAAAGTGAACTTTTCTTTAATCTTGGTTTGAAAAAGTAATATACTATGACTATTATATCATAAGTCAAATTAAAATCATCGAGTCTTACACCAAAAAAATAAAAAAGAAATTAAAATTATGATTCAAAATACTCGAAGTATAAAAAATTTATATAATATTTATTTTCAATATTGAATTATAAAAATTTGAATGTTATAGTAAAATTATGTAAAAATTTAATCTTATAGATAAATATTATATAATTTTTTATTGCACATATAATATTTCTTTTATGAATTTGGTTAAAGAAAATCTACCAAAAACAAAATTGGTTAAATAATTGAGACTATTGAAGTTAGGGGTGTTCACGGGTACGGTAGACCCAGAATCAATTGATCCAATCCGATCCAACAACAAAATTTGAATTGGATCGGGGTATTTCATTTGTTCGGATAAAAAATATTATACCCAATTGATAATTGGTAAATTCAATACCCTATTCGACTATCCGACTACTATTATATTTTTAATTTATTTATTATTCTTTTACTACTTACTAGTTTTAATTTTAATATGAATTATGAAAATATAGATAAAAAATATGGATACTTGTTATTTTGTTAATTACATGATTAATGTTTGTGATCATATGTGATTATAATTTATAATGTTATGCTTTATAGATAGGTGCTTAGAACTATATTAAGGAAAAAACGTAGATTGATTATCCGAATCTAAAACGAATCTTGGATTGGATCGGATCTAAAGAATAAAATGCAAAATTCGATCCAATCCAATTATCATTTATTGGATTGTCTTTTTTAAAAAAAAAATCCGATCAAATCCGATATACATGTACCATCCTAATTGAAGTCATGATTATTTCGGCTTAAACACGAGTAGTACTCTCTAACGGGTCGGGTCGGATTTGGATCAACCCATAAGATGAGCTAATTATGGATCAACAAAGTTAGGTTAGGTTAAGGTTTGTCCTGTTTTTCTGGGTTCCACTTCCACAGGGCACACATGGTGTCCGTGTCGTCCCATTAACCCTAACATATTTTGGATGGATTATGTATGTTCCATTAGGTAACAATGCAATATTTTTTTAATTTAAACAAAAAGTGAGTCTAACTATTAAATAATCAAAGTTGAGATATCACTTTACTATTGAATGGAATAGAACTCCACTTGAACGTCAAGTCCTATTCTGAAATTGAATATTGAATTAGAATTAGATATATATCTTATTTTCAAATTTACATTTTAGTAATAACATATGGAGTCCATTCAGGAATATCAGATAAAATCAGAATAGTACATATAAAATTATAATTATAATTTCATAGTCAAAATTTATATGATTAAAAATAACTAAAATATGCTCTTCTGAATTTCTAAAATATATATCTTAGAAATTATCAATTCTAAAAATTATAAGTATTTCTCTTTTTATTAAAGTTTATATCTAATTTTTTATTTCTTATAGTTATATTATATTTTTAGTACTTCTAATAAATTTATATATTCTTAATGACTTTTGAACATATGACTGTCAAAATTTCTCAAATAATCCTAGTGATTTTATTTTGATAAAACATTTAAATTATTCCCTGTAAAATTTATTATAGGACAAAGTAGTTCGTCAAAAATTATAAATTCAAAATACATCCCTTCCAAATTAAAATGTCGGACAAATTTGTTTTCCAAGAAAAAATTAGACAAATTAGTCTCTCAAAATTCATGAAAATAGTCAGGTCCTTATAATAGGAGAATTAATTTATTCAAAATCTTTAATTTGTAGGGAGTAATTGTCAATTTTCATGAATCTGAGACTAACTTGTCTAATTTTTTCTTGGATCAGGGGACCAATTTGTCTGACGTTTTAGTTTGTGGGGATATATTTTGAATTTTTGTTTATGAAAAGACTACTTTGATCGATAATTAATTTTGCTAGGACGAATTTGCATGTTTTGCCTTTATTTTTTAATATTTATATTTATTATAAATCTTTAACAAATATATCCAAACAAAAAAAATTAGAATTCTACGTACAATTCTAATTCAGATCCCAACTTCTAATTGGAGATTCGCACATGATGAGATCGTATAAAATTATTTTCTGACAGTGGGTAGCTAGCAGCAGATCAGACCAATAATTCAATTGAGCTGCGGTTTTATTTTGGTGCAAGATACGACACGGAACACTTCACTCATCTCATTGAAATATGATAATATTATTTAATAATAAAAAATAATTGATGAATAGTAAAAACTCACAATATTAATCAAGATAGATATATAATTAATAATATTTACAATATTTATATATTATTATATATAATACATATCAATATAAAATAGTATTAAGAAAATTATATCAAATAAAATATATAAATGTATAACCATTAGTATATATAATATATATGTATTATCGTACATGTTACACATCTCATTACTCAAAGAGTTTAATTTTACAAGATTATCCCGTCTAAACACTTTGTGAGGTACTGAGAGAGAGAAAATATAATTATATAATTGACGTGATAACACATAATTGCATAATATACACTGTTAATTAATAAAAATTAAATTCTTACTTAATTATAAAATATATATCCTATATTATTTATTAATATTGATTGAAATCTTATTATTATTCAACTAATATTAGCTAAGTTCACAAAGTATTGATCAAAACAAGAATAAAATCGTACAACTAATTTTCTCAGTTTGGCCATCAAATACTGACGCTTCCCTTCTCTTCTCTTCTCTTCCCTTCCCTCTGCCAATCTTGTAATAAATAAAAGCACTTGTGAGTTGTGAGTGTGAAGTGATTAGCCAACAACTCCACTGTACCAACCCTGGCCTTTCTGTTTTGGTTTGGGGACCCAAACACCAACAATTTAGCTGGTCAAGTTCACACAATAAGGCCCCTTGATCCCTGGGGCACATGTCCCTCTATGAAAGGTAGATAGATCGTTTCCTTCTCATGATAATGACCTTACTTCACTTCTCATGGCCATCCCCCAACATCTGTCACTCTCCTCTCCTTTGAATTACTTGTATTATACAAAAATATCTAAATTTATCCCTATCAAATTTATCATTAATCAAAACAGTTATTCTTTTAAAATACATTCCTCCTAAATTGAAATATCAGATAAATTGACTTTTTTTTAAAAAAAATAGACAAATTAGTCCCTCAAAATTCATAAAAATAGTTAAATTGATCTATATAATGGGAGGATTAATTTGTCCAACATCTTCAATAGGTAGGGACTAATTTAACCATTTCTACAAATTTTGATGGATTAATTTGTCTTATTTTTTTCTTGGAGGATCAATTTATCTGACGTTTTAATTTGAAAGGATGTACTTTTAATTTTAGTTTCTGGGGGCACTATTTTGGCCGATAATAAATTTTGTATAAATGAATTTGAGTGTTTTGTCTATATTATATTATATTATGTTTAATTTTTATATTAATAATAATAATAATTTTATTCTTTATATGTACTTATTTAGTCATTATAAAATATGATAATATGAGAATCAATAGTCTATTAAATATTTTAATATTTCTTCTATTTTTAATATTATTTCTTTAAAATATTAATTTTCTTTTACATATTTATTATTTATTTAATTTTCCTATTTTAATAAATTAATAACAATAAAATTAATTTTATTCGTTAAAAGTTAATCAAGTCTAATAAAATCTACTCATATTATATTTAAATTATACTAAATTTTGATGTTAGTCATTGTATAATTTATTGTAATGGTTTATATCAATATATCATGTTTAATACAACAAATTAGTATATTCTAAAGATAGTTGAATTTTACATTACTATTTAAAAAGTGATCCAAATATAATAAATATAATGATTTAATTGAATGACTATAAATTTGTGTTTTTTATTGATAACTAGTGTAATAATCCCGCACGGGATCGCACAAAATCATGTTTTTAAAATATTACAAAATGAATTAAATAGAAATATATTTATAAAATTAATTAAGTAAAAATAGGGTATTGTTATAAAATTAATAGTGAATATCAATAAAATTGAAGGAATTTTAGTGGAACATCTAAGAACTACTTATCACATAACACAAATACATACGAAGTTTTTAATGATAAAATAGAGAAGTTGATATGTTACTTGGTATAAAATGACTACGATATGTATTTGTTGTTACCAACATCTTAGGTCATTTGTAAAATGAAAATAAATGAATATAAATAATCATGTATATAAATATTAAGATTCTTCAAAATTACTAAATAGCTATATATGTTCATAATTTAAATAATAATTTCTCAAGTCATTCACATTATTCCAATGCAAAAAGATATTCCAACTACACAATATATTCTAAAGAAAATTAAAATTCATGTAAGTATTCATAAATTTATTAAAAAATCTAAATTTTAAGAAAGAGGAAAAATAATTTAAAATCTAAAACTTAGATATCCATAGTAACAAATATCACTAAATACAATATGGTTAAAATTAAAAATTAAAATACATGAACAATATGAATTCAATAAAGGCAACTTATAAATAAAACAGTGTTCTAAAAGTTTTAAAGTAAATGGTGAATTGTCTTGTAGAATATATGAATTATATTATAACATACTTGTTAACCTATTTTGATGATATGACCCTGTTGTATTAAACAAATTTGTTTACTTTATATGTCTAAAATCACTTATTGAGATATAACCTAGTGTTCCGTACCTTTAACCGAGGTAAGAACTGTCGTCGGTATTTGACTCCTCGTACAGCTCCTTTACAAGGCGCAGGGGGTATTTTCCCTAGAAGGACTCCGAAACTTTTGTCAGTATTCACTCAATATGGGAACTCAACTGAAAGCGTACCTGATACACTGAGAAGATACCCTATTTATAGAGGGGGATTCAAGCCGTTTCGGTGCCGCCTATGCCGAACGACTTGGGATAATGCCCTCCCCGCTTTCCGCGGCATGTTGGGGCGACCCGCGTAGTGACGATCGTGGCTTCGGATTTCTCAGTGTCGTTATCCGCTCGCATCTACGTTCCCGCCCTGAGCGGGGGGTGGAACTTCTCCAACCTCGGGTTGGGTCATAAGGTCCATACCCGGGTTCAGCTCCGGACCCGTCTCGTTTGGGCTTCTGAATCGATATTGGGACTTGAGCCTACAATGGGCCTCGATCTGGACTCGCCCATCACGGGAGCCGAGGTCCGACCTCGGGCCATTGAAGGAGTCCCTTCGTTGTCAACTTGGGCCGCTTTTTAGGGCCATAATTGGGATGCCGCATTGGGCCTTCAGATTTGGGCCGTAAATCGTGGGAACATTGCCCACAACTCGAAGCTCAGGCAAGGGTCGAGATTCGAGTTGAAATACCAAGGGGTGCCTCGTGATTCGCACCCACCTACCCCTGTCGCATGTCCTTTCACGTCCCACCGTGCTGCTCGATGCGTGACACGTGTTAGATGGTGACGAAGCGTCTCTGTAGGGATTCTTAGACATCGTACATCGGACCTCGGTTGCCCTTCATTTGGGTTCTGTTTCTTGGTCCGTGCTAGGAGAACCTTAATCCTTTCTTTAGGAAGGGTTTATACTCCTTTCATGTTTCAACTTAGTATGTATATTGTTGCTTTTTATTTTGTTCGAAGCAGTGACGTCGGAGACCAGCCTCCCTTCTTGGGATCTGTCCTTCTTGCTCATTTCTTTTCGTGGGAAACCATTTGATGGCGTCAACCCCGACTTCCGAGAACAGTTCCTTACTGTTTTAAATGGTTTCCCTTGTAGGTAATGGGTAAAACACCGAAGCCCGAGCTCCGACGTCCTCTTCTTCTAAACGATTCTTACGACTAGGCCGAAAAGGAAGCTCTCGGCATCGTATCGGTAGACGATGATGCTTATGCTGCAGCAGTCCAATCTCAGGAGGATTTCTTCACCGAGGGAGCCTGCGGTCAGTATCCCATTGAGGCTCCCTCAGAGGAGGAGAGGGTTCCTTTCACTAGCAGTGAATAACCTGAAGACTTCTTTTATATGTACGACATTCTGCTTACTCGGATCAGAATTCGCATTCCGTTCACCGAGTTTCAGATAAAAGTGCTTTGGATCATAGGAGTGGCCCCTACTCAACTCCATCCGAACTCCTGGCCATGCTCAGGGGTTACGAGAGGATCTGCGATCGTCTTGGGGTCCCCCTTCTCACCAAAACCTTCTTTTATTTGTTCACCCTCACACATCCTCACGGGTCCACTGAGGGCTGGATTTCTTTCCGCGCTCACTCAGGTCGGAAGGCTTTCTCCCTTTTTGAGGACTCCGTGCACAACTTCAAGGAGGTTTATTTCCGAGTTCTTGCTTCGGAAAACACATCCCCCTTTTGGATCACCAAGGATGGTAGATGTCAGTTCCCTTTGTACTGGCGTCGAGAGGTTTATACCGTAGATCTAGTGGATAAGGACCTGAGCGAGGCTGAGCTTGGCCTTGCTCGGCTCTTCCTTGATAACTGCCGAGAAAAGAATCTCGGGCTCAAGAAACTTGTTCGGGGTAGCGACTCCGACTTCGACACAGAAATTAGTAATTCTCCCTTATGTTTTAGTACCTCTGTCTCACATTACTTATACCATTTTAACTTAGCATTTTTCTTTTTCCCTTGCTCAGGTACCATGACAGGCGCTGCGAATCTTGATGCTATCAGGGCTGCTTGTCTCGCCCAAAATAAGAGGAGAAAGTCCCAACCTGGGGGCTCGAGTACCAAGGTGGGCACTTCGGGCACTCTGGCTTCAGAGTCCGTTGTGGTGGCCACTACTGCTCCTACTCCCTCCTCCGGGCACAAAGGGAAAAATCCGATCTTGGATGAAGGGCTCGACCTAAATCTTGTCGTCCAGACTGAGGTCCGAAAAAAGAAGAGGCATAATCCTTTCGCCTTTTCTCCCTTTCACAAAGATTATGATTTCCTGGAGATGATCGACCGAGAGCTTCATAATCTCGTGGCTTCCGCGGAGCTTTTCAATTAGGACGATCTTCGAGGTTTCCTCTAGTGAGGGGAAAGGGCCTTGGCGAAGACGATCACCGTGCTTCGTCACGTAGAACCCTTCGTCTTACTAGGTCAAGGGACCCGGACCGAAACGGAGGCTCTACGCGAAGATCAGGAGGCGGCTACCAAGGAAATCGAGGCCCTCTGAGCTCGCGCCAAAGAGATGAAGGAAGAGCTGGGGAGTACTCAGTAGGAACTAGAGGTGGCAAAGGAGGACCTGGCTGCTGTTAAAGATAAGCTGGCCGAGGAAAAGAAGAAGTCGGAGGGGCTAACGGGCGAGCTTGACGACATCCGTCTTTCCTCCACTCAAACCATCTCTAAGCTGGAGAATGATGTGGTGGAGATACAGGCTACTTTAGCAGACTCAGTTCAAGCCGTAGCTGCTTTCATCAAGAGTCAAGTTGCTATAATCGCCCCCGACTTTGATCTAAGCCAAGTGGGGATGTTTACCGAGATAGTTGATGGGAAGCTGGTCAAGGTCGACCCAAACTCCCCTGACAAAACTCAGCCCGAACCTTCATCCGATGTCGACACCTATATGCCTGATGTTGCTTTAGCCGAAGTCCCTCCTGCTACAGATGCTTGATTATTTTTGTTTTGTAATAGACTTAGTAGTAAATACTTTCTTCGATCATTTACTTTTGTCCGGGTTCCCTTCGGGGTTTGTGCCGGCTTATACTTGTGTACTTTCTGGATTCCCCTTCAGGGGTTCGTGCCGGCTTATTTTGCTCGGGCTCCGAGTTTATATAAAAATACATATTTCGTATTCTTCCGTATGTACATTACTCGCGTTATTTTCTTTTTAGGCAGTTATAACATGCACTTTAATTGTTCGTTTCGTGTTTAACTAACTCAGGTTTTTAACTTGCCAACCAACTCAGCTTTTCACCTACTCGGGGTCTTGACGGAATTAGTCTTTTAATTTATTTAACCAGCTCTGGTTTTGACCTACTCGGGGTCTTAACATATTTGGGTTTTAATTTATTAACCAGCTCAGGTTTTGACCTACTCGGGTCTTAACCGACTTGGGTTTTTAATTTATTAACCATCTCGGATTTTGACCTACTCGGGGTTTTAACAAACTTGGGTTTTTATTTTGTAATCTCTTAGAATTTTCGTTTACCTAGAAAAAGATTACCTTCGTCTTGTTTATTCGCGACCACCTCAGGTCCTAAATGTTAAAATGCTTTCGTACTTTCTAGGTTTCTCTGAGCTTCTTGTATTGGAGTTACTTCCTCTTTATTACTTAGCCATTTTTTATTTATTCATAATTTCGTACATCGGGTCCTTATGCAGGTTTAGATGTCTGGTTACAACGTCAGGCTTATTTCGCCAACTTACGTTTAATCATATTCCCTCATACATCCGTGGAGAATTTCGACGTCGAGCGTCAGGTTTTTACTTCGTATTTTAAAATAATAACCTCATGTGACGGGTTAACACCTCGAACGCTGGGATAAAAATACAAAACCATGCAACAAATATGATAAAAGATCTTTATTCATTGATGTCTTCTCAAACCCGCCTCAGTAAAACCTCCTGGGAAAAACCCTCCTCAGGGCAAAATCTCGAGGTAGGAAAAAGAGTACGAGTTGAGGTAAACAATTTACATAAAATTACAAATAAAATTTCCTTAGGTTCGTGGCATTCCACGACCTCAAA
Organism: Aeschynomene evenia; assembly: GCA_013621005.1. NCBI lineage: Eukaryota > Viridiplantae > Streptophyta > Magnoliopsida > Fabales > Fabaceae > Aeschynomene > Aeschynomene evenia. Next base: position 9,239,957 of record CM024271.1, read on the forward strand.
ATTTCTTTTTCTTCTAGAGTTTCTAGCTTATAAGCTCCTTTCCCTAGGGATTCTTTGACTCTATACGGCCCTTCCTAGTTCACAGCAAGTTTCCCTACTCCTGGGGTTGGAGCTCCGATGTTGGCTCTTCTTAGGACAAAGTCTCCTTTCTTGAACCTTCTCGGGATTACCCCCTGGTTGTATCTTCTTGAGACATTTTGTTTGAGGGCTTCTTCACTGATTTTGGCTGCATCCCAACTTTCTTCAATAGTATCTAGCTCCGCCCTCCTAGCTTCCGAGTTGCAATCCTCTTTGTAACTAACAACTCGAAAGCTAGGCTCCCCGAGCTCTACTGGGATCATTGCGTCACTACCATAGGAGAGTCTAAAAGGGCTTTCTCCCGTGGTGGAGTATGGCGTTGTTCTGTAGGCCCATAAAACGCTCCCGAGCTCTTCTGCCCAGGACCCTTTTGCTTCGTCGAGCCTTTTCTTCAAACCCCTTAGGATCACTTCGTTAGCGGCCTTGTAGTGCCTGTTAGCTTGGGGGTGCTCCACACTAATGAACCTTTGCTCAATGTTCCATCCCTGCAAAAAGTCTCGAAATATTTTGTCGGTGAACTGCATTTTGTTGTCCGAGATCATAACCTTTGGGACTCCGAAACGAGTTATTACATTCCTCCACACGAATTTCCGACATTGAGTTGCAGTTATGGACACAAGAGGTTCAACCTCGATCCACTTGGTGAAATAGTCGGCAACCACTATCAAATATTTCACCATCCCCGGGGCCGTCGGGAAGGGATCGAGTAAATCAATGCCCACTTATCAAAGGGTCAGGACACCGAGATGGGGGTCATCTCCTCAGGAGGTGCACTGTAGTGGTGAGCGTGCTCTTGGTACTTCACACACTTCTTCACATACTAAGTTGCGTCCTTCTTCAAAGTTGGCCAAAAGTATCCAACATCTGATAACTTTTAGTGCTAGGGGTTGACCTCCGAGGTGGTTGCCCCTAGCGCCCTCATGAACCTCTTCTATGACGTATTCGGCTTGCTCCTTCTCGAGGCAGTTCAGCAGCGGCTGACTAAACCCCTTCTTATACAACTGGTCCCTGACTATAGTGTAGTACGGGGCCCTTCTCTTCACTGTCGCCGCAGCTTTCTCATCGTCCGGAAGGATACCGAGCTTGAGGTACTGAACGAGCTCGGAGAACCAACTCGGAGACGTTGTTATAGTCACGACTTCTTGTTGCTCTGCTATTGATGGCCTTTCTAGGGTTTCTTGGATTAAGGTTTTGCTTGTCCTCGTAGGCCTAGTGCTCGTGAGCTTTGGCAGCACATCTGCTCGGGCATTTTCTTCTCGAGGTATATACTTCACCTTGACTTTTTGAAGCGGCTTCATCAGCTCAGTTACCACCTGCAGATATTTTTTTAGCTGCTCATCTCGGGCTTGATATTCACCACCGATCTGAGAGACCACAATCTGATAATCGGTGCAGATGATGAGTTCCTGAGCTCCGACATCATGTGCCAACTTCAACCCCGTAATCAGCGCCTCATACTCTACCTGATTGTTTGAAGCTCGGAACTCTAACCTCACCGACATCTCTACTTGGATTCCAAGATTATTTTCTAGGATGATGTCGGCTCCACTTCCTTTTAGGTTGGAGGACCCATCAACAAATAAGGTCCAATGGACCTTATCTTCTACTTCGTCTACCGTCTTCCTTATGAAGTCGGCTAAGGCCTGTGATATGATTGTGTTCCGAGGTTCGTACATCAAATCAAACTCGGAGAGCACTACTGCTCATGACACCATTCGTCCTGCCAGGTCGGGCTTCTAGAGAATTTGCCTCATACGGTGGTCTGTTCTCACTACCACCGTATGGGCTTGAAAGTATTGCCTTAGCCTTCTAGTCATTGTGATAAGGGCGAATGCTACATTTTCTAACTTCGGGTATCGGATCTCAGGACCCTGCAATGCTTTACTCACGAAGTAGATAGGCTTCTGGGTCTTCTCTTCTTCCCTTACTAAAGTCGCTCCTACTGCTAGCTCCCCCACCGAGAGGTAAAGGTACAATCTCTCTCCGAGCTCTACTTTAGACAAGATCGGGGGAGCCATTAGGTACGATTTGAAGCCTTAGAAAGCTTCTTCACACTCCGGGATCTAACTGAAGTCCGTCTTTTTCTTCAACAGCTCGAAAAGTGGCAACGATTTCCGAGCTGAGAGCGGGAGGAATCTTGATAATGAGGCCAACCGACTTGTCAATCTCTGCAGTTCCTTGACGGAGGCCGGACTCTTCATATCCATAACGACCTTGCACTTCTCCGGATTTGCCTCAATGCCCCTCTGAGTTAACATAAAACCCAGGAATTTTCCGGCTTCCACAGCGAAGGCACAGTTCAGTGGATTCAACCTTATACCATGGCTCCTTAGTTTGTCAAACACGACCTCAAGTTTGGAGATCGTGTCTTCCTCATTCTTCGTTTTTACCAGCATGTCGTCTATATAGACTTCCATTTTGGTTCCGATTTCTCCCTTAAAGACTTGGTTCATGAGCCGCTGGTAGGTGGACCCGATATTCTTCAATCCAAAGGGCATGACCTTGTAGCAGTAATTGGCCCTTGGTGTGATGAATGTCGTCTTCTCCTCGTCATCGAGATTCATGGGGATCTGATTGTCCCCCGAGTAAGCGTCCATGAAGGACAGAAATTGGAATCTCGATGCGGCATCCACTAGGCTATCGATCCTCGGTAGTGGGAACGGGTCCTTGGGACAAGCTTTGTTCAGGTTGGTGTAGTCTACAAACATCATGAGCTTCCCATTTGTCTTTGGTACCATCACGATGTTGGAGAGCCACGTCGGGTACTGGACTCCTCTGATGTAGTCGGCCTTTAACAGTGCCTCAGCTTGCTCAATTACAGCTTGGGCCTTCTCCTCAGACATCCTCCTCTTCTTCTGATGTACCGGCTTTGTGCCCGGGTACACGGAGAGGTGGTGGCTCATGACCTCGGGGCTGATCTCGGGCATGTCCTTTGCTTCCCAGGCGAAGAGGTCGGCGTTTTTCTTCAGGAATTGGATCAGTGCCCCTTTGCCTACAGGACTTAGGTTAGCATTGACCCTAGTTATCTTCTTGGGTCCTTCTCCGATCTGAACTTCTTCCAGTTGGCCTTCTGGCTCTGGCTGAACTGGGTTCCGAGATCTCATGTCGAGCTCGACATTAATGATCTCTACCCTTGCTTTTTTCTTTTCTTTTTCTTCTTTCTTTTCTTTTTCTTCTTTCTCGCCTTTGGTCTTCTCCTTCACCTCAAGGTTGTTGATGTAGCACTTTCGAACTATGACTTGGCAACCCTTTACTGTGATAATCTTGTCATCCTCGATAGGAAACTTCATGACCAAGTGGGGTACTGACACCACTGCCCCGAGCTTGCACAAGGTGGGTCACCCCATGATCATGTTATAGGCAGAGTTGATTCTTGCCACTATGAAGTCTACCTCCACGGTCTTCATCAGTGGCTTGGTGCCCATTGTGAGGTACAAGGTGATTAACCATCAGGCTTGATTACATCGTACCCCGAAAACCATACGAGATCTTCATCATAGGCCTTTAGGTCGGAGTCCTTTAGGCACATCTCATCAAAAGCTTTTCTTGTAAACAACTCGGCAGAGCTCCCCGTGTCGATCAAAACCCTTCTGACCTCCATGTTACGGGCTATGACCGACACTACTAGGGGATCCGCATAATTAGCCACTACCCCGGGGTTGTCGAGGTCTGAGAAGGTTATTGGCACCGAGGCTTTTTTCGATGCCTTCGATTCCAACTCCTTTCCTCCCTATTCCTGCGCCTGTGGCACCTTCCCCTGCGAAACCCCCCGCGATTGTGTGAACCGTCTTCACCACCTCGGAGCTGTTTTCGGGGTCGCCATCTTCCTCGGTCCTCCGATTTCTCAGATTTCGTCCTTCATCCCCGGGGCTCCTTTCTCTCTTCCTCTTCGGACCCCTTTGCTCGGCCACATTCTTCGCGAGCTTGCCAGCTTGGATCAATTCTTCTATCGCATCCCGAAGGTCGTAGCAATCCTCCGTCCTGTGGCCATATTGTCCGTGATACTCGCAAAACATAGCTCGGTATGTGTTCGCCCTTTGCCTTATAGCCTAGGCTTGGGGCAACGCTCAGTAAGTTGTATCTCCTTGTACACTTCGCTTATTGACTGTGATAAAGGGGTGTAATCGGAGAATTTTCCTCTTGTTGGGGCCCGTTCTATTTTCTCCTACCTCTGTCTTTCCTCCATAGGCTTCTGAGGTCGGGTCTTCTCCGTTTTTCTTTCTTCCGTCTTGTCCTCCGCGGACTCCTTCTCCATCTTGGCCATCATGGCCTCCTCGGCCCTTATGCACTCGGCCGCTCTGTCCTGGATCTCCTCCATAGTCGTTGGCTCCGACCTGGAGAGGGATTTGGTAAACGGTGACCAGCGGAGTCCGTTGATGAGTATGGTGATTGCATTGGAGACATGCAAATCCCTTACTAGGAGCGCTTCAGCATTGAACCTTTCGAAGTAGGCTCTAAGTGTCTCCCCTTGCTTCTGCTTGATGTTCATCAAGCTCACAGCGGATCTCGGCTTCGTTTTCCTGGTGGTGAAATGGGCCAGGAACTGGGCAGTAAGGTCGGCGAAACAGTGGATCGACCTTGACGAAAGACGGTTGTACCATTTCAAGGTCGTCTTCAGCATGGTTATCGAAAATTCCCTACATCTCTCTTCATCTGCTGCCCCATCATAGTCCATTCGGGACTTAAAGGCTTCGAGATGCTCCTCAGAATCTGAGGTCCCGTCATATTTCAGTCCTGGCAGGGTCAGACCTGGGGGCATTTGGTACTTCAGGATGTGGAGGGCTAGAGGACCTTCTGCCCGGAACTAGAACCCTCCCCCCTTTCCGACCGTACTTCGGTGCTCGACGTGGGTCTGGAAGTTTCCCTGCTCGTCATAGTAGTTCTGGGACTACTAGTCTCTTTCCCTTTCCCGAGACCTCCTTGATCTTTCCTGCCTGTCTTCACGTTCCCGAGATCGACGTTTCTCATCGGATCTCGGTCGCTCCTGTCTTCTTTCCTAGGAGCTCCAGCTCCGGCTATTCCTTGCATGGTCATTCTTCTGTTCTAGCTCCAGCCTTCGGAGGCATGGGCTAGGTCTTTTACTTTTTCGCGCTCGTGGAGGAGCTTCTCCTTTATCTTCTGGTTTCGATGTTCCTCCCTCCGGACTTTGATCCTCCAGAGGAAGTCGCGTCACCATTTCTTGTTCCAACACTCGGAGCCTTTCTTGCTGATCCCGGATGAGCTGTACAATCTATCGCACGTCGGGATCAGCAGTAGGTCCGACTTCATTCGCTCCGGCAAAATGGTTCGGTTGCGGGCCCTCTCCAGCTCCACCAGTGGATACGAGGACCAATTCTTGTTGCTCTGATGGGGGTCGACGTTGTGAATGGTCCGTCTCGTGGACCGTCTCACAATGTCCATCTTGTGTTCCTTCCATCCCTGGGTAACCTGGGTCTCCGGGATAGACAATGCGAGAGGTCGTTTTGGTTCTACCTAGTTTCGCGATCTTGCTTCGGTCCCTTAGAAGGTAAACCGACCTTGAACAGGGTTATGGTGGGTCCTCGACAACGGCGCCACTGTTCCGTAGCTTTGATCGAGGTAAGAACTGTCACTGGTCTCTGATTCCTCGCACAACTCCTCTCTAAGGCGCGGGGTGTTTTTTCCCCTAAAGGACTCTGAAGCTTTTGTCAGTATTTACTCAATATGGGAACTCAACTGAACGACTCGGGATAACGCCCTCCCTGCTTTCCGCAGCTTTTGTCAGCACAACTCCTACGCTGAACGACTTAGGATAACGCCCTCCCCGCTTTCCGCAGCGTGTTAGGGCGACCCGTGTAGCGCCGATCGTGGCTCCGAATTTCTCGGCATCGTTATCCGCTTGCATCTGTGTTCCCGCCCTAAGCGGGGGGTGGAGCCTCTCCAACCTCGGGTCGGGTCATGAGGTCTATACTCAGGTTCAGCTCCGGACCCGTCTCGTTTGGGCTTCTGAATCGATATTGGGCCTCGAGCCTACAATGGGCCTTGATCTCGCCCATCACGGGAGCCGAGGTCCAACCTCGGGCCATTGAAGGAGTCCCTTCGTTGTCAACTTGGGCCGCTCTTTAGGGCCGTAATTGGGATGCCGCATTGGGCCTTCGGATTTGGGACGTAAACCGAGGTGGGAACACCTTATTATATAAAAAATAAAAGTTTATTTTATACTTGTAAACATATTTATAATACAATATGGATATTCACTCAAGTATTTTTTTACAATCTTGATCATTATCTCCTCCTACGTTTTTTTTTTGATTGAGAAAAAATTATTTTTGTTAATTTTTAAAAAATATATATATAACATGTAAGATGAGTTATGCAATAACTGAGAAATTTATATGTTGAACATCACATGTCAAGAATTAATATAACTGAAAAAAATAGTTTAGGTAAATGGTGAATTGTCATGTACAATATGAATTTTATAATGACATATTGGTTGATCTATTTTGAAGATATGACATTATTATACAAAAATATTTATTTAATTTATAAGTCTAATATTACTTGTTAGAATATGACAACAATATAAAACAATAAAATGTTACTTTATATTTGTTACCTATTTATATTACATTAAGTGCATCTACTTATACATTTTTCACAATCTTTTTCACTATATCCACTCCCTAAGTTTCTATAGAATGAAAAAAAATAATATTTTATATTAATAAGTTTGTTTCGAAAAGAATGTATAAGATAAAAAGAATGAGTTAAGTTGCCACTTTTTTTTTAAATATCTTTTAAAGATATGAATCTATTGTATAAAATAAAGTTAAGAAATGTATATATCTAACATAAGTCGTTATGAATTAATATAACTGGAAAAATATTCATTTTAAGTAAACAATGAATTATCATGTACAACAGCATATATAATATAGATTTTATAATGCCATACTTGTTAACATATTTTAAGGATATGATCTCGTTGTATAAAAATATTTATTATTTATATGTCTAAAATCACCTATTAGGATATGACCATGTTATAAAAAAAATTGTGAACAAATTAAAATCAATATTCGTAAGTTACAAACAAATAAAAAATTGTATTAATTAATAAAATTTACATCATGAAGTGAAAAAAACTATAGTCTTTTATCCTTGACCGATTCCTCCAACATATACTAATTTTTATTAAATTAGTAGAATTTACATATTAAAAGTTAGCTAAAATTGTAAAAACAAATAAAATTATAAAATTTAATTTAAATTAGCTCATAAAAATCAGCATATAACAAATATGATTAGAATAAATTTCAAATATTGAATTTTAATTTGACAAAAGAAAATGATAGTACTTATCATAAATTTACAATAGTAGTCAATATGATTAGTTGAAATATTTTAATATACATATTAAAATATCAAAGATATATACCTCGTAAATTAAAACATAAATAATATATATGATTATTGGAAGTAGTTTAAGATACTAATTAAAATATTAAAGAGATAGACCTCATAAACTAAAAATAATAGTAAATATTGTTAATGGAAGTATTTTAGGATACAAATTTAATATACTAAAGAGATATAACTTGTAAACAGGAAATAATAGTAAATGTGGTTAGATAAGATAATTTACTATCACAAAAAAAAGATAAGATAATTTACGATATTAATTGACAATATTTGATAATTTAAAAGAATATATATTATGAAAATAAAACATTGATAAATTGAAAAATATTAAATAGTATTATGTGAAACATGAAATATACACATGTAGAAACCTAATACTTTCAATTTTAAATTCAATCATGAGGATATTATATTATTTTTCTCTAAAAAAGAACACAAATGGATGATACTTGTAAAATTTCATATTAATTTAAATTTATGTTCCTAAAAAATTAGTATATATCTACTATGAATCTATGATAATAGAAAAAGTAAATTTAAAAATTTAAAAGTATATAGATAAACTTTCTCAAATTTGAATCATAGTAGATTTTTAAATAATTTGAATTATGGATAGGATTTTATTTTTTTGTAAAAAAAGTCCTAATAGATTGTATTGAGAAAAAATATAAACAAAAAAAATTAATAAAAGGAAATAGAAACATAAAAATGAACAAATATTTTTCAAAAAAAATGAACAAATATTTTTCAAAAAAAAAGAAAGAAAGACTTGTGTTATTTAAAATATTTATGTTCTTTGGAAGATTATTGTAAAGATTATCTTTTGTGTAGGTATAAAAAAGGGACAGAAAATTGTAGAAAAAATATATAAAGCTTACAAAGGAAAATAGAGATGAGAAATATTATAGTCATAGAAATAAATTGTAAATTAAAGATATGAATTATTTTTCCAAAGAAAAAGAAAAAACCTTAATTTTTGCGAGAGAAGAAAAGAGTAACCTAGACTTTTGGATGGAAGATGACGACCACAAATAATAACTTATATGTAAATATGTAGGGTAAAATAATATAGAATAATAAAAAAATATGGAATACAGATTTCTATGAAAAATTTGTATAAAAATAATGCAAATTTTGAATCAAATATGTAAATAAGATTACTATTTAACTATTGATTTATTTGGATTGACAATCAATCATGTGAAAATATTATTATAATAATAATTATTTATTATATTTTAAAGAAATATTTTTTAAAATATGATTGATTATTTCTATAAATAGAATAAAAATAAGAATAGTACACAAGAAGTCACTCAAGGAATTATTGAATATAATATTATTTTTAAAATATATATTATTTATTAATACATCTTTTTCTCAAGAAATTGAAAAAAACTAAATAATTTAACTACATATCTCGAAATATCATATCAATATATAAATATCTCACTAAAATCTGTAAATAAAACGTAAATTACAAAAGATAAATCTATATAGATCTTAGTTAAATCTATAATACACTAAAAAAATTCATATCATAAAAATCATATTAGAGAAAATAATAGACATTGATAAAAAAATGTTTTATAAATTAGAACATATTTTTTTATATATAAATTATCACTAAACTTTAAAATGATATAAAAACTTAAAATTTATGCTAAAATTATATTGATCAACAAATATGTATATATGTTTAATTTTATTAGAATATAATTAATAGTAATACATTAGAATTAAAATAATATTAGAAAAAAATTGTTATATTAATTATTAAAATAATATTATTTAAAATATAAAAGGAAAGTAATATTACAGATTTTATAGAAGTGATTGAAACTTTAGACAAAAAATATAGAGAAAGGAGGAATTGACACATAATCATTCATTTTTTGGAAAAACTCTATTTTATATATATACTAGTGTCATAACCCGTGCGATACACGAGATTTATTAAAATATTAACAATGTAAATAATTAAATAAATAAATAAAATTAATTGAATTATAATATATGAATTTTATGAATTTATTGTATAATTAATTTCATTCATATGAATAATTTTAATAAGATGATATAATTTAAATTTTTGTTCAGATTAATAATTTAAATTCAATGTACTTTTTATGACAACTATGATTAAAATTATTTAAGTAATTACGTTATTACATATCAAAGTTTCAATATTTTTCTTCTTATAGTCTTTATATAATCGAGAAAGAAAAAATCTATTAGTAATTATTGATTACACGTCATATTAATAATAATATATTATCCTGCCATGCACGAAAAAATTATCAAAAAATTAATAACATAAGTAATTAAATATATATAAAAAATTGAATTGGATTATGGTATATTAATTTCATAAATTTATTTTACAATTAATTTTATTAATATGAATAATTTTATTATGATGATTTAATTTAATAAAATTTCAATTTATAGTAATTTTAATTTAATGTATATTTTATAAAGACTATTAGGGGTGGGAAACAGGTTGGACTCGTCGGGTTACCTGTCAATTCGCCTAATTTTGACGGGATAGGTTGAGGTATGCAACCCCCTTTTTAAAGATGGTTCAACCCGCCCTGCCTGTAACATCCTCAATTTTAGGGCTTTTATTAATTTGTGGTAATAAGATTAAATTGATTTATAAAATAATAATAATACTAACTAAAGATACCTTAAATTTTGTTTGTTTAGCCATACATATTTTTTTGAGCTGTGAAATTAAATAATAGTTGAGTTAATAATTGTTAACTAAATAATAATATCGTTCGTTTAATAATTGTATCTTGTATTTTCTCTTCTTAGTTAAATATATTAAATAAATAATAGATGTAGGTAATTATATTTTTGAAAAGTACGTAATATTAATTAGTATGTCATATGTGGATATATATTGATCAACCTACCTTATTATTTCTCATATCATTTCATATATATATACACCAGTGACCGAAGATAATAGAAAAGCATTTCCTAAATTACTACCCTTGATTGTTGTGGCAAATCAAAGGCCGATCTCATCCAGCTATGTTAGTCCCTATATTACATATAAGAGAATTATTCACCGAATAGCTAATTACCTATTGCGTGTTCAATCACAGATGTAATTTCGTCCACCATCAATATCATATATATATATATATATATATATATATATGTACGTTAGTTATATATAGGTTAGATATATATAGGTAATTGATATGATATATATATATAGAAAAAATGTAGGATTATAATGGATACTAATCAACTCTATCACTCCACTAATTAAATCAAAACCCTAATTTTTTAGAGAAAGTTTACCTATCACTATTTAAATACTCATAGGAAGAGTCAGCAGGAGAGTTTTTCAAAACACTAAAGAGAGAGAGAGACAAGAGGGATTTTATCTAGGAGCTTTTGTCTACATCTTTAAGCTTTTGAGGTAGGAATTGTTGTGCCTTATTGCTATTCATGTATGATCTTATGTTGATGTATATTCTTAAATTTTATTATGTTATTGTATCATGTTTATTGTATTTCTTCAAGAACAAATGATGAGTTATGCTAAAGAATGAAGTATTATTTTGAGTTAATACATTTATATGTAAGCCATTAAGATAAAACGTAAAACATCTGGTAAATAACAAGTACATGTAAATATATATATGCATACACGTAAGAAACAAGAAAGAAATTGTAAGGCATATGATATAAATATATATATAGATTTATTTTGAAAAAGAAAAAAAAAAGAAAAAAAAAAAGAGTACATAAAAGGAAGAAAGAGTCAGGTACAGTTTATGTATATATGCATGTGTATAAGTATACGTATGTGTATATTGAAAACGGTATATACATATATGTACGTATATATATATAAATAATGCATTTCTTAATTTATTTTTATAGTATATTTAATTTAGTATACTCTTAATATTAAATATATGTATATTTTACCGTTTATACTTTTAACACATGTATATTATGTTATATATATATATATATAGTATATTTTCCATACTTGTATAATATCTGTTAGTAGATAGATATTTTAGATAATTTATATTATACGATAAGTCATCATGAAATATTTAAAAGTTATTTAAAATTTTAGTTTGAAAACATATTGGTTTTTGTAAAAGTTTCATGATTTAAAACTCTTTTGAATTTGTTAAATGTAGTTGAGAGAATAAAGGTGATATATTTAAAGGGATAAGTATATGTGTTTAAAACTTAATGGATAAAATTAGAGGTGTAAATATTTAATTGGTGTAATATTACTATAATAGTGTGTATATCTATACCTACTAATAATTAAGACATTATGTACAATTACTATTATATATTATTAATACATATTTTGGAACTTATTATCAGCATGTAGTAATAATAATAATTACTATGAGCGGATATTTTTTTATTAATAATAAATAAGTATTATTAGTAATATATAGTTAATAAGTATTATTAACAATGGGTATGTATTAGTAGCATGTGTAATGGTTGGTACTAGGTAAATAATAAGAGACTATATATTAATAATAAAAATTAAAATAGTAATTATAAATAATGATAATTAATAAGTTTAGAGTAATAATAATAATAATAACAATAAAAGAATAATACAATAAGAACAACAACATGTATAATATATGATATGTAATGAATAATAGTAATAGTAACAATAATAGTATAGAAGATAAGATTAGTGATGAATAAAATATAAGGGTTTACAAGATACTTAAGAATAGAGTAAAAAGTACAAGCAAAACTAGAATAAAGTATAAAGTAAGAAATAATAATAAAATAAACGAGATCATATGACATGAAAGGTATAGAAGCACTGAGAATAATATTTATAAGTAGTTGTATATTATGTTTATTTGATAAGGAGTTGTATTTATTTATTTCTCCATGATGTTAGAGTAAGTAAGTGTATGTGCTATGTTTATTTCATGATGTTAAAGAGTATATTTTACATGTTTGATGATGATTATTGCATTTCAAGTTTATGCATAATTAAAGTAAAGATAATTAAAAGTTATAAGAAAAGTAAAGAGATGATCCTCCGATAAGGGGAGGTGATTCGCCACGATGATGACGATCCTTCGGTAAGGGAAGGTGACTCTCAAAAGTACCCCTTAATTAAAGATTATAAGAAAAGTAAAGAGATGATCCTCCGGTAAGGGGAGGTGATTCGCCAAGATGATGACGATCCTTCGGTAAGGGAAGGTGACTCTCAAAGGTACCCCATAATTAAAGATTATAAGAAAATTAAAGAGATGATCCTCCGGTAAGGGGAGGTGATTCTAGCCAAGATGATGACGATCCTTCGGTAAGGGAATGTGACTCTCAAAAGTACCCCTCTCCCGAAAGGGAACCCAAGGTGGCGAAGGCCACAATATGAGCTCATTACCAAGAAAGAAAGAAGTTGAGGGAGGTCCATATGGACTAAAGCAAAGTTAAAGTTAAAGTTAAAGTAAAGTAAAGTTAAAGACAAGAAAGAACTAAGAATGTTATGAAAATGTTTATGTGACTAACTGTCTTATGAATAATTTATTATGTGAATTTTTATTATGAATATGTTCAATGCATAACATGTTTATTATGTTATTAAGAAGCATGATTAAAAGCCATCCACTTCGACTAAAGGAATTTTTAACTTAAAATTGAACAAGTCTTTATGTATGATCACAATTTCATAAAAAACTCGAAGTGGCGGCGATGGATACGATGACACTTATGTGTGCATACCCTACTGAGAAATTATAGTTTCTCACCCCTATTTCCGTACCATCTCTAGATGGAGAGCCCTGGTAGGATGCTGAAGGACCTGAGGGTCCCTCCGTTCGTAAGGAGCTTAGAAGATCAACCGCTGGAGGAAGTCATCATACCAACGTCCAAGACACCTGTAGCCAAGGTGACGATGCTTAGAGCTTCCGTTGTTTTATACGTTTTTCCCTTATTTATGTGCTTTACCCTTAGTTAAAGTTAGACCATTGTTAGCCGGCGATATTTATATTAGTAATATATTATATTCAATAATTGTTATGATTCATGTATTTGGGAATATTTGTGATGTATGTTTAAAGTTAGAATTGCATTGCATGTATATATTACATAGATATATTATGTATGGTTATACCTAGCGTGTATATATTGACGATTGCCCCTATTTTCACGATATTATATTTTCGAAAATAAATTCTCACATATTTTCCGCATATATTATTTTATAAGAAAAGAACAAGCTATGAAATCAGGACGTGACACTTGATGATTGGCCTAAGATGACTTAAGCATTAAGGGCTAATTTCTAGGGTGTTACATTGCCCCAGTTTTTTGAACAATCCGTGACAGGACAGGTCAACTTATCGGGTTGAATCATTATATTTATTTTTTATTTTTAAACAATATTGATATATTAGTGTAATTTTGAGACTTTAATTTTATTTTGGTGTACTTTTTATTGAAATTTTAGAGTAGAGATTATGATTCTTAAATTTTAATAATTTTTCTAAATTTTTTTCTCAAAAATAATATATTTTTTATTATTTAATTGATTTAATATTAATCTAAAAAATGAAACGGGTCAACCCGCCAATCTAACATGAAAAGGATGGGTTGATATTTCCAACTCAAATAGAAAAACAAATTAACCCGTCTGACCGCGTATTTTTCCAACCCGACCGTCCCGCCCTGTTTGCCACCCATAAATACTATTATTAAAGTTATTCAAGTAATGACATTATTACATATCAAAGATCAATTATTTTTCTTCTTATAGTCTTTCTAATCTTGAGAAAAACTATTCTATTAGTAATTATTGATTACATATCATATGTTAAATTTGATCTCAAGTTGTTGGTCAAATAACGTAAAGTTATTAAACGAAAGTGATTGTAAATATTATTCTAAAAATAATACATTTATATAAGTAGCAACTTTTTACGATTAAAAGAAATACATATTTAAGAAGTAAATAAAAATTCATATATTTGTTATTCAAACCAATTTATATATTAATAAAATAAAAACTTCATTTCATATACAAATTGATACATAGTTGAAAAACTAACATTTGAATTAAAATAAATTATATATAATAAAGTAATAATTGTCACATAACTTTAATTCATTTAAAAGAAATCGTATATTAGTTTACATAATTTTTGTTCATCTCAAAATTGTATGATGAGTTTTTAAATTTATTTGATTAAAATTTATTTGATTGAGAAATATATGATAAGAATATATATATGAGAATACATTTTGATTTCAATATATATATATATACGTGAGAATATATTTTTGATACAATTTTTAAAAAGTTCAATTACAACTAACTATATTTATATATAATTAATTTAACTATAAATTTAAAATCATGATTAGTAATAAAATCAATGTCAAATATAATCAATAAATTAGACAAACATTAAGTTCACAAAATAATTATTAAAGAAAAATTAGTATATAAGAAGCTATAGCCCCAAAAACATAATTTAATATTTCCCTGTTTATAAGCATTGTAATTTATATAATACATGAACTTAGATTACAATATTGTTAGTTACTTAATTCGTTATTATTTAATTAAATTTTAAATATTTCTATTTTAAATGAAATTGAGTATATCTTAAAGAAATATTATTCTTTTTAAAAAATATAAATTATCAAATATTTATCCAAAATTTATAAATTATGAGTAAAAATAAAATTCAAATCAAAATCAATCAATCAATTTTATTTATTAATATCAATGATTTGATCTTAGATTTAAAATTGAAAAATTGAAAAATGAATCTAAAAAAGACATATTATACTCTCTAATAAATTTATTTAACCTAATTTTGAGTCATGATGCTAATAATTTTAATTGATTATAAATATTGTATTTATTACAAATAATATATTCTTTTAACAAATAATCTCAATAAAAAATGTTTTAATTTTTTAAGTACTCATCAATTTGATTTGTAGAAAAAAAAACAAATTATTACATCAAATTCATGAATAGTTTTAAAGTATATTAGACAAATATTATTATTGAAAGTAGAAAACGAACAATAATAATAATAAATTTATGAAATACAATTTTTTAAGTAGAATACTTTTTCTTGATATGATATCCAATTTCATTGAAAACTACAATCTTAAATAAATGTCTGCTTAAAGATTTTAATATTTGAATTGATATGTGTCTCTAATTACATTAACTTTTAAAAAAATAGAAAACTACCATGTATCTCTAAAAAATCATTACGAAAAGATTTTCAAATATAAATTATTATATTTTATTTAAATATTTGAAATAATATTCTAATATAAATACTACAAAATAAAAACTAACAAAACTACAACCTAAAAATTGACTTTATTGAATAAACATAGAAAAAAATACAAATTAAAAAAAATTGAGAGATAGTGAAAAAAATTAATTAAAAATCTTGGGAGAGAATTAGACAATCTTTCCTTAATAAAACTTAAAAAGATAATTGTAATCTTTTATATGGGTAGATACTTATCTCATTTTTATTAATAGAATAAATTAAAAAATACTCACGAAAAAATATGTATAGTTTTCAATATAAACATGTTGCTTAGAAAAATAAATTAGATTATTTTAAAACAATGTAAAAAATTAAAATTTACTCAAATTAAAAAATGCTAATTGATATATGTAATAGTTTTTAGCAAATAAAAAGTTTTTTATCTTTAATAAAAAAATAAAAAATATATATACCTATAAGAAAGCTGATAAATTTTTCTATTTCTCTGCAACATAATTAAAAATAAAAAAGGAGTATTCAAGTTGGAATCTAAAAATATTATTTCATTTAAAAAATAAAATGGTAAAAAACATAAAGTCTTTATCTTTAATAATAAATAAACAAAAATGAATACCCATAAAAAAATTGGTTGAATTTTCCCATTTCTTTCAACAAATAAAATATTAAAAAAGTAAAGAGAGTTATTTGTGTCATAATGAAAAAAAATGTATTTGATTAAAAAAATAAAAAATAGTAGAAAAAAAGAAAGTAAAATATCAAGAGACTCATTCGTAGACATGAGTCCAAGCCGTTGCCACCACCCACCAGAATAAAGAAGAGGAAAAATTAAACCTCTTGAACAAAATAAAAGAATTAGGAAGAGTAACAAATAGAAACAAATTATAAAAATAAATGAAAATATAAAATATGAGAAAGATAAATATATTAAATAAAATAACACATAAGAAAATGAAGATAATAAGATAATAAAAGAAAAAGATAAAGAAGAAAATAAAATAAAAAGAAAACAACTAAAGAAAAAAAAAGAAAAAAGAAAAAATGAACGAGGAAAAAGAAGGTTGAATTAGGTGAGAAAAATAAAAAAAAGAAAAAGAAAAAAGATGGTAGAAGAAAAAAAAAAGAAAAACATGAAAACCAAAGGACAAAAAATATATAAAGAATTATGAAGAAAAAAATGGAAGAGAAAAAAGGATAAACAAAATAAAGAAAAATATGAAGGAGGAAGAAAAAGATATAGATGAAAAAAAGATAATAAATGAAAGAAAATAGATGAAGAAAAAAAAAAAGAGAAATAACAGAATAAGAACAATGAAGGAGGAAGAAAAAAATAAAGTTAGAGGGTTGATGAGATGAAGATAAGAAAATGGATCTGAAAGAATGAAGAGATATGTATGTTACGATAAGATATGTATATATAAGTATGATTTGATAGAGTTATTTTTTTCAAGAAATCTCACTACTTGTTAAAATTAAATTAGAATAAAAATTATAGCATATATATCATATCATATCATATATGTGATATATATTTTATTTAAATTGATTTGATTGAAATATATACTATAAAAATATATATGTGAGAAGATATATGAAAAATTTAATATCCCATATATTTTAACCTAGTGCAAATCCCGTAACATTGCTAACATATGAATGCACGGGAATATCCAAATATTCTATATAGCAAATCCGTTAACATATCATATGGATATTTTTCGGCATTCATTCATACACCAGGGATTTCCATACATATGGATATTTAAATTGATGACGATATGACCTTGCAGCGGTTAATAATCATAAAAATTCTTATAAATCACGAATTATATATCATATCTTTATATATATATATATATATTATGTAATTATTTAAAATAGTCTATGTAAATGTAATTATACGTAAATACTATAATGTAAAATAGTCTATAATGTAATTATATGTATATATATATATATATATATATATATAATAAATCAATATGAAAAGGAATTAATTAAAGTGGCAATCAATGATGGTATGAAAGATGGCCACGTCTTAATCTGCTGTAATAGTGCTCAAATTGAGTCATGCGTGTAAGCGTGTTACTTCCACGATATATAATTGTTTCAATTTTCAAAGTTTGGCCGGAGTTTAAATATGCAAGTAGTAATTTTACATTGATGTTCTTACATCTGACTATCTTAGGGCTCCTTTTAATAACATAAAGTCTAGGTAAATTTAACATCAATCGTTATTTCAAAATTGAGGCAAAATCTGAGTTCATAGAAGTACTGATAAAAAAGTCACAATAATTTTCATGTTAACTTATTATTTTTATAAAGTTGAATAGTTGAATTCTTTGATGTTACACACACACGCGCACGTTCCGTACCTTTGACCGAGATACAACTCCCCTTCAAGGCGCGGGGGTTTCGAAGCTTTTGTTAGTACTCACTCGATATGGGAACTCAACTGAAAGCGTACCTGATACACTGAGGAGACACCATTTTTTTAGAGGGGGATTCGTGCCAAATCTGTGCCGCTAGTGTCAAACGACTCGGAGTAACGCCCTTTCCGCTTTCCGCTGCGTGTTGGAGCGACCCGCGTAGTGTCAATCGTGGCTCCGGATTCCTCGGCATCGCTATCCGCTCGCATCTACATTCTCGCCCTTAGCGGGGTGAGCTTATCCGACCTCAGGTCGGGTCGTGGGGCCCGTACCCGGGTCCGGGTCCAGCTCTAGATTGTGTTTATTTGGCCACTGAATTGTTATTGGGGCTTGAGTCGATAGTGGGCCTCGATATGTACTCGCCCACCGTGGGGACCGAGGTCCGACCTTGGGCCTCGAGGGAATCCCTTTGTTGTCAATTTGGGCCATCCTTTTTGGTCGTAATTGGGGTACCGCATTGGGCCCTCGGATTTGGGCCTTAAACCAGGAACATTGCCCCCATCTCGGAGCTCGGGCAAGGGTCAAGGTTCAAGTTGAAATACCAAGAGGTGCCCCGGGATTCGTGCCCACCTACCTCTGACGCACGTCCCTTCACGTCCCATCGTGCCTCTCGATGTGTGACACGTGTTGGATGGAGACGAAGCGTCTCCGAGATGGTTTTTGGGTCTTCCGAAATTGCCCCTGCTTTGGTGTGCGAAATGTCGAAAATGCCCCTAGTGAGGTATGCGAAAAGACCAAATTACCCTCACTTTTGGCGCTATAAAGGACGTGCTCGAGCACTGTTCCTCCATCTTCGTCATTTTCAAACTCAGAACTCTCTTCTCTCTTCTGTGATTTCCCTTCACCATCTTCTGCGATTTGCTGCTGGAATTGGCTCTGTCGGAGTTCTTCATCACCGGCGACCCTCTCTCTTTATTTTCATTTCGTACATCACCATTGGACGCTTCCTCTTCTTCGAACTGAGTAAGTCTCCTTCCCTTTCTTTGCAATTTTCTTGCATTTCCTGGGTTTTTGGCTTTTTAGTTCTTGAGAGCTCTTTAATCCTTTTGTGCAAATTGCTACTGGGTTTCTGCATAGTACGATTTTAGGCTTAGGTTTTCTTGAACCTTGATGCCATTCTTGCGCACTATCTAGTACTGGGTTAGGCTCATGGGTCGCATTCTTCATGAACACCCCTCTTTCACCTTTTCCTTCTACCTTTTTTCGCGCCTATTGTTTACGTCTATCTCTCTAGGGATTCTTAGACATCGGTCCTCGGACCTCGGTCACCCTTCATTTGGGTTCCGTTCTTGGTCCGTGCTAGGAGAACCTTAATCCTCATAGGAAAGATTCACTCCTTTAGTTTGTAACTCATTTTTTGTTTTTACTTTCTCGGAGCGGTGATGTCGGTGCTCGGCCTTCCTTAACGGAATCCGTTATGCCCCCTTTTCCTTTCATTGGAAACCATAAAACATCAAAATTCCGATTTCCGAGAACAGTTTCTAAACTGTTGAATGGTTTCCTTTGTAGGTAATAGGTAAACGTCCGAAGCCCAAGATCCAACGTCCGCTCCTACTTAACGATATGTATGACTTGGCTGGGGAGGAAGCTCTCGGCATTGCCTCAGTAGTTGACGAGACTTATGCCACAACTGTCCAGTCCCAGGAACAATTCTTTACTAAGGGAGCCCACGGTCAATATCTCATTGAGGCTCCTTCAGCAGATGAGAGGGTTCCTTACAACAATGGCGAAGAACCCATGGACTTCTTCTATATGTACGACATCCTATTGACTCGGGTCGGGATACAGATCTCGCTCACCGATTTCGAGATGAGTATAATTCGAACAGCAGAAGTTGCTCCTACTCAGCTCCACCCAAACTCGTGGGCTATGGTCCAAGGATACGAGAGGATCTGTAATCATCTCGGGGTCCCTCCACTTCTAAAGACCTTCTATCTCTTCGACATTACTCATCCTCACGGATCCGAAAGGGAGGTCTCCCTCCAAGCTCACGCGGGTCGGAAGGTTTTTACCCTTTTCGAGGATTCTGTTCACAATTTCAAGGATGTATATTTCCGGGTATGCGCGACGGAAAATACTACCCCTTTTTGGTATACCCAAAAAGGCACACGCCGGTTCCCTCTGTACTGGTGCCAGGACCTCTATATTGTAGATCTGGAGGACAAGAACTTGATCGAGGCCGAACTCGGCCTTGCTCGGCTTTTCCTTGACTCCCATCAAGAGAAGAATCTCATTCTGAAAAAATTGGTCCGGGGCAGTGACTCCGACGTCGTAAAAGAGATCGGTAATCCTACCCTCATTATTATTAATTCACCACCTTATTTATGTCGTTTTTAACTTAGAAAATTCCCTTCTTTTACGCATGTACCATGACGGGCACAGCAAACCTTGATGCCATCTGATCCGTTTGCCTTGCTCAAAGGAAGAAGAAAACCCAAGCGAGCAGCTCGGGCACCAAGGCTGCTTCCAAGGTCGCCACCTCGGCTGCCCCGACCTCGAGGTCCGTTGTGGTGGCTACTGCCGCTCCTACACCTCCCTCCGGGTCTAAGCGGAAGAGCTTGGAGCTGGACGAGAGTACCGATCTGAACCTCGTCGTCCAGTCCGAGGCTCGTAAGAAGAAGAATCACGACCCTTCTGGCCCTTCTAGCCTCTCTCCTTTTCATAAGGATTACACTTTCATGGAGATGATCGACCGGGAACTCCATAACCCGGCGGCCGCCGTCGAGCTAGCGAAATCGGAAGATCTCTGTGGTATCCTTCAATGGGGGCAAAGGGCTTTGGCGAAGACCATCACTCTCCTTCGTCATGTAGAACCCTTGGTCTTACTAGGTCAAGGGGCCCGGACCGAAATAAACGCTCTCCGGGAGCTCAGGAGTCGATTGCCTAAGAGAATGAGGCTCTTCAGGCTCGTCTCAAGGAGGTGGAGGAGAGGTTAAAAGCTGCTGAGAGGGATCTCGCTGCCACCAAGGATGAGCTCAAGGTGGCAGATGAGGGCCAGTGCAGTGCCGAGGAGGAATTCAAGGAGGAGAAGAAGAAAAATGAGAATCTGGTGGGCAAGCTGGACGACCTCCGCCTTTCTTCGACCCATACCATCTCTAAACTTGAGAATGAAGTGGACGAGATGAAGGCGACACTGGCTGATTCTACCTTAGCCGTGGCAATCTTTATCAAGGATCAAGTCCACATTTTGGCCCCCAACCTTGACCTCAGCCAGGTCGGGATATATACTAGGATAGAAGATGGGAAATTGGTCGTTGTGGGTCCTAATTCGCCCGAGGAAGCTCGAACTCCGCCTCATACCGACCTCGACGTTCTTGCCTCTGAGACTGCCACCGCCGATGTCGACGCTCCCGATGCTCAAATTTTCTTGTTTTTAGCTTTATATCTGTAATATACTCATGGATGACAATCGCTTGCCTTTCCTTTTTATACTTTATCCGGGTTCCCTTCGGGGTTCGTGTCGGTTTATACTTGTGTACTTTCCGGGTTCCCCTTCGGGGGTTCGTGCCGACTTATTTTGCTCAGGCTTCGAGTTCATATATAAAAATACATATTTCGTATACTTGTGTGCAAATTACTCTCACTATTTTATTTTTAGGTAGCTATAATATGCACTTTAATTATCCGCATTAAATAACTCGGGTTTTGACCTTCACGGGGTCGTGACCAACTTGGGGTTTTAACCAGCTCGGGTTTTGGCCGACTCGGGGCTTGAACCAACTTGGGTTTTGATTTATTAACCAGTTCATGTTTTGGCCGACTCGGGGCCTTAACCGACTTGGGCTTTGATTTATTAACCAGCTCGGGTTTTGGTCGACTCGGGGCCTTAACCGACTTGGGTTTTGATTTATTAACCGGCTCGGGTTTTGGCCGACTCGGGGCCTTAACCAACTTGGGTTTTGATTTATTAACCGGCTCGGGTTTTTGATGTTAAAATGCTTTTCATGTTTTCTAGGTCTCTCCGAGCTTACTATGTCGGAGTTATTTCCTTTTTAACACTTAGCGATTTTTTGCTTATTTACAATCTCATGTTTTGGACTAAACCTCATGCGACGAGTTAACACCTCAGACGCTGGGATAAAACGGAATATAATACAACAAATATGATAAAAGACCTTTATTTATTGATGTCTTCTCGAACCCGCCTCATGATTACCCGCTAGTTGTATCTTCTTGCCACTTTTTGTTTGAGGGCTTCTTCACTGACTTTGGCCGCATCCCAACTTTCTTCAATAGTATGTAAATCGGCCCTCTTAGCTTCCGAGTTGCAATCCTCTTTGTAACTAACAATTCGGAAGCTGGGCTCCCCGAGCTCTACTGGGATCATTGTGTCACTACCATAGGAGAGTCTGAAAGGGTTTTCTCCGGTGGTGGAGTGCGGCGTCGTTCTGTAGGCCCATAAAACGCTCCCGAGCTCTTCTGCCCAGGACCCCTTTGCTTCGTCGAGCCTTTTCTTCAAATCCCTTAGGATCACTTTGTTAGCGGCTAAGCACTGCCCGTTAGCTTGGGGGTGCTCCACGCTAGTGAACCTTTGCTCAATTCGCAACTAAACGATTTTTCAAGGTATTTTCAAACAACATTTTTCAAGTTCGCAACTAACCGATTTGCAAAAAGAGCCTTAAGGAACTCCATACCTTAAGGTCGATGGGGTATGGAATCATTCTCTAAAACCAAAGTTGAAAACCAAACGTCATTTTAACAAACTTTTGCAATCACTTGAAAACAAAAATAAAAGAAGAGGTTTAAACATCTCCGACGTACATCCAAAGCTACTAGGAGGAATGTGCTCGGGATGACATGATGGGGTATGGCAGAAATAACTTTTACATGGTTTCTCAAGGATTCTATTAGGTCTCACTAACGGCATGTGGTGTTTGGGAGAATAATGGGTCTTGAGGTTCGGTGAAGTTGGAACATATGTGGTGGCTTGTAGTGGTAGGGTTCGTGTGAGTGCATATGTGAGTAGTTGAAGCGTTTCCTAAGAAGATGCAGGCTATATATAGGGAGTGTGGTCTCTCTCTAGAGTCATGCAAATGGTGTGGGTAGGGAAGGGTTCCTTCTCAACTTAACGCACTGGGATGGTAGTGTTTCGGGAGCTCAAAGGGGAAACATGGAAGAACGTGGTCAAGGAGTATTGTTGGTAGTTGGTAGTTGGCAATGATAGGAATCTAATAGTGGTGTAAGGGCTCATATGTTCTAATGTACCAGAGGGGGTACCTAGAGGTGCAAAGGCTTTCATCTATCAATGTATGTGAGGACGTAAGGTATCCCTAAAAGGAAAGAGGGTCCAACTAGAGGGACATGATCAATCCTAAGAGTTATCTCATCGTGGTTGTGAAAGAGGTCGAAACGAGAACACTCTTGTTTATCGAAATCGATTTCACAAAACATCATTTCGAAAACAGGGGCGAAAAACTAGTTTGAAAACAAATCTTGTAGCTAACATGAAAAACCCTTTTTTCGAAAACACATTTCACTTCGTTTTCTAAACAAAACAAGGGTGTGATTAACACACAGGAAAACATATGAAGGCCAAAATCAACCAGAGATGAGCAACCACCCGTGGTTAACTAGCCAAGGCAATCAACTCTTAACTAAGGTCGATTATCCTTAACTAAGCTCATCTAGACCTTAACAACACAATTCCCACCGTACTCACGTACTAAATGGGTTCCAAACAATGATGATTAAGGCTAGTCATCACTGTGACAAATCAAACAAGCAAAACATAAATGCTTACCCCTGATGAGATCGTCTGACTGCTCCGCGTTCTCTGCACATACTGTGAACATGCGCCCCTGATGTTGTGGCCTAGAGGAAGATGATTGTAGACCCTTGCATTCCCTAGCTAGGTGGTCTGGCTGACCGCAACAGTAACAAACGCCTTTCCCATGGAGACACCCTCCGATGTGACCCTTGTCACACGTGGCACATCGTGGTTGGGCGGGTAACGCCTGAGGTGCTGCCGCGGCTGGGCGCTGCTGCTGTTGTCGGTGCTGCTGTGGTCGAGGCTGAGACTGGGTCCTGGATGTCTGACCATATGGCTGAAAGCGAGTGGGGGCCTGTCGTCTATTCTTAGAACTCCGGGGTGCCAAACCCTCTCTCGGTACCTCAGTCCTTGGGGAAGCACATACACGGCTCGCCCCCTCGATGATCCTACAGGTGTCAACCATCGCTGAGTACTCCTGGATCTTCAAGGGAACTACCAAGCTCCGTATCTCGGACCTCAAACCATATAGGTATTGGATGCATCTGATGGCCTCATCCATATCACTTGGCGGAAAACAGAAGAACTTAATCAATTCTTCGAATCTCCTGGTGTATTCTAAAATCGACATCTTCCCCTGTGGCAAAGCGAGGAACTCTCTCTCCTTGGCTTGCATGACTGCTTCTAGAAGATACTTCTCGTGAAAGAGGACCTTGAACTGCTTCCAATCGATGGAGACGCCGACAACCTCCAAGACCTTGCACGTATCTGACCACTAGACTCCAGCTTCACCCACCAGCATGAGAGCGGCATGTGTAACCTTCTGTCTTTCTGAGTATGGCATAGCTGTAACCACAACCACCTCTTCCATCCTGAGAATCCATTCGGTAGATACACTTGGATCGGGGGATCCGGCATACGTGAGAGAGTTTGTTTCACTGGGTCCGGAGGCACAAGGGTGCTGAGAACTTCCTCCTTGACTGTATCCAACGTGTTGCCTCGGATAACGCTCGCGTTGCAACGCACGACCCTAGAAAGAGAGACCACACTCCCCATATATAGCCTACATCTCCTTAGAAAACTCTTCGACTACTCACATGTGAACCCACACAGACCCTACCACTACAAGCCACCCCATATATTCCGACTCTACCGAACCTCATAATCCATTAGTCTCCCAACATCACATGTCGTTAGTGAGACCTAATAGAATCCTTGAGAAGCCATGTGAGAGATAGTTTTACCGTACCCCATCATGTCATCATGAGCACATTTCTCCTAGTGGCTTTGGATGTACGTCGGAGATGTTCAAACCTCTTCTTTTGTTTTGTTTTCAAGTGATTGCGAAAGTTTGTTAAAATGACGCTTGGTTTTCAACTTGGGTTTTAGAAAACGATTTCATACCCCATCGACCTTAAGGTACGAAGTTCCTTAAGGCTATTTTTGCAAACCGTTTAGTTGCGAACTTGAAAATCGCTTTTGTTTTGTTTGAAAATAGCTTGGGGATGTCTTACGGTGTCAGTTGTAATTATGAGTCGTAGGGTCCAATGTGTTCTCCTAGTTTTGTGGTTATTAAGATTATGTGTTTTGGGCATGGGTAGATGATCTCTAAAGTAACGATATAATACAAGTTGAAAGAAGTTTTCGAAAGTGATTTTCTTTTATGTCATGTGAAAATGTATGTGATTAAAGGCCGTAGGAGTACAGACAATATTTTTCCATTAGAGTGGATGTGAGAAATCTGAAATCTATTTTGAGAGCATAGAATTGTCTTTGATCGCAAACAAGAAGGTTTTGAGCTTTTATTTAGTTTTTGAAAATTAAATAAACGTGTTTTGAACTACTAGGGATTGGGAATTAACTTGGATTTTCGAAAATTCCTAGGATGATTTTTTGAAAATAGAGATGAAGCTTTTGAGGAGAACATTGATGTTGGATCATAGACCCTAGGAACATAAGGATCAACTTGCCTTGTAAGATTATGGATTCATGCCTTTATCATGGAAAAATGTATTTCAGTTTTTTTTATGTATTTGCAACAGATGTTTTTGTTTCTTGAACTTGTTTTCTGCACGACTTGTTCATTCAGGTTAGCTGCTTGCGTGTGGACCTTCCCTCGAGTCTTCGCGAGGATAGGAGCTGTTATGTTTTGTGTTATTTTTGTGTTAGAAGTGTCGAATTTCGAGGACAAAATTCTTTTTAAGGAGGGGAGAAATGTAACACCCCGACTTTTATTAAGTCCTAATTAAGTGAGATTAAGGGTAATTAACCTTGGCTAGGATTTAATTCGGTTTGGGTGGATAAGTTTCTTCTAGTCAAACCCTTATGTATGACGTGATTTAAGTGTGTATATATGTGTTCATTATGTGTATTTATGATAAAAATGAATAAAATCTTTTATTTTATTTTATTTTATTTTATGTGCCTATGTGTGTATTTTAATTTATATTTAAATATTAGAAAAATTATATGAGCATTATAGTATTATTTGGGGGATTTGGAGTGTTTTAGTACTTTAAGTGACGGTGGGCCCCACAATGACTCTTGACCTAGCCACTCTATATAAACACTAGTAACCCTCTCCAATTGAGAAAAACACTCTCCTCTTTCTTCTGAGCCGCCATAGCCATCTTTCTCTCAAGAGCTCCCTAAGTCATTGATACTCCAAACCACGAAACACCCATCAAACCTCACCCAATCCAGAAAATAAATTCATATTTTTAATCCTCTCATCAAGCCGGAGCTTTCTACCGATTTTGTTTCTCCGTTAAGAGTCTTCGGCGTCACCGGACCGTTCGTGGGGCTAAAGAGAGAGGTTTCCAACGAGAGCAACGTCGGGAAAAAAGGGGTTTCTCTTTGCATTCTAGCATTTTTTCTTCAAGAGGTAGGGGTTAAGCATTCTATTTTCATACATATTGGTGATGATTTTATGAGATTAATTTGATGGTCGTTTTTCCCATTAGGGATTTTTGTGCCTTATTATTATTATTATTATTATTATTATTATGATACATATGATATATATATATATATATATATATATGTACGTATGGCGTGAGCATTCGTGGCAGCGTGAGCGTGAGCGAGCTTTATATATATATATAGAAATAAATAAAAAGAAGAAAAATAAAAAAAAACAGTTTACTAATATATGTATATTACTATTACATATTATTATTACATAAACTTATACCTATTAGCATGTATATTAGTTAATAATAGGTAGATAACAGGTAGAAATAATAATAATAATATGATAATGATAGTAACACTAATAGAGAAGATAATAATACAATATTAACCCTAATAATAATAATAAAAGAATAATACAGTAAGAACAACAACATGTATAATATATGATATGTAATGATAATAGTAATAGTAACAATAATAGTATAGAAGACAAGATTGGTGATGAATAAAATATAAAAGTTTACAAGATACTTAAGGGTAGAGTACAAAGTACAAATAAAACTAGAATAAAGTATAAGTAAGAAATAATAATAAAATAAACGAGATCATATGACATGAAAGGTATAGAAGCACTTAAAATAATATTTATAAGTAGTTGTATATCATGTTTATTTGATAAGGAGTTGTATTTATTTATTCTCCATGATGTCAGAGTAAGTAAGTGTATGTGCTATGTTTATTCCATGATGTTAAAGAGTATAAATTGACATGTTTTTACTCTTTTATGCTCCCTAATGTGTTATACGACTTGTGTATTTGAATATATAATTATTTATGAGATATATATGTTATACTGAGTATATGTGTTGTTTTTATGATGAGTTAAATTGTTGACATGATTATATGATTTATATAATGATTAATGATGAGATATATGTGATGAATGTTATATGCCTATGATTATGTAATGTTAAAGTTTAATAACCAAAACGCGCTCAGTGACGCTATGTTAAAACGTCACGAAGTGACGCTATGTTGAAACGCCACTGGGTGACGCTATGTTAAAACGTCACAAAGTGACGCTATGTTAAAGGATTACCCCCCTCTCCCCATTAGTTTAGGATGAGCTCATGCCTAGGGGCCGGTGATGTGGAGGATAGGACAGGATGGCGGTTATGTCTCACAGTTAAAGAAAGATAAAGATGTTTAACATGTTAATATGCATTTTCTTTATGATGTATTTATTGTATATGATTTGAGGGCACTAGCACACTACACAGAGACCTTTAATTATGATATGTTATATGTATTAAATAAAATGAACAAGACGTACTTAGGTAGTCGTTCCGGGACAAGATTGTTTAAACTTATATTTGAAATGAACTCATTCATACTTCACTTATTTTATAAATAAACCCGGAGCGGCTCCCCTACTGAGTTACTTTCAAGTACTCACCCCATGTTATTTCAAACATTTTAGACGATGAGCACCAGCAGGACGACGGAGCGAGCTTGGAGCCCGCACAGCCTTAGTTTTAGCTTCCGCATTATTTATTAGACATTATTATTTGAGTTGTTTCTTTTATGAATTATGTTATGGATTTATTATTATTCTCTAGTTTATGTTTCTGAGACCGGACATTTGTTAGCCGGGAAGTATTATTTTATTTATGGATTGTATTTGTGGAGTCTTGTGAGTCTCTGTTTTAGGCTCATGAGATAACACTATTATCATTGCTTGATGTATGTTTTGGGAGATTACATGGTTTATTTATTTATATTGAAGTATTATTCAGACTATATTATGTTACGAGTATTATCGCTTATTTATTACGCAAGACCCTTATTTTTATATTTCTCACAAATGTTTTCGAAAGTTCTCCCACATATTTTCCGCGTATATTTATTTTATATATAAAGATAATATAAGATAACAGGAAGTAACCCTTATGAAATAGCCTAAAATGACTTAAGCATTAAGGGCTATCTAGTAGGGTGTTACATTTTATCTTTGTATTTAAAATATCTTACGCAGAAAATAGGTGGGAGTAAAATTTTCGCAATTCGTTACGATACAAAAATATGGGATTTGCGTAATACGTAATCGATAATATAAAACGACATAAAAAATCATACACTGAATAAACATCGTCATATCATATAAACTGCCATAAAGTACCAAAACATAAATAAATACTAGGTGTAATCCCGCGAGCCCAAAATCAAGACTCATGAGACTCCACAATAAATACAAGTAAAATAAATAGATGTCGGCTAACATAGGTCCGAACTCAGATAATATAAATAAATAAGTATAGCGGAAGCATAAAAACCATCGTATATGCATAAATAAATAAAACATGTCTCTAGTATATAAGGAACTATATCATAAACTAAGTCTGTGCGGGCTCCTCCTGTGCTCTGACATCCTACTCGTTCAGATCCTCTAAAAGGTGGGGTAAACATAGGGTGAGTACATAATGTATCTCAGTAGAGGAAGTCGCCCCGGGTTTAATTATAAAATAAGTGAAGTATGAATGAGTTCTATTC
Source organism: Aeschynomene evenia (assembly GCA_013621005.1). Lineage (NCBI taxonomy): Eukaryota > Viridiplantae > Streptophyta > Magnoliopsida > Fabales > Fabaceae > Aeschynomene > Aeschynomene evenia. The sequence goes on from CM024271.1 coordinate 9,269,305, forward strand.
AGATATAAGTTAAAAACAATATTTTCCCGGAACGTCTTACCTAAGTGCGTCTTGTTCCTTTTTAAATTAACATACATACATAACATAAATAATCATCAATGTGTGGTGTACTAAGTACTCGACTATCATACATATAAACATAACAGTAAAGTAACATTCTTTGTCTGTAATATGTAACTTATATCTTTGCTTAATTATCTTGAGTCTTTTAAGCATACTTAGTATGCTTGTGGTTCCATCTTATTTAGAGAACGCCCTTTTAGTGCCTGTGGATCATTTACATTGTTTTGGCCTGCCCACCCTCCTGTAACCTCCACATCGCCGACCCTATGTATGAGCTCATCCTATACATATGGGTAGAGGGGGTAATTCACCTTCCGCCGGTGAGTCGTTACAACCGAGGATGTCAACCCCCTGTAACATTCATCACAAACGGAGAGGCTACTCTATGTGTCTTAACTTTCTTTCTCTTTGCACATTAGTCTCTTTATCATATACATTGCATTATATCATAATATCATAACATTACATCGTAGCATTTAAACATACATACAACTCATAACATCACATAATAATTACATACAAATCATACATAACATATATTAACATATATTCATACATTTTATCATGACAACATGTAAACATATATTACAGCTCATATAATCATATATAAATCATGCATAAATCATATATAACACTTATACAAGTCCTAGAACGCATTAGGGTACATAAAGGGTCAAAACAGTTAATTTTCGTAAAATCTACAGTGCTGCAATCGATTACCACGGGTCCGTAATTGATAGCTGTTGTCGTGTCAACCATAAATTTAATTATTTTTAAAACCAAGTTCCCCTAATATAGTTTAGTGGAAACCATGGTCGTCTCTCACAAGGAATGGCTAAGAGAGTAATGCACAAGACTAGTTGTATGACGGTTTGTCACAATTGGGGGGGTTTTTTTGTATGCAAGGGAATTAAGTTGGAATAAAATGAAAATAATAAAAACAGCGGTTTATGGGATGGAACATTCATTAGGGTGTTATCATTGGCTACAAAAGAATGCATGAGTTGATTAATTATGTCGGAGTTAGATCTAACTCCTTTGTTGTAATTCTAATGATTAATTGCCTAGAATGGGATTAATTAGTGAGATCTCACCTTTAGTTCTACTTTCAACAATTATTAAAGCCAATCACATTAATCTAATTAAAGAGACTAATCAGCCAATTAATTACTCATTACCAAATCCTAATATGCCATGCATCAATTAATCAACTAACACATAAACATATGCCAATGAATTAGCCAACTCAATTGAGTAAGCCAAGACAAAGGATTAAACACACAATTTAAGATCTCAAATTATATGCCAAGGGTTGATAATGAAAACTTATGCAAGATTAAGAACAAAGCCTCAATTTACCCCAATGATGTTCACACCCTCATAAACCACCAAGAAACTTAGTTACTCATGGCAGGAATTAAAAAGGCAAGAAATAAATTGGAATAAAGAAAGCAATTAACAATAAAGAGCAAAGTAAGAAATTAAATGCAAATTGGAAAGATGGAAAAACGAATAAATGAATTAATGATAAAAGAGTAACTTACAAAACCCAAAAAGGGCTTGGACGAATAACGTTGGAAATGTAAATGAAGGAGCTAGAGCTAAACTAGGAAAAACGGAAATCCTAATGGAGAGAAAAATAACTCTAACTAGGAAAAGAAAAGATATAAAAGTGGTAGTGTTGAGAGGTGTGTTTTCTTATGCATTAGCCCTCTTTAAATAGAGTGAGCAGCCTCCAAACCCTAGCCAATTGGGCCCCCAACTCGTCTTGCAGATAGGTCTCTGCTATAACAGAATTGCGGCGCGGCGCTGGGGCGCGTATAGCTCGCTCGGGCGCCAGTGTTGTGCACGTGATGGATTCAAGTAGGTTTCGCGCACTGGAGCGCTCGATACTGGTTCTGAATTCCACTGCTCCGCTTCTTGCTCAATTCCTGATGTCTACTGCTCCAATAATTCCTATGACCTGCACCAAAAATATGAAATATCCAAGATCAAGTGCAAAGGTCATCCTTGAATTGCAAAAACATCATAAAACTTGTTACTTTAGCCTTTATTTCCATTAAGCCCAAATTAATTCCAAACTGTATTAAATATAATAAAAGGCTAAAATAGAGCAAAGAATTGCATACAATCATCCAAATTAAAGGCATAAAATATTGGCAAAAATCACGTTATCAGTAATCGATTACTGTAATCGATTATCACCCCTCTGTAATCGATTAACAGAGAGCTATGTTTTCTCGCGATTGGAAATTCTTAGCTCATAATCAATTACGAACCTCTTATAATTGATTACGAACACGAAAACTCATATTCTAGGGTCTCTAAATCACGTTTTTCACAAGTCAATGGCTAAAACTTTAATCTAGAATCATCCCAATCAATAGAAAACATAGATAAGCATAAACCAATCAGTAAAATACTTTCTAAACACTTTTCAATCGGTAAAAACTCTTTCTCTTTGAAAATCAATCGGTAAAACATTACCCTTTTATGAACCCTAATGGGAAAACGAACAACAACCACAATCTCATCAAAAACACATCATCATGCATGAAATTACAGAGAATAAAGAATGTCTAAAACCCCTACCTCTTGTAGACTTCCTATGTAATGCGTAGAGACACCCTTTCCTGACGTAGAACACGTTCCCACTTTCTCTCACTAGCCCCACGAACGGTAAAAATACAAAGATGGCTCCTTTTCAAGAATTGCAATCGGTAGAAGGGTTCTATTTGATGAGAGGATTAAGAATATGTAATTTGTTTTGTGATCAGGTAAGGTTTGATATGAGTTTGGTGGTTTGGAATGACTATGGCTTTGAGTTCTTGAGAGAGAGAAAGAACAATGGAGGCACAAGGGTTAGAGAGAGTGTTTGGAGTGTTTCTGAAATAGGGATTTAGGGTTTCTCATGAATTGGCACAGCTAGGCAGGTTATAGAGACGTTATGGGGCCCATACGTAACTTAAAGCGCATTAAAAATGCTCACACTGCAGGTCGTAATCGATTACCACGAGGCTGTAATCGATTATGGTAATCAATTACAAACATGATGTAATTGATTACCGACAGCAAAAATGCCCAGATATGAAAACCAAAGGGCTGTAATCGATTACCATCCCGTGGTAATCGATTACAGGGCTACAAAATAGCCTCAAAGCACCTCAAAAATGTCCCAACTCGTGCTATAAACATCCATACATCATTCCTTACATCATGCATAATCTAAACATCAAATAAAACACATATATGCACCTAAATCACCCAACATATAATGAATACACATATTCATACACATAAATCATATAGCACATAATAAACATGCATAAACTATATAACACATATACATACACTTAGATCACATAACACATAATGGTTTACTAAAAGAAACTTGTCCACCCAAACTTAATTAAATTCTAACCAAGGTCAATTACCCTTAATCTCACTTAATTAGAACCTAATAAAAGTCGGGGTGTTACAGATATAGTCTGTGATGGGGTTTTAATCCAAGCCACCCTTTTGATGTAACAAAGGGGGAGAAAAGTAATAGAAAACATTTTGACTTAGGATAAACCATAAGCTAAGACTTAGGGGGAGTATCTAAGTCATTTTATGTATTTTATCTTTTTGGCATTTCTTTTTTTTTTTTGGCATTTTGTATGTAACTTTTTTTTGCTTCTGTATTCTGTACTCTATTCTGAAAATTAAAAGAAATACATGAGCAAGTTAAGGTTGATATTTACAACTATGTTCTTTATTAGTCTATTTATTTTGTTGTTTATCAAAAGCTTTCTAAGGAAATAACTATAGCTTCTTTCAGAAACTCAAGTTATATCCTAAGAAACCAGAAGTGAATTCTGAGTAAGTTCTGGAACTTAAATAGAAAAACACTCTCACCTTTCAAACAAAATTTCTATCTATTACTTAAATTGTTATCATAAAAAAGGGGGAGATTGTAAGCTCCAGAACCCTTCTAAGAGTAATTAAATTTTTCAAAATTACTCTTAAGCAACTAAATGTTTTAATGATAACTCTCCTAAGTTGAAAGATAAAAATTTTGATTGAAGAAAGCTAATGTGTGTGCTAAGTGTACTCAGAAAGATTCACATGAGATTGGCATCCATACATATGAGACTAAAAAAATCACATCAAGTAACCTTGGAATACAAGAAATATCCAAAGCTTTTAAGACACCAAAAAGGAGTGTCTCAGAAGCCCTAGGCGAAAAATGCTCCTCTGAGAAGAGAACAAAATTAATTCACAAGCCTCTCAGAAGGTTACAGAATTTTGTCTCTTAGAAGGACCTTCTCTCATAAGGATGTTCACTCGGAAGTACTCCTCACTCAGAAGGTCGTACGAATCTCAGAAAGACACCTTATGGAAGTGACCAAGTCTCATCACCCAGATCAAATGAATCAAGCACAACAAGCTCAGAACGCTCTACAAGAGACTTTGAAAACTGTGCACTGTGGCAGTTCTGAAAAGTTCTGCAAATCACGTTGACATGAGCAGGAAGTCGTTCTGAGAAGTATTGAGTCTATGCAAAGCTACATCAGCAGCTAGAGCTTTCAAACTTCACGGGATTTTGCTCTATAAATACAAGAAAAATGCATGAAGTTCAGCAGCGAGAATCACATTGAATCAAAGTGCTGAAACTCTGTCAAAATTAAAATTCATTTGTGAAAACTTTGAATTTTCTCATAAGGACATCTCATAACTGAGTTGTACCTTGAGTTTGAAAAATCTATTATCTCTTTACCGTTTTATTCTTGCATTCGTGGAAGCTAAATCTAGTATCAAGTGTGTTTCCCAACTGCGTCTGGAATCTTGATAGTGTTTTACGAAAAGAAAACTCTATTTGTAAAAACTCTAAGTCCTTTGTGTTTGAAGGCAACTGAAGTCCTTAGATTGTGAGGCAAGTTAAGTCCTCAAGTGTTAGAGGCAAGGAAATCCACCTCAAGTGTGGAGTGGTGAAAAATTCTTTACTGTGTTAAAGGTAATTGCTGCCTGAGAAGACACATTAAGAAGAAGTATTTAAAAGAACTCTCAACTGAAGGTTGAGGACTGGAGTAGGTTGTGTTATAACCGAACCAGTATAAAATTCTTGTGTGTGATTTTCTTCTTCCCTTAAAACTCTGATTTATTGCAAATTGAACAAAAGAAAACGCTTAATCAAAATCAACCTTCTCACATAAATTTTATAACTTACTTAGAGAAAGTAAGAAATCTCTTCAAAAGGTTTTACATACTTACCTCTTACTTTCTCAGAAGGACTTTCCGCTGCCACTTAGAAGGCTTCTCTTCTAAGAAGTTTTTTCAAAAAGAAGTTATTTTGGGAAAAGATTTTTAAAATCAAGCACGATTCAACCCCCCTTCTCGTGCAAACACACACCTTCAGGAAATTCCTGGCGCCTCAGTCGTGAACACATCAAGGAATGACCAACAGTATTGGAAGGCTTCACAGGCGGCGTGTGTAGTATCCTTTCCTCCATTGAAGGAACGGGCACGGACAAGGTGGGGTCTTCTTGTAACACCCTACTAGATAGCCCTTAGTGTTATAGTCATTTAGGGTCATTTCATAAGGGTTACCTCCTGTTATCATACTTATACTTGTTTTTGAAATACATATACGCGGAAAATACATGGGAGAATTTTTCGAAAATCGTTCGCGGAATATAAACATAAGGGCCTTGCGCATAATATAACGATATTATATATAACACGTGATATGGTCTGAATAATGCCTCATAAGATAAATAAAAGTAAACAAACATAATCTCCCCAAACATACAATCAAGAAAGTAAATAATAATAGGTGTCATCTCATGAGCCTAAAACTGAGACCCATAAGACTCCACAATACAAATCCATAAACTGAAACGTAAATACCGGCAACATATGTCCGGACTAAGAGTAAACACAAATAAATGCTAATATCCGTAATAAACTTAATCCATAACGTAAAAGCGGAAACTGGTAAGTCTAGAATAAATAAATAAACTGCAAAGTCTAAAGCTGTGCGGGATCCTCATCCGCTCATGTGTCCTACTGAATCTCATCATCTAAAATGGGGGAAAAACGAGGGGTGAGTACTGGGAAGTAACTCAGTAAGGGAGCCGCTCCGGGTTTATTAATAAAATCGGTGTAACATGAATGAATTCAATTTCAGTTATAAGTTCTAAAATTATCTTTCCCAGAACGACTTACCTAGGTGCCTCTTGTTCATTTTACATCATACATACATTATACATAAATATGTCCTTCGTGTGTGTGCTCTACATGCCATCTAGTCATATAAGGAAACTTAATCAAATATCATGCTATGTTCTCTGACACTTTACTGAATTGTAACTCATATCACTTTATCTCTTATTATGTCTTAAGGCCTATCCACCCTCCTGTAACCTCCGCTGCACCGACCCCTAGGCATGAGCTCATCCTAACGAAATGGGGAAAATGGGGATATTCACCAACTGCAAGTGAAGGACCTGTAGCGCCGAGGATGCCAACCCCCTCCTACAGCCTCTCAATCACAAGCTGAAGGCTACTATGTATCTTTGCACCACCCAGTGACGTCTTTATTAACTACACGCCACCCGGTGACGTCTTAATAATATACATGCGCCACCCAGTGATGTCTCAGTTCACAACACATAACATGTACATACGTCACATAATTCATATAAACATTTATTATCATCATTTATCTCATGTAAACATAACGTATCAACACATCATCATCCAATCAGCATTTAAACTTGCATAAAATTCATAATTAACTCATACATATCATCCATACTAGTTGTAGAACGCATTAGGGTGCATAAAGGGTCAAAACAGTTCATTTTCGCACAAACAGCACTGTCGTAATCGATTACACGGGCTGGTAATCGATTACTGTAATCGATTACACGGACTGGTAATTGATTACTGTAATCGATTACGCAGCTCTGTAATCGATTACCAGAGGGCAGCATTTTCTCGCGATTGGAAATTCAGAGATCGTAATCGATTACGAACCCGTGTAATCGATTACGGAGTCGTGAAATACGATTTTAGAGTTCCAAAAACACGATTTTCAGTAGCCAATGGCCAAAATATGAATCTAACATCATCCCAATCGATAGAAAATATTGCCATACCAATGTCAAACATGAAAATACGTTTAAAACACTTCTCAGTTCATAAAACCCCTTTCTTTTTCAAAACCAATTTCATAAATCAACCCTTTCATGAACCCTAATGGGAAAAACAACGAACAACATTCAAAACTCCATCATTTTATCAACATACATGCAATAACACAACGTTTAGAATGCCTAACCCCTACCTCTTGAAGACAAATCCTTGTTTTAGACGAAATCCTAGTTTCACGAACGGCCCGACTCCAACGATGACCCTTTCCGGAGAAAAACAATCGGTAGAAACGTCCGGCTTGGTGAGAGGATCAAGAATATATAATTATTTTTGGGATTGGGTGAGTATTTGTGGGTGTTTCTTGACGTGGAATGGTTATGGCTATGAGAGTTCTTGAGAGAGAAAGCTATGGAGACTCTGAGATGATGAGAGAGTGTGTTTCTGACCAAATGAGGTGGAAATTAGGGTTTACCTTCTTATATATTGACCTAATAGGGTTTAAGAGTCATCGTGGGGCCCACCCGTCACTTAAAACATCTGAAAACTCATTATGCGCGCTGTGTAATCGATTACATCGAACTTGTAATCGATTACCGTAATCGATTACACGGTTCTGTAATCGATTACAGGCCTCTGAAAAAGCCCAAATCTGAAACTTGACTTGTTGTAATCGATTACCAAGGAGCTGTAATCGATTACTGGGCATGAAAAATGCCCCAAAACACTTCTAAAGTGTCTCAACTCATATAATAACATCCATACACCCATAATGACTTAATGTAACATCAAATCACACATAAATACTCATAAAAACACATAACATAGATACTTTAAACTAGGGGAAACATGTTCACTTAATCCAATTAAGTTCCAATTAAAGTCAATTACCCTTAATTTCCTTTAATTAGGACTTAATAAAGATCGGGGTGTTACACTTCTTCGATCAAAGAACCGTGATTCAGGGGAGGAAAAAACACCCTCACAGGAGGAGGCAAACCTTCGGCTATTTGACGAGCTCTGTGAGGTGGAGGATCGACATGGGGAATGGGGAGGTGTTCTAGCAAACCGAGAGGGGTAACCAGGGGGCTGGAGCCCAAGGCAGCCTCTTCTCCTTAGGTAGAATCCTCATGTTCATAGGGTTGTGAGTAAGATGGTGGCGCCATCTCTGAAACAGAAGCTTGGCCATGGGAGTAAGTCAACATAATCGCTAGAGCAATGTTTACAGGGAGAGGTTCAGTGAACGAAGGAGGAGACGAACGGGTTCGCAACACTGGAAGGAAGAAAATAAGAGTTAATTGTGATGTGAAGTGAAATGAAGGCTCATTGGGAAGCGTTTTCTTTTCTTTTCTCTTTTTTGCCTCCATAAGTGAAAAAAAAGGGAGAGGATTTCAAAAGGATGAAACACGGGATCAGCGACACGCGTATGTGTGTTATTGGTGCTACGCAACCAACATCACACAAGGGGGCTAATGTTCCAGTATGGGCCGATGAGAGAATCTGACCACCGAAGCCCAGATGAGGAAGAGTGAGTAAAGAGGCCCAAAGAACAAGGACGAGGAGAGTATGTGCACCTCTATGGGCCAAAGGTGATAACAGAAGAATCAAATGGGCTAGGCCGGAAGGAAATGAAAGAAACATGGAAAAGGGTATTGGGCTTTAAAGGAGGAAGGGTGTGTGGGTGTCACATTCCAGACCTTAAAGAGAGGTGCCCTATTTCCTTGGGGAACTATTCTTTCTGTGGTATGGATGAATTTGAGGTTCACCTACACCCCTTGGAGAGAGAGAAAGAGAGAGAGCACATCTCTTTCGTCCGGAAAAGGGGACTTCTACCTTTTGTGTGTCATGAGTCTCAAGCCCCTAATTAATCTAGAAAGTCAAGAAAAATACCCAAAGTAGTAAGGACTAGTTAGAGGATAACCAACATAAGTATTAATGAGAGTAACCCACACTCTTAGTTACGTTCTCTACGTATTTCTAAGGTAAGGTAATTAGGTAGAGTGTTTTGGAGGAAAATGGGGAGGCATGATCACCTAGGGGAAAGTAAAATCTTGTGTCCACATCAGTAAATCTTGTTTTGCACTCAACTAGAGAAGTCAACTGTCTATGAGAGGGAAAACAGAAAAGAAAGTTATTTAGAGATTAAGGACCAAGAGGGAAATAAAGCCTGAGACCTTAAGCATTAGGGGCGGACTCAACACCAAGACATACAAGAGAAAGGAGTGGTAAATTTGTTCCACTTCAGAACCACAAGAGAGGATAGTTCCCAAAGAGAGATCCTGAAACACGCAAAAGAGAAAATCAAAGTTCAAGTTCACAAATCCTCAAAAGTTTATGGATCCACCTTTCCCACAAACAAAGGGGAACTGGTTGGTATCTTGAACAAGAACAATTACATTACTTTAAACTAACACGGTGCCATGCTTAAATACTGCCAGAAAAACTAGCAGTAAGAATAACTAACTCCGACGGACTATAACCGCCAAAATGAGAATATAATAAATGCTAACTGACTTCGGTATTGGTATTATCTTCAAGCCACCATATTTTGTTAGTTACACATATGGGCTCTCACATGAACTGACAAGTCTATAGCAATTGGCCACCCACCAAACAAATATCTACCACGAAACTATTAAGAAACCAAACCCTCATTAGCTTATAACAAGATTTTTGGTTTGATTTTTTGACATTTAATTCTATAATCTCACATACCAATTTGAAAAGAATATCTTTGACAACTGTCAGGTGCTTGGCAAATTTTGGTATTATTGTTAGGTTCCAAGTTTTCATTATTGCAAAGATTCATCATTCATCCATGTCAATTTATAGATCAATCGTAGAGTTGAAATATCAATTCAACACCGACATTAAAGGTTAATTCAGGTCACTTTCTGAATGATAAAGATTAAATAGTACAAGGGCTTTAGACACAAGCTTTAATCCAATTACGACTATCTTGCTTGGATTGAGATATCTAGCTAATTACCAGAGTTGCATACTAAGCTAATTGTTTTTTCTTTTCAATAGTTTAATTTGAACGTATTGGTTTCAGTTATAATTCATATGATAATCTTTATTGCTTCCGTAACTATAATGTTTGACGTACAATAGAAATATGTTCAACTTGTATCCAACGTGTGCTATTCATGTTACAGGATGTGTGCTCACATATACGTATAACACACATCCTGTAATATGGATAGCACACGTTGAATACAAGTTTGACGTATTTCCGTTGTACGTCAAACATTATTGTTTCGGTAAGGAGTAAAAATGGCCCAATAGAACGATTAGATAAGTTTTAATTAGTTAGGAGAAATTACTATAAATAAATATATTGATGATGTAATTGAAATGCATCTGATTAGTTATTTGATTAATTTCTCCTTTTAAAATTCCTATTCTATAGAATTATTCTCTCTTCTTCCTCTTAATCCTTAATTGGGATATTTTGTCATACAAATGTTTCAACCCGTGCACTGCACGGGATAAAGTATAAGTATTTATTTTAGTTTTAACAAATTAAAATATTAAAATGTATGTATATCTATTTATAAAATTAAAATATTTAATATTTAAATGACATGCACTAAAATTATAACATAATAAAAACATGATAAACATAAATGATAATATAAAAACGTATACATATATTAAAAATTATCATGCTATGTACCCGTATTCATATTTAGTACGGATTTTATACCCATTTCCTTACAATTTAACTTATAATTTGTATATTTTATTTGTTATTTACTAACTTCTCTTATTATTTTTTGAGTTATGGTATAAATTTAAATTTGGTAATAATTGTATAAAAATTTAAATTTATTGTTAGAAATAATATATTTGGTGGATTTTTATTTGAATTGTACTATCAATAAATCTTATTTTTGTTCTTCCATGTACTATCAATAAAAATATAATATGATTGTTTTCCTTTTATTCATTATGTTACCTAACATATTTGATTAAATAAATAATGCATTTAATATCAAATTTATTGATAATGCACTTAACATATTTAGTTCTAAGTTAAAAATTAAATTCATTATATATAATTAAATATGATGAAATTGATGATTAATTAAATAGTGATTGACTCATATTTTGTCCCGTGCAGTACACGACTCCATTGGTATTGATTGTTACGAACCCATTTAAATATTGATTGGTACGATAATAGAATCATCTATACATATAATATGTAAACATAATTATTAACATAAAAATTTAATGATAAGAGTTACCCATAAAATAATAAATTAGATATATAAAATCTTCAATCAATAATTAACATAATAATTATATTTAATGAATAAATATATTAAATCAAGAAAATGATTTAATTTATATTTATTAAAAAATTAAGTAAAAAATTGAAAAATCTAAAAAAATGACACGTGACATGAAATTTAATGCAGGAGATTCGTAAATACTATATGTATAGATGATTCTATTAAATAGCATATATAATCTCATACTTTAAATAGAAACTAAAAACGTATATATTAATTGTCATTTACATAGTTTAATATTTATTAACAATTGTACAATTAAGGAAATAAAAAAATCTAAATGACAAAATTACATATGAATACAATTACAATATAATCAAAGATAAAAAAAAATAAGATCAAAATTAGCTAGCATCTTATGACATCTTCAATATCATACCTACATAAAATAGATAACAATATATATATATATATATAAGATAAATCAAAACTTATATATATGATGTAAATAATCAATTTAAATAGAATATAAAAATATAATTTTAATAAATATAATCTCATCAACATTATATTTAATACATAAAAACAAAAAACAAAAAACAATTTAAAATTAAAATTAAGGTGAGCAACCAATTGCAAAAGATAAATTTGTTAGGTACATTATATGAAAATCAAGATGAACACTCAATTGCAAAAAATCATGATAATTATTTTAGAAATGTAAAAATATTGAAAAATTTTGATACTCAAAAAATATATTATGAGAATTCTTCATAATAGACAAAAATTCTTATATTGAAAATTAAATATTGTTAGAATATTGAGAAATGCATAGGTGAAGAAAATCCAGATATATTGATAAAAGTGTACAACAATTTTGAACTTGAAGGATTATATTGTACCTTTTTTACAGTATATATACCTTCTTCACTATGTTGGAAGCTTGATCTGAAACCAAATAGAGAAATAATTAAAACTCATACAAATAATTAGAGAAGAGATAATTAAGTGAAATAGTAGAAGATGAAGAAAATTTAAATATTTAAAAAGAAAATAAAAAATAAATAGTCAAAAAAAGATACAATGGTTAAAAAAATATAGGAAAAAATTGGAATGAAAATGAAGAAGGCATTCATAGAAACTAAAGAAAAAGAGATAGTGATTCAAGGGAAACCCTTAAATAGCCAGCGGCAAACCCTTAAATGGAGCTCAGATTCGCGACGAATTAGTTCTTGGACTTCCAGGTTAGGGATACCGTGGGAAACCAAAAAAAAAAAAGAGAGAGATAGAGATTCAAGGGAAAAGGAGAAGAAGATGCCAAAAAATATGAGATATGGTAAAAAAAAGTAGAAAGAAGTAAAAAAAATACACTGTAAATTTCTGTATGGAAATGAGTCAAATAAAGTAGCGAAAAAATTTATAGTAGATCAATAAGCAGATAACCGATGAAAAAATGGAAATTTCAATAAATCAATCAATTAAGGATTATAATCTACATCAGCAGTCAACTAAAGAAATAAATTTGACCTAATTTTGAAAACAGATTCATGGGCATAATTTGATTTTTAATATTTATCCTTAAATTGATTCTTGATATATATCCTTAATTCCTTAAATTATTAAAAAATTGAATGATTTAAAATTATGTAGGATATATTATAATTGATTAAAACCTTTCCTTTTTTAAAAAAAATAAGCCTCAAGTTAGTTTTAAGTCTTTCTTTTTTATACAAATTATATTTATTTAATTAAATATATATGTTAACATATTAGTGATGAATAAATACAAATTTTTTTATTATAATCATATTCGTTATATTGTCCAATATATTGAACATTGAATTAACATTATTTTAAAATCTTTCCTTTTTTAGAAAATAAGACTCATCAGGTTAATCTGCAAATCTTTCCTTTTTATTCAAATTATATTTATTCAAATATATATGGTAACATATTAAAGGAAATGTTTTAATCATATTCGTCATATTAAATGATATGCCAATCAAGATCATATATGGCAATCAAGAATTAATTGATATAATTTATTAAAATAATAAATTAGACATATAAAATCTCCAATCAATAATTAACATAATAATTATATTTAATGAATAAATATATTAAATCAAGAAAAAGATTTAATTGATATTTATTAAAAAATTAAATAAAAAATTAAAAAATCTGAGAAAATAACACGTGGCAGAAAATTTAATGCAATCGTAAATATTATATGTATAGATTCCCTTTCCTCATGGTAGTTGTACTATGGCTGGGCCATTTAGCATTTTGATCCTTGTTAACGCTACCAGCGAAGCATATATATATCACAAGGACAAGGGGAAAAAAGGAAAAATTGCACAAAAGAAGCAAAAGAATATTTCTTAAGCTTAAAATATACTACACACTCAGAGCTAGTTTGGGTAAATAATTTATTTAAATCCTTATATAAAAATAATTTTTGAAAAATAATTTATGAATAAGTTATTTTGTATGTGAATATAAAATAACAAAATTTTTTATTTCAATTATTTTGAAAAATACTTTTAGAGAAGTCAAATATTCTAACTTCTCCAAAAACACTGAAATAACTTCTATAGAAGTCATAAGTTATATAGTCAAACAGGACAGAATAACTTCTGATAAGTCAGAAGTTGAAAAAAGTCAGAAACACTTTAATCCTCTAGTTAATCAAAAATATATTATGGAATTTATTAGCCCTTAGTTAAAATTTAAAACTACACAATTTATCTCTTACAATTTAAAAAATAGAAAAAATTATGGTCATCCTATCCAAATATATATATATATATATATATATATATATATATATATGAGGAGGGATCCACTTACTCCAGGAGTAAGTCTTTTATACTTACTCCATCAAATAACTTTCGATAAACATAAAATTAGATCAATCCAACCGTTGAATTTTATGATATTATCTTGATGATTATGCATATCAAATTTCAGAAAAATCAGACATAGATAGATATATTATCTAACACTCAACATTTATATATATTTTCAAAACTATATTATACGTCGAAATAACATGAGATGATGAAGCATCAAATTATATTAAAATTTTATGAAATTTTATACACTTGATCTATGTTTTGTAAATTAATGTTTCAACGATTGGATTAATCAAATTCATTGTATATATAAAGTTATAAGATGAAGTAAGTATATCAAGATTTACTCTTGGAGTAAGTGAATCTCTCCTCTCTATATATATATATATACTTATTTGCACGTCATGTGAGAGATTATTCATATCCAAATCCTAAAATATTAATTTACTTTTAATCGATTTGGACTATAATTAACGACTTTCTCTTCTTAATTTGATTATCATCAGTTTAACAATTTTTAGTAAATATTTTATTTGGCACCTCAACATTAATATGAGGATTAAATGGTTCAAATATAAAAATGACAATATAATTTCTCAAAATTTAATGTTATCGATAAAATATTCTTTCAAAACATGAAAGTAACATTATGTGATTCTTTAAGATTGAAATTTTACGATAATATAATTCATTAAAATTAAAATTTTGGGACAAGTTTAGAGACCATATTCTAAAATTTCAATTTTAAAGGATCATGATATTATTTTTATATCTTGAAAGTCTATTTTATTCATCAAATCAAATATTAATATATTATATCATCATTTTTATATTTTAAAAAACTATTTTATTCATCATGTTAATTATAAGTATTGAAACAAATATTTATTCAACAATTTTTTTTTCTGTGCTTATGTTCGGAGTGTTATATAGATGATTCATCTTTTCAAAATCTACGAAAAGATAGATTATTGAGTCATGAAAACATATAATAAGTTCAATCATATGTATGTGGACTAATCTAAGATATGAGTAGCATAGTAGAACTAGCCTCTATAACATGAAACAGTGTGTAGGTGTGAGTTGCACCACCCCTCTAATAATGGATCAATAAGAAAACAATACTCTAATAACACTCAAATAGTGGATAGCTTTTTTAAGGTGAGAATCTTCTATTCCTTTTCATTATTAATTCATACGAGTTGCTCACAAGATTATTAAAGAAGTAATATGTTACTTGTACATACAACAATATTTATTTATTAATTTTTTATCTATTTAAAAAATTGACAATTTTTATAAATATGTTAGCAACTTGCCTAATATTTTTATAAAAGTTGTCAACTTTTAAATGGATAAAAAATTTATAAATGATATTATTATATGTACAAATAGCAGTTTTTTTAAAAAAAAATGGGTACAAACTAGCCTATTAGATGTTCGGCCATGAATAGAAAAATCAAGTATGATAAAATAAATGTGTATAGCTAGCACCACAACACAGATTGATTGAAAGCATAAACTTGTTGAATAGTCAAAAACTATTTTTTTAAATAAAGACAAAACCCCCAAATTAATCCCAGAATTTATAATCGGACATTATAGTTCCTCCAGAATGAGAAAGTAAAAATTAGTCATACACATGTTAGATATAGGACTTATCAGTCCCTCTGTTAATCTTCTCGAACGGAGATGATGATCTGATAGTAACGGTGATGATGTGACATCGTTAAATGACATATCACCATCACCATAAACTAAACGACGTCGTTTTGATGTTCCAAATCATCATTTCACTTAACTCCACATCACCTCTCTCTCCTCCCACACTTCACTTAAGTTAAGTAAATTGATGATTTGGAACATCAAAACAGCGTCATTTAGTTTATGATGATGGTGATGTGTCATTTAACGGTGCCACATCATCACCGTTACTGCCAGATCATCATTTCTGTTTGAGAAGATTAATAGAGGGACTAACAAGTCATACGTCTAACATGTGCAGGGACTAATTCTTACTTTCTCATTCTGGAGGGACTATAATGTCCAATTATAAATTCTGGAGGGACTAATTTAGGAGTTTTGTCTTAAATAAATGAAAGATAAGTAAGTGGAAAGTGTTTGCTAAATTATACGAAACCAACCCTACACCCCCAAAAAATAAAAATACATTTTGATAAACTCTGGATTTTTATGGAAGGTGTTTCGTATGGTGGTGGGGCTCCTCTTATTTCGTAGAGAAGGGACATTTTTTACGGTATTTTTTCATAAAATTCTAAAATATATATATAAATATTGGGACAGAGGAGCACAACATCAATGATATTTCAGATGAGTTAAGTGGAGACATTCTATAATCATACTGAATATAATATCTTGACTCAAAATTTTAAAAATTAATCAATAAATCTTTTCAGGTTAATTAACTAGTTCTACTCTAAACTTTATGTCACACTTAATATAATAATAATTCAAATTGTCTCTTAACTATGTAGTAGAGCCAAATCTAAATCCCATTTATAAGAATAATAATAATTTTATATTTTGTTGTACCCCAGAAAATATAGAGTAGCGATACCCAATAAATGTATGTGTCAAGTAGTGATTGATTTATAGATATTAATTTAATTTTTTTAAATTTATATAACTGGTAACATGTTACGTAAGTAATCTTCAAAAATTAATTTAATTTATATTGATACTCTTTAATTTTATCAATTTATAAAAAAAAAACTCAATCCATATCCCTAGAAAGAGAGCGCATTGTGCGGAAGATAGAAGAAGAAGATGTGTGATCGGAAATGAGACGCGTCTAGGAGGACTGCGACTGCGACCACAGTACTCTGTTAGTATCGAATTGAATTTACTTTAATATGTACTAATAGATTAAACACACAATTAGGTACCAATACCTAACAAAAATATTGAGTACCGAATAAATATCTTAATATTTTATATTCAATTATTTATTACTTCGAAGAACTCTTGTGATGAAAAATTAGTCATTATTTTTTATAATGAATGCTTTTTCTTTCAGAAAAAAAAATGAAAGAAGATGATATATGGGACAACAATTTTCGCATCAGGTTGGACTTTTAATGAAGACAAACAATGATTTTGGTTGCAAAAGCAGGGTCCAAACTCGCAGAATATCAGTGTTCAGTGCTCTCATATATGTATATACTTTAAAATTTAAAAGTAAAAAAAAAAAAAATCAAGCATTATTTTTAGACTCTAGTAATTGGCTCTATTATATGTCAGTGACCATTGGGATAAGCTTTGAGAATGAGAGGTCCCTTTGTAGCTAGCTTTTACACACAAACCCAAATCTCGTCTTTAGATCTTCAGATCATCACTAATTTTTAGTTTACCCTTCATCACTGACATCTCCTGCGACCTATGCTGTCTTGCTTCCTTTTGTGAAAGTCCAAGACATGTTCTCATTTCAAACAGTTTTATAACGGGACATTCTTAGATACACATACTACCTTAAAATAATAAGAGTAATATTATTTTAAAGGTTTTGTTAATAATTATCATAAGGGAATTAGTATAGTAAATTTTAAAAAATTAATTTTATTATAGTAGTTTATTACATAAAAAATATAAAAATATATATGTTTAAAATAAATATTTATATTTTTACTACATTAAAGATACATGTTAGCAAAACATTTATTGTAATATCAACAATAAATAAACATCTTATTAGGACATTGAATCCATCCATATATTATTATTAAATATAATTTTTTTTTGTGTACATTAATTTTCAGTCATCATATAGTCATTCATTATATGCAACGTAAAAAGATTTCACATTAAAAATCAAAATTTGACTTGAGTTAATCATAATTAAAATTCAAATACAATATATAATTATTAAAAGTATATAAATATCAATAAAATATTTTAGAAATTTGATTGGATAATTATGTGAGATATTTGCAAATCCAATTTTAATTACACGAAATAGTCATTATGAATTTCGTGTAAGATAATGTGAAAACTCAATGTTAGTATATCATTTTTAGAAGAGATTATATAATTTGTACTATTATATAAAGAAGATTTTAAAAAGTAACTACTTTTTTTGTCCATTTAATTTCATTTAGGTGGTTACTTTTTGAATTCTAAAATAAAATTAAAAAAATTAAAATAAATAAATAATAAAAATAATCATCTCTAAACATATAATCACTTCTGAACAAATAATTGCCTCTAAACACATAAAAATATTAATAATTTTATAAATGCAATTTAAATAAATAGTATTACTAACTATATTATACACAGAAAATAAAAACAAATGTTACTTGATAGTATGTGATAACACATATAAAGGGATAACACATATCCAACAAAAAATAAGCTACACATAAAGAAGATTACACATACTAAATAAAAGGAATTACACATACTATTTACATGAGAATACACATATCAAATAAAAAGGATTATAAATATTATTCTCATATAAATAGTATGTGTAATCCCTTTTATTTTGTATGTATAATCTATTTAATTTACTATGTGTAATCCTCTTTATGTGTAATTATATTCTCATTGGATATGTGTTATCCCTTTATATAGTATGTATAATCTCTTCCAAGGATACACCAATATCAAGTTTTCACATTATCAAATTTGCATAAAATCCCTAATGATAATTTAATTTAGTGTGAAATCAAATTTGCAAATATCTCACGTAATTATCCAATTAAATTTCTAAAATATTTATTTAATTGAAATTTATATGTTTTTAATAATTATATATTTGCATTTAAATCTTAATTAAGTACGGTTATAATTAATCCAAATCAAAAAAACTTTTAAAATTTTTTAGGTTAAATTTAATCATTGACTGATTTGATGACTACGTTGATATATATATTATTGCATAATTGTATTAAATATTATAGAAAAATAAAATGAATAGAGACTATCATCATAATTAATGATAATAAAAATAATATATACTAATTTTATATTAAAAATACTTTTTAATATTTCTAATAATAATAATAATGCATCGGATGCAACAGTTAATTAAGAAGATACAATTTAATAATGATCACACAATTCAGCCTCTATAATCTTCCTGCAAAATAAATTAAAATAAAAAAAAACATGCGATCAAACAAAAATATAATATTCAATCACACACTTATAATTAGGAGAAAAACTAACTTTTTTCATTCATACAGAACTTTTTTTTTCCAGAATTTCTCATAATCATATCTAACTTAATGGATTGAGTATATCCATTGCATACGTTGCGAACTAAATTATTAGGTTTTTTTCCCAATAATAGAATTTAATGTTTTACTTTCGTATTTGCAGAAAGATAGAGATATATATTAATTCTATGTGTGTCCTAATTTTTGATCTTATTAAGAGAAATTGTAAGACTCTTACGATTTCAATAAAGAATAATAAAATTAAAAAGAAATCATAAGAATCTTATGACATAAAAAAAGAGTGATAAAACAAAAAATAAATTATAAAAAGTATAAAAATATATACAAGATTCTTTCAACCTCTTTAGAACCTTTCCCACTTTTTTTTTTTTTTGCCTCTCCTATTGTTGTGTCTTTCCTTTGGGATGGTGCAACTAAATAAAAGGTGCAACCAAAGGAGAGACAATGAAAATGGGGAAGCTTATTAGCAGCAACAATATCTTTAATGAGATTTGCATCTTGATAAGACTAAATTATTTATCTAACTTTATACTCTGGTGATCTTGTAAACAATGTAATATATTATAACAAAACAATATATTTTACCAAGAAAATAATTACTTTGTATATGTGTTTTATTTTATTTTTTTCTTCTGTTTATGTTATAACAAAATAGAAAAATTAAATACAGAAAGAGTGATGAATGCACTTCAATTGATAAAGTGTGAGGGTCCTAATTTACTTTGGAGAATGTGAGAGCTGCCTTCTATGAGTGAATTTGTTTTAATTGTAAATCTGTTATAAGATCAATTTAATTACTTTGGGATACATCTAAGAATAGAACATGATCTTAGTGATCATTCATTCATAATTTGAAAACACAATACAGACAAACAACACAAAGTATATGTATAATCGGGCAAAGCGCTAAAATCTAACGTAATTCAACATGATAAGTAGAGGTCTCGGAAGCGGGTGACTAGATATATAGTTGAAAAAATTGTAATCGATCTCTTCTTCTTTGCGATATACCTCAACTTTAAAAGTCATAATTTTATCATAGGTCAACCATTGTGTGAGAAACTAAGAGAGCAGAGAAATAGAGAAAAATATATATAAATTGTATTATTTGAGATGATATATAATGAGTTGTCTCACACCTATATATAGGGAGACAGAGAATCAATAATAAATGCTAGAAAATATTTACAAAATCAATTAAGATATACAAATATTATATCAGGATATGTCAATATTCTAACATGATATGACAATATTCTAACATCCCCCTCAAACTCAAGTGGGTGATAATGAGAGACCAACTTGAGTTTGGAAACTAAAGTGCGGAAGCGACCAAGATGATGAGCTTTGGTGAAGAGATCAACAGCTTGGTCATGAGTGCTTATGGAGATAAGCCGAAGATCACCATGAGTAATGTGTTGCCGAATGAAATGACAATCGATCTCAATGTGTTTGGTTCATTCTTGGAAGACATCATTATGAGCAATCTGTATAGCACTTCGGTTATCACAATAGAGATTAGTGGAGGAAGGTTGAGTGACTCCTATATCAACAAGTAACCAACGAAGCCAGAGAATCTCCGATGTAGTGTCTGCAAGGGCTCGATATTCAGCTTCGGTGCTAGAGCGGGCAGTGAATGTCTGTTTCTTACTGCGCCAAGAAATAAGTGAGTCACCAAGGAAGATACAGTACCCAGTAGTAGAGCGAGCAGCGATCAGTCGGGTCTCCACCCCAATAAGCATCAGAGTTGCTCGAAGTATCAATGGACAGTGAGCAGAAAAGTGAAGCCCATAAAATAGCGTACCCTTGACATAGCGAAGGATACAGAGAACAACAGCAAAGTGGGTGGAGCGAGCTAGGTGCTGACATAAATTGACTTACCAAGTGAACAACATAAGAAATATCAGGCCGAGTGACAGTAAGATAGATTAGACTCCCCACTAATTGTCTATAAAGGGTAGGATTATTATCTAACACAGTACCATCATGAGGAATGAATTGAACATTAGGCTTAAGAGGACTGGATTCTGTGCAGCTATCTGTAAGGCCAGCTCGAGAGAGGAGATAAGAGACATACTTAGCCTAAGAGAGAAATAAGCCATCATTGGAGGAGGTGACCTCAAGGCCTAGAAAATAACTGAGGGGGCCAAGGTCCTTCATCTCAAAATGTTTACCAAGAGAAATTTTGAGGTCGGAAATACCAGACACATCATCCCCAATAATAATCATATCATCGACATAGAGCAAAAGAAGAACCGTACCAGAAGCAGTGTTGCGAATGAATAGAGCAGAGTCATGAGGGCTAGCCACGAACCCAAGATGTCTTATAGTAGTGCTTAACTTCTCGAACCATGCCCTAGGAGCCTGCTTGAGACCATATAAAGCTCTTCGAAGGAGATAACCTTGTTAGGTGGACAAGAATAACCTGGAGGTGGTTGCATATAGACTTCTTCCATCAAATCACCATTGAGGAAAGTATTTTTCACATCCATTTGACTTATCAGAGACCATTTCCGAGATGCTGCAATGGCAAGGAGAGTGCAGACAGAAGAAATACGGGCAACTAGAGCAAAAGTTTCCTCATAGTCAATACCATATTCCTGAGTGAACCCCTTAGCAACCAAACGAGCCTTGTAGCGTTCAACATATCCATTAGAACGAGTCTTGATCTTGTACACCCATTTACAACCAGCAAGAGTCTTACCAGAAGGAGGGTCAACCAAGTCCCAAGTGTGAGTTTTCTCCAAGGCCTGTAACTCATCTTGCATAGCTTGTTGCCAATGAGGGCTAGCAGAGGCTTCTTTATAGAACTGTGGTTCATGTAAGTGAAGTATGGTAGAAAAGAAATAATAATCCCGAAGATAAGAAGGAGAATTAGTTACCCGAGTTGGTCGACCAGAAGAGGGAGCAGGATCAACTTCTGGAGATGGGTCATCGATGGCAGATGATGTTGAGATCTGTTCAAGAGAATTTGTAGAGGCATCGACTGAAGGTGTGAAGGCAGGAGAATTTGTAGAGATATCTACTAAAGGTATGAGATCACTAAGGATACTTGTATCAGTATCTTCAGGAAAAAAGAGCAACAGAAATGTCAGTGAAGAATGAAGTATTAGTGTAGGGAATAAGACTTAAAAGAGGACAAATAGGAGAACTTGCGATGTTCCCAAAAGACAACATGACGAGAAGTGAGAACTTGTTGGGCAGAGGATCCCAACAACGATAGCCTTTGTGTTATGTACCATACCCAAGGAAGCAACAGAGACGAGCTCGAGGTTCAAGCTTATTGTATTCATGTGGTTGGAGAAGAACAAAACAGACACAACCAAAGAGGAATAGTCAGGAGGAGAGTGAAAAAAGAGTTCATAAGGAGAGGTGTTACTAAGGATATATAGAGGATGAGAGACGGTTAATTGTATAGACAGCAGTACATACAGCCTCACCCAAACACGCTTGGGACAAGAAGTAGAGAGAAGCATTGCACGAACAGAGTCAAGAATGTGACGATGCTTTCTCTCAGCATGACCATTCTGTTGAGATGTTCCTGGACAAGAAAACTCAGACAAAGTATCCTGTGTACGAAGAAAGTTTAATAATTTTGAATCATGATACTCCATTGCATTGTCTCTTCGAACAACCTTTATTGTTTTAGAAAATTGGATTTTAACTATTCGGACAAAATTGATGTAAATCTGAGGTAACTCATGATGATTTTTCATTGAATAAATCAATGTATAGCGAGAGTAATCATCAATAAAGATAACAAAGTATCGTGAGCCTCTCATAGAAGGAGTAGGTGTCGGACCCCAAACATCAGAATGTACAAGATCATATGACTTAGAAATGGAGACATCAATAAAGACATATAATTTAATATCAGAATGTACATATAATTTTCTATTACAATTTAAAAAATTAGGACACTGCAGAAATTAATATCTCTCTCTACATTGTTAGAATAAATGTGTCTTATATCTCTTATCACTTTATTTGGGAAAAAAAAACCCAAATTATTAAATACATAAAATACTAAAGATGACATGAGCCAAATAAAATAAAACAGAAAAAGAAAATCTCATAAATATGCCACCGCCATAATAAAAACCGAACAAAATAATTATTAGTTGAATTCATGATGATTTAGATTCCATATTGCAGAAATAACGTGATTAGGATGACTCATAACGTAACGGAGCTTAAGCTATCTCTTTGAAGAGTTAAACTCCTCAAGTGGTCATTAGACTAACGTATAACAAGCCAGAGCCTATGACAGAGTTGGTTATGTTTCTCCTTTCACGCCAAATGCAACAACTAGTAACTACTGTACAACTTGTACCATTTAATTAATCACTAAATCTTAGAGTACAATAAATATACAGCCAAAACAATCAAAAACTCAATTTAAATTTTTTCCCAATAAATTACTTTTAATTCACATGTTTATTACATTACATATATATAATGGAGCACCTAGTATAATTTGTTG
The DNA here is from genome assembly GCA_013621005.1 of Aeschynomene evenia. Classification (NCBI taxonomy): domain Eukaryota; kingdom Viridiplantae; phylum Streptophyta; class Magnoliopsida; order Fabales; family Fabaceae; genus Aeschynomene; species Aeschynomene evenia. The sequence goes on from CM024271.1 coordinate 9,293,282, forward strand.
GGTGATTGAAATGAGAGGACTTCACTGACCCCTTTTTATTTTGTTTTCTTATTTCTTATTTTAAAAAATTTCATTATTCTTTTCTTTTATGAATTTTTTTAACACACAGTATTTGGTTTTTTTTTTTAGTTTTTTATTTTATTTTTTATGTGCAATAGATTTTATTTAATTGTTCATTATATTAAATTTGATTATGCATGTACAATATAAAATATTGTGAACTCATTTCTATTTTGGTTATACATTTTTTAAATGTATATTATGCACATCTAGTATAGTTGTATGCAATAGTTTTTATTTTAGTTGTGTATTATATTAAATTTGATTGTATACTCGTACATTTGTTTAAATGTGTGTTTTGTACATCTAGTATATAGTGGAGTCCAACCATACCTATTTCGATTGTACACATATATAAAATAGAATTGTGGATTATATTGAATATATTTGTGCACATATAGTACGAGGTGTACTTATTCCTATTTTTATTGTGCATTTTTTTAAATATATGTTGTGCATATCTAGTACATAGTGATATGCAATCATTTTTATTTTAGTAGTGTATATTTTTAAAATATCACATAAAGTTATAGCCATGCACATCTAATATATAGTAGCATTTTTAAGTTATGATTATGCATGTGACTAAAATTAAATTAATTTCTTTAAAATAAAAATTACTTTTAATAATAGATTTTAAGTTTATGTTATTAAATATAATTTTTTTATTTTTAAAAAATAAATTAATAAATTAATTGAGGGTGTACATGAAAGGAAAGAGATATTTTAATTAAATGAGTAAGAAAAGATGTGAAGAAGAGACAAATGTGAGAGTAGATGAGAAAAATAAAATTCTAATGATCTCAATGAAAATAGTTTAAAACTATATTTTTAGCTATTTTGACTACTAAAATATTATCTCTCTAACAAAGCTCTTAATTAATTAACTTTTTTTGGGGTCTACTTGAGGATCACTTCCAATTTTCTAGGCAAAAACAACAACAATTCCTAAAAGTGAATAGATTTTTTTTCATACTTAAAATTTAGATTAGAATTGACGCATATGCATGGTTAAAATAGATCATCAATAATCTTAATGAGAATTTACAATAGAATTTATAGATTAATCTACCAAGAGGAATTTAAAATTGAATGAATTTTCTATGCTTCTTTTTTCATTCAAAATCAAAGTATTTTAACTCGTATTTCTTTAAAATAAACAACATTATTTGTACTTGTTTTGATCAAAATTATAAAAATACATGGAATTAGTTCCAGGCCCAATTCAAGTAGGCCAGACCCAAAATTTGAATAAAATAACTTTTTTACCCCTTCCCCAGTCTTGATGAAGCTAAAATCTGAAAAAGTCGGTCATATGGTGTCAGAAAAATACATTATTATATAAATAAATAAAAGCTAGGAAGAAAAAGATACTTGCCTCTAATAAATTAGGTGTAACAATGGCAGTATTAAGCTGTCAATCAAACCACTTTCAAAAGCTTCAGTTTCATATTTTTTTATTATTTATTTAATTTATATTTATATAAAAAAAACCAGAAAGCGTAAAGCCAGCTCATATTTGGAGGAAGAGTTATATTCCTAGTTCCCCTAAGTTTGTTTATTTTTACCTTGCACCTTCGGCAATCAATCAACATTTGTTTCTTTCTCTTTTTCTTCTAAATCTCTCCCTCTCTTTCTCTTTCTCTTTCTTCCCATGTAAAATGTGACTCTGTTTTGTACGTTTTCTTTTATGTGTGTGCACCTTAAAGTACGGATTATTTGAGCAACGGAACAAAGATATGCAAGAGCAAGAGATAAGTGTTCAGTGAGTACCGACAATACCCTTTTGCGCCTTCTAAAACAAAAAAGAAGAAAAATCTTCCAACACACTCGCTACTGCTGCTGCTACTGCTACTACTAAGTTTGTTCTCTACTTCTTCACTTATATCTCTGTGTTCTGTGAAGCTGCAAAAAAAAGATGAGTAAACAAGATATGATGAAAATTCAGGTGAGCACTTCTTCTTACGAGTTCCGAGTTCGTAGCCATAAACACTTGAGGAAAACATTTTTTCAGCGAAAACAGCCAATAAGCTCATTTTAATATTTTTCGTCCGAATATTAGGCTTAATTTCTTATTATTAATTGTTTTGACCGGTATTTTGTTGTATCTGTAGCTATATGCTCGTTCTGTGCCTCATGCAAATACGCTATTCTTTTTTTCTTTATGTTTTTTTTTTGTTTTTGTTTCTGGAGTGATGTTAACTGATATTTGCTGTGCAGAGTTGTGTTCTGAAGGTTAATATTCACTGTGATGGCTGTGAGCAGAAAGTAAAGAAACTGCTGCAGAAAATTGAAGGTATTACACAACATACATGCCCTCACCTACCGACCAACGCTCTCTTTTGCTTTTTCCTTTTTTTCACTTTTGAAAATTCTAATTTGAAGTTAATTTTGCTTCACATCTCAACTTTAACTTTAGTGTTCATTGTTCAAGCTTCATATCCTTCAACTTTACCCCAGTATATACTATATATCATACTCTGTTCTTCTATGGTTCTTCCTATTTTAGTGATGTAATTTGGATTCACTCCCTCCAAAAATATTTGTTTTTGTTTTCTCATCATTAATTTAGATTTATTTCCTAGCTAGGCAAGGGTAACTGTCTTTTTATTATAGTGCTCAGATACATGGATAAAAATAAAATAATTCTTGGATGGAGGTAGTAATTGTTAATTTATTACTTTTTTAGCTAAATGAAATTTTGTTGTTGATAAAATGAAATTAATATTTTGTTGTTGTTGATGATGTTGAACAGGTGTGTATTCTGTGGGTATAGATGCAGAGCAAGGGAGAGTGGTGGTTTCAGGGCATGTAGATCCAGCTAAACTCATAAAGAAGCTGAAAGGAGCAGGGAAACATGCTGAGCTATGGGGTGGTGGTGGTGGCCAGAGAGGATCCATGATGTTCAATCATCAAAATTACCCAACTAATCCTCAGTTCAAGAACTTACAAATTGATCCTAGCAAAGGGGGGAAGAACAACAACAGCAACAACAAGGCTCAGAATCAAAAGGGTCAGAAAGGAGGTGGTGGTGGTCAACTAGCACAGTTCCAAACCATGAAAGGGACAAAAGATCTCAAGGTACCTTCTAACAAGGATCAGAAGAATGTCAAATTCAACTTATCAGATGATGATTTTGATGATGGGAGTGATGATGGGCTTGATGAGTTTGACGACTACAATGAGTTTGACGATGATTTTGATGATGACTATGATGAAGATGAGGATGATGATGAGGAAGAAGAATATGGCCATGGCCATGGTCATGGTCATGGTGGTCATGGACATGGGCATGCTATGCAGAACAAGATGATGCCTATGATGATGGCTGGTAATGGACGTGGGCCACAAGGGCTTCCTGCTGGTGTTGCTGGTGGCATGATGATGAATAATGGGCCTGCCATGAATAAAGGGCATAATGGTAATTTTGGTGGTGGTGGTGGTGGTGGGGGAGGAGGGAATTATGGAGGTGTAAAGAAAGGTGATGTCATAGATCTACCTATTCAGATGAAGGGGGGCAAAGGTGGAAATTTCAACGAGGGTAAAAATGGAAGTGGGGGAAAGAAGAATAATAATGGAGGTGATCATCATCATCATGGGGGTAAAAATGACAACAAGGGTGGCAAGAGTAATAAGGCTGGTGGTGGAGATAGCAAGAAGAAGGGTGGAAAATCAAAAAGTGGTGGTGGTGGTGGTTTCTTAGTTAAGTTTCTAGGGCTTGGGAAAAAGAGCAAGAAAGGAGGAGGAGGAGGAAGTGACAAAGCCAACAAGAACAAAAGCAATGGGAATGAGAATGGTGGTGGTGGGAACAAGGGCAAGGATGGAAAGAAAAATAAGGGTGGGAAATTTGACAAAGTTGACTTTGACTTTGATGATTTTGATATGATCCCTCCTAGTAGTGGTAAAAATGGCAAGGGTGGTGGTGGTGGCGGGGGCGGCGGTAAGGGAAACAACAACAATAATGGTCATCATCATGGTGGTGGTAACAATAATGGCAACATGGGCCAGATGGGCCCAATGGGTCAGAGAGGCCCAATGGGTCAGATGGGTCAAATGGGCCACCAGATGGGTCCAATGGAACACATGAGGAATATTCCGGCAGTGCAAGGATTACCTGCCGGGGCAGCTGCCGCTGCGATGAACGGCGGATATTACCAAGGGATGGGAATGCAGCCTAACCCATATAACATTCAGCAACAGCAGCAACAACAACAATACATGGCTATGATGATGAATCAACAACAACAACAGCAACAACAAGCAGCAAATATGAACATGTACCCACCACCACATATGATGTATGGAAGACCACACCCTTCAATTAACTACATGCCACCACCACCAATGCCATCACACCCCATGGCGGATCCAATCACCCATGTTTTCAGTGATGAAAACACTGAGAGCTGCATTATCATGTAAATTTCAGAAGTAGTAGTAGTAGTAGTAATGGTTTAGTTTGCTTTTTTATTAGAGGTTTCAACTGTATTGTCATTTTCTTAGTGCTTTTTTTTGGGAGGGGTTCAATTAAATTTTGTTGCTAGTATTAGGAAAATGTGCAAGATTTTTAGGATAATTTGGTATTATTATATGGTGTTTGTTTTCAATATTTTGCTCCCTTGTCCCTCGTGAGAACAACCTTAGTGTGGGACATGGCAACGACAGGCTCTCACATGGTCTTTGCTTGAATTCTTAAATTAAATGGAGACATGTGCAATGGAGAAAAAAAAAAAGAAAAACCAGTAAATTGTAAGGGCCTTTTTTAACTATGTGGAATAGTATAAGCTTTTTCATACAAGTTGGTGGCACTGAATATTTTAGTTTAAATTTAAGCGGTGTATCATGTAAAGAGTGTTTATTTTAAGTTCGGAATATACTAAAATTTAATGCTTCAATATGATTCAAGTACAATAATAATTGGCGTATAACATAAATACGTCCAACTTATATTCCACGTGTGTTATTTATATTACAGGATGCGTGCTATACATATAACATATATGTATAGCACACATCCTGTAACATGGATAGCACACGTCGAATATAAATTGGACGTATTTATGTTGTACGAAGAGCATTATTGACTCAAGTATCCTTGTTTAAATTATTAGCGGTCGTGAATTAAAAATTATTCATTATTACTACACGGTATTCTTTGCAAATTGACTACCTTAAGTCAAAGCATATCCGTTGAAAAACAAAATAAGGTCATTGAAGTGTGGAATATCTTGGGGGGAAGAATGAGTACACAACTTGCTGATACTACTAACTTATTTCTTATCCAAAAATTTGGTATCTCAAAATTGAGACATTATTAGACGCCAAACACGACATATACAAAGTAAATACTTATTGTTATAGAGGAATAGAAATTGATTTTTATGAACTCTTATATGCATGTGCAGGGTACATAGGCCAGCCTTTTATAGTATTTTTCAAATTTCAATGTTATAATAAAATGACAAAGAAATAATTGAAGCATTCTTAGCAGCAAAGGAAAAGAAGAAAAAAAAAATGCTTGGCGGTGGTAGCAACTAAAGCCGCAAACCGCAATATTTGTGCGGAAATATGGTAGCTTATGGTGTAGTACGTAAATTATAAATGGAGAATGTTAGAGATACAACAAAAATTCAGTCAAAATAGTAATAAATAGGAAGTTGGATCATAATCATACAGTCCATTAAAAATATACTCATGATTAAAATGTTATTTGGGTTATTAAATTCTAAATGAGCTTTATTGATTGTTTTGACTGATTTTTTATTGTTACCAAGCATTTGTGATTATAAACTTGTATCAAAATATCTATGAAGCGAATGATGAAAGCCTTAAAATAATGTGGCAGTATGTGAAAGGATAATGGACGGTGCAGCCAAACCCAGGGAAGAAGAAAGTTTATGACGGTCCTTGATTTTCAACTTTTTTATTTTTATAAAAAAAATTGAAGGATATATTATTCTTATAATTATGGAAAATTAAATATTTATGATAACTTTCTTTTTTATTATTCAGAATATTGATAGCAATGAATAATTAATTAGGTGTTTAAGAAATTAAACTAATTACCTATTGTACTAAAACTTATGATTATGACTACTCTTTATTTTAATAATTATACTTTTTAAATTTATTTTTTATCATTATGGAATTAAATTGTTTACCACTTATGTGTTTAGGTTCTTATTATGTTAGAATCAATTCTAGAACTATATAATTAACTTTTATATGTTTTGCTTCTAAAATCAATTCTAGTTAAATAATTAGTTGGAGAAATGATTCTTTTTATCATCAGAGTTAATTTAAATTTATCAAATATAAATCACTTTATTTTAAATTATCATAACTAAATTAATTTACTGAACTGATTCTATCTAGAGTCAATACAGTATCAATTCTATATCTATCTATCTATATATATATATACTACCATTCAACAGTTCATTGGTGCTTGGTATATAATGTTACACATGTCCCTATTTCCTTACTTTTAGATGAGTTTAATTCGCGGAATTTTTTATATACAAATGCTTGGGGACAAAAAAAAAAAATCAGTTAAAACAGTCAACAAAGTTCATTTAACATTTTATGGTCCAAATAACATTTTAATAATGAATATATTTTTAATGGGCTTGGTGATTGTGGCCCAAATTCCTATTTGTTAGCTGTTTTGACTGATTTTTTTGTTATACCTATAGCAATACTTTTTTTATATTACTGAGAATACGAATATGAGAAAGAATACTTCAGATTCAAGATTTAAAAATACATTTCTCGAAAAAATATATTTTCAGAAATAAAGTTTACCTCATTTTCATTTATTTTTTTTTTTTTTGCCCACGGTGTCCGGAGCTTCGCCCCGAGTAATCTGTCGTCCCGGGTCGCGTACCTGGGAATGACAGGTGAGGCTCCCAGCAAGAATTTTTTCCATCCATAAGGCTCGAACTCGAGACCTTGCTTAAGGGACAACAAGCCGCTTACCATTTGTGTCAATCCTTGTTGGTTGATTTTCATTCTCATTCTTATTTCTATCATATAAATGTTAGACTCTATTACCAAAAAATATATAAATGTTAGACTCTCATAAAAATTAAATGTTCAACTTTTTCCAAAATTCACTCGAGCCCACCAGCCAATCGCTCGGGTCTACTAGTCCCTTGTCTGGGCTTGCGGCCAATCACCCAGGCTTATCACCCATCACCCGAGCCCGCTTGCCCGTCACCTGACCCATCAAATATAATTTTTTGAGAAAAATTATATTATCAGAAATATTAAAATCCTATTTTATATTTCCTCTCAGGAATGTTTTTCTAAGAAATAAAATATCATTTTACAAACCAAACATCTAATATCAAACTACACTTCGCAAATTATTGTATACTTTCAATTATATACATGAACAGAGCTAAAGCACTTGTGGAACCACAACCCACATGGTTGAAGACATCTTTTTAAAACAATTTTTGTCTTTTTAAGACAAAATATCCTTTTAAATTTTGAAACTCTTTTGTCATGGTAGTATTTGTTTGCTGTAACATAAGTTAAAGGTAACCAATTTGGGTTGGTCAAGTGGTTAGCTCATTTGTCCGCTTAAGCAAGGGTCGGGGGTTCGATCCCCGCCTTGTATATGCAGCAACCCATTGGCCAGCAGCAAACCCTTAAATGGAGCTCAGATTCGCGACAGATTAGTCCTTGACCTTCCGGATTGGGGATACCGTGAAAAAAAAAAAAAAAAAACATAAGTTAAAGGTACACTCTGCTTTTTGGGAAGATAGTTTTTGTCAATTGATTCTCATTTTTTTTCCCACTTAACCTTTTATTATTTTATTTTATGTAAGATTTTTTATTAAATTAAAGGAAGCATTACGCATGTAAGCATTACAGGCCTTAACATTATTAAAACCAAGGTAGTGTTTGGAACATATTATGTTAGAAGAGAGATAAAGAAAAAAAAAATTTCTTGGATAAATATTCATTATGGTCTCTTAAACAATTTTAGTATTGATAAGATGATTCTTAACAATAAAAAATATCGTAATTAATTCCTAATAATATCTAAAACTGGATACTGTAAGGTTCATGAATGAAAATCTTTTTACAGTATTAATTATAATTCTATTTTTAAATAAATTGATCTCAGACAATTTTATTATTGAAAAAATTGGTCCCTTATTTTATTTAATTTTTTCATAAGTAATCATCTTCATTATAATATTCAACTTTAAGCATTCTAAAATCAACTTTAATTTATATATCTTTCATTTGATTATTATTACTCATTTTGTAATGCATTTATTTTGATATTTGTAACACCTCGATTTTTCAATTAAGTCTTAATTAAAAAATTTATAATAATTAACCATAATTAGGACTTAATTGGTTCATATATATTTGTAATTTTATATGTGGCTGGTAAATTACATGATATGTGGTTTTGTATGTATATTTGGTGCTTTGTATTGAATTTATTAATTGCATTGAGTGATTAGCTTTGATGTATTTTATATGGCTATGTGCATCTAATTTGGTATGAGAGATATTGTGTTTTGAACGAGGTTGGGTGGGTGCATCATAAGTTAGTTTAGTTTGGATGTGTTATGGTATGTATGTGCATTATGATTAACTAAAGTTCTAAAATTAATAGAAGAGCATAATAGTAGTGATTAATTATATTATGATCAGTGAGAGGTCTTGAGTTTTAATCTCACTTAACCCATATATTTCTATTTTATTTTTTAAAAACCTCAACTTTGAAACTACCATCTTATTCCTCATTAATGGCGTGAAAATTATCAAGAGAGACCTAACCCAAAAATCCACTATAAAATCCTTCTCATCCTTATACATTGCGTCGTCATTCTTGCCTCCATTATTCAATCTCTCTTATTCAGATCTCTTAAGCCATAATCATTCCGCATCTCCATTCTCATCCCTAACTTTGTTCAATCACAAAAGTAAATATATATCCTTGATCACTATTCTAATCTCTAAATATTCCACCAATTATTTTCTTTCAAAAGTACCGTTTGTTTCGTTGCACTATTCATTGGGCATGTTTGGTGGGGAGGAGAGAAGTCAAAAGAGATAAAGAGACGGTGCATACTAGCTTAGTTTGGAGGTTTATAATAGACAAATATTTATCCATATTTGTATGAGTATATATATGTGTTAGTGATAATATTTTGATGATGATATATATGTGAATTGATGTTGAGGATACAATGATATAAAGAAATCATGTTTTTAAATTTCTAGGAAAATTCGTACGTACACCTTTTGCAATATGATTCGGTTCTTTTTCTAATGTCATGATTTTTCATTGTTGTCAATTTTTTCTGTAATTTAACTCGTTTACAAAGAGTTTCCAAGAAAAAATCACTTCAATATGAGTTGTATTTTGAGAGTTATGAATTTTTTAAGTTGATCCTTAGCTAGAATCAGGTTCTCATACTAAGCAGTTAGTGTTCAAAAAACTATAAAAATATATTGAATGGAATGTAATGAAATTAAGTTTGTTAGAAAGCTAAGACATGGAGAATATTTGACAAAAATTTGCAGAATTGGAAACCTTCTATATTAAAACAGAAAAATAAGTAAAGTTAGGGTTCAACATGAAAGTACAATGCAAAATTCCTTTTAGCATGTCAAGTTGTGAGATTTATTTCTCTCTCTATATAAATTTGAATTACGTTTGTTGGATATGTTAGAATAATCTGTTAATATTATTATATTTAAATAAGTGATTCAGATAAGATATTTTCTAATTTTGACGATTTTCTAATCAAAATATTTCAGTTCTAGACACAATGAAGATTTCTTTTTAAACAATAAGATTGTGAAAATTATTCCTCCCTATATAAAATTATTTTTTATCTCAATTTCTTTGAGGTGCTTTATTGATTAGTCTAGATTTTCGTCATAAATTATTAATATTTAATTCACTATTTTCTAATTTTGGTGATTTTCTTACTAAATTATGTTCATTCTGTCCATAATCATAATTAGTAGAATAATATTAATATTTATTATTATGTCAATGTGCTTGATGATATGAATGAATATAATATTCATTATGTTGATATGCATTATGTTGATGTGCTTGATGACGTGATGTTATGCCATACATATACATGATTTATATGTAAAGTAGATGTTATGTTATGAGATGTTATGTTATGATTAATGTGAAGTATATGTGTTTTATTAACCTTTAATATAAAAGATGTTGACACCTTTCGTAAGTCCAACTATGGTGGTAAGGAGAAGTAACACCTTCCGAGTCCACATGGGTCTCGGATATCGAAAGAGTGTGTGCTATAAGATGTAATGATATGATGTAAAGTTAAAGTTAAAATTAAACGATATTGTAGTATGTAATGGTTGTTGTCGAGGGAGGGATGACAACCTCGGCATGCAACCACATTACTGAGGGAAGGTGAGTTACCTCCTTTCCTAAAAAGATTAGGATGAACTCATGTCTAAGGGCCGATCATGTGGAGGATATGACAAAGAGAGTGGGCATACCAAAGATATTAATAAAAAATAAAGTTAAAGAAAGCTATGATATAAATAATGATGTATGTTATTTTATGTATGTGCATTTTAGAATATAAGACATATATGTCACTTATAATTATAATTATGTATCCTCACATGTTTAAAATGAACTAGGACGCACTTAGGTTAAGTCGTTCCGAAGACCTTATGTTTACAAACTACTCATAAATGAGCCTATATATGTTTCACTTATTTCATAATAAACACGGAGTGACACCTTTACTGAGTAACTTCCCAGTTGCTCACTCCTTATTCCCCCCTTTCCTTAGCGGATCACGTGAGCTTGGATGTAGAGACTCCCCAATAAATACGCACAGAGCTTTCATTGTTTTGTATGTTTTTCCCTTTATTTATATTTGCACTACCTTTTGTTAAGGTCGGACCATTGATCGATATTTGTATTTGTGGTTTAGTAATCTCTATCTCTATTAGTATACTAAAATACATGTAATGGTAATTTATCAATTAGCCCTTTCATTAAAACTCTTAAATTCTGCCACATAGGATAACATTGGTACCCTTCTAAGATTCATTCTATTTAATATTGTGGTGTAAATATGGAAAATACTTATGTTGTATAATATATTTCAATTCATAGATAATAATTAAATTAAATAAGGCAAACTTTAATCAATAGATTTTAAAATAAAATTTAATTAGTCTAAATTGTTAATATATTTTTTCTAATTAAAAATAATATTTGATATTGATATTATATTTTCTTTCTCAATCTTTTAAATTTTATTCTTTTCTCTTTCTCCGTCATTGTTCTTATTTTGCCCCCTCTTCTTCTTGCTCTTCCTATTTTTATTTATTAGTTTTTTTCAATTTTTTTCATCTACCTTCTTCTTGCTCCTTTTTTTTATTTTACTTTTTATTCTTCTTCTTCCTTCATTTTTTTCTTCATCATCCTTTTAACATTTTTTTGGTTTTCTTCTTTTCCTCTTTTTTCCTCCATCTCCTTTTGTATTCTTTTTTTTTTCCACCTCCTTCTATCTTCTTCTTTCTCCTTCATTTTTTTCTCTTCTATTTTTGTTTATTTTATTTGTTTTTTTCTTTCTTCCTTCTCCATAATTTTCTCTTCAACTATCTCCTACGCATTTCTTCTTCTTCTTTCTCTTTCTCTTTGATTATCTTATTATCTTTCTCCTACTTTGTGCGTATTTTATATTTTTTTAATATCTTTGTCATCCTTATCTTTTGTATTTTTATTTATTTTTACCATCAATTTTTGTTAATCATTTTTAATATTTCTCTCATTTTTTCTAAAGATTTAATTTTTCTTCTTCTTTATTCTGTTGAGTGATGATAGCGGTTTGGGCCCACGGCTACAGAGGAGCCTCTTGATACTTTGTTTTCTCTTTTCTTTACTATTTTTATTGCTTTTTTAATCAAATGACTTTTTTTTTCATTATGACTTGAGATGGTGGTGTTGAGCTCAATGATGTACCTACAATCACAAAAAAATTATTTTTGGTACCCATACCTTATTGGATCCTTTCTTGTTAGCCTTCCTAGCCCTTGACTTCGGCTTATGAGGTGTCCATGTTCTTTTGGGTTTCCTTTTCCATGTGTCCGCTTTGGTTTTGGAAGTGGTTCCCTTCTTGAATTGTGGACACTTCTCTCTGTCATGTCCATGCTTAAAACAAACAATGCAATGCATGTAAAACTTCTTTGAAGGAGGCTCAAGAGTTCCTTCCGAGATGATGGAAGTGTAACCAAGACCACTTGTATCCTTGTAAGATTTTTGACCTCCTAAGAGGATGTCTAGCATCTTGGTGTCATTCACCATCTTCTCTAGGTTTGATTTGAGAAGCACATTGATTTTTTGAAGTTCGATCATAACTTTTTCAACTTTCTCATGAATTTCAGAAGCCTTTGTTTCTAAAGCTTGATACTTTTCTTTCAAGATGTTAAGATCATTTTTCAAAGCAATGGTTTCAAGCTTCAGTTTCTTGTTGTCAGAATTTAGTGACTCACTTTTTAACTTAAATTTTTTAGAAGACTTTTTAGAGTTAAGATAGTGAGTCATAAGAAGCTTGGAGTTCTCTAGAAGCTCTTCACAGAGTTCTGAGAGCTCTTCATAAGAGGGTGCAAAGTTTTCAGTACATACCTCGGATTCTTCATTTTCTGATTTTGAGTCTGTATTTGTGGAGGCTCCTGCCATGAAGCAGAGGTTCACCTCTTCCTTTATTTCCTCATGTAAGTATGATTCTTCTGAATCTGAGTCACTTCATGAGGCTGCGAGCGTCTTTTTCTTCTTGAAGAATCTCTTCTTTGAATGCTTTGTTTTGGGGTTGTCATTCTTGAAATGACCCTTTTCACCGCACCCGAAACATGTAGCGTTTTCAGGTTTAGTCTTGCCCTTCTTGTACTTCTTTGTCAAGAATTCCTTGCCTTTCTTAGATCTGTTCTTCTAGGCTCTTGACATTTTTCGGACACGCATTCTAATATCTTCTTCATCAAGATCTTCTTCAGATTTTTCTTCTGATTCTGACTCTTCTGCAACCTTGAGCACTTTGCTCTTGTTAGTCTTCTTTAATGTTGAAGTCTTGAGTACTAGTGATTTGGATCTTGATGTAGTTGCTTCGTCTTGTGCTTCAAGATCGATTTCATGAGTCTTAAGAGACCCAATCAATTCATTCAAGCCTAGCTTGGTTAGGTCCTTGGCTTCTTGGATTGGAGTGACCTTCGGTCTCCACTTGGCAGTAAGACTCTTTAGAATATTTCTAACCATTTCAGCATTGGTGTATGTTTTGCCAAGAACCTTTAATTGATTTATAATGTTCAAAAATCTTGTGGTGAGGCCATCTATGTCTTCGTCTTGAAGCATCTTGAATGACTCGTATTTATGAACGAGCATGGAGACTTTAGTCTCCTTAACTTGATTTGTACCATAATGAATAGTTTCTAGTCGATCCCATATTTGTTTAGGCATTTCGCATGATACAATTTTATCATACTCGGCTTTAGGCAAAGCACATAGGAGAGTATACTATGATTTCTTGTTTTGTTGAACTTGATTCTTCTGTTCTTCAGTCCATAATTTCTTGGGTCCAAAAGGTGTGGCGTTGTCACCATGTTCAACGATATCCCAGAGATCGAGACTTGTAAGTTGAATGAACAATGTCATTCTATCTCTCCAATAGGTGTAATCATCACCATTGAACATTAGTGGTCTATTTGTTGATGCTCCATCAGCAATATATGCGTTATTGTTTGTTGTCATAGTCCCTTGAATTTTCACCTTGACATTATTAGGTTCTCAACCCCAAGGCCGAGCTCTGATGCCAATTGAAGGTAATGAAACGTGAGAAGGGGGTTGAATCACGTTCCAACTTTGAACCTATTTTCTGAAAATTAATTTAAATAGAGATCAAGTCCAATACTTGTCTTTACTGTGAAAATGTTAGTTAATAATATTTAAACAAAACAAGCCTATAGGCAAGGCTTATGAGTTTCTTGAAAATATTTTAATTTTCAAGTACTTATATGTGATAAAGGTTAAAGCCTTAACCTTTAACACTTAGCAGATATGGAGGGTAGTTTGCACAAATATGAGTGAGAGTTTGTGCAATGTTAAATTGTCAAAACAATTAAAACAAAGAGATAGGGAAGAGAAGAGCACACACACAAATTTTTATATTGGTTCGACAACGTTCCTATTCCAGTCCCCAAGATGCACCTGGAGTTCACTAGACACCACCTCCAACCAAGGTGGGATTTCTTTGCCTCTGCACACCACAAAGGAGTTCCTCTTGAACCTCCAACCAAGGTGACTCACTGCCTTCTCGCTTGAGAAGGACTTCAAACTTTGCCTTCAACACCGAAGGACTTTCTACCCTTGCCTTAATCCTCCTAAGGTCTTTTGCCTTGTAAAAATAAGGACTTTGTACAAAAGATAGTTTCTTTGACCAATAAAGAACTTAGATGCAACTAAGTTTTCCCACTGATTGCTCTTTTCTCAAAAACAATTAGCAAAGCTAGGATATACAATGAAAGCTCACAATATCTCTCGAAAATTTACAACCTTTACCCAATAAAAATTGAAAGTTTGAAGGTCTAAAGAGGTTGAAGATGAAAAGAAATAAGGATTAGATTCGATAGAGTTTTGACACTTGTAATTTCGTGTAGGGTTCTTGCCTTGTAGTGCATGGAGGTCCTCTATTTATAGATGGAGGCTCCTAAACTCGAAAATGGTGTGACATGATCCTCACCCTTGATTTTGAATTTCATAACTTCATCCGATGATGAGTATAACATCATTTTGAATAAAAATGATCTTGCAATAAATGCTTGATCAAATATAAGGAAGCTTGATCTCCACCCTCGATTCAAATTTCATATCTTGATCTTGTGGTGAGCATTCCTTCATTTTGAATAAAAAATGATCTTGCAATAAATGCATGATAAAAAATAAGGAAGCTTAATCTCCACCCATGATTCAAATTTCATATCTTGATCTTCTGGTGTGCATTGCTTCATCTTGAATCAAAACATGTTCTTGCAATAAATGCATGATCAAAGCATACTAGGCGCCACCTTTAGGAGTAGAAATTAGGGTTTCGTTAGCTTGCGTTCCTTGCTCCCATACGCCACTTTTATGTAGTAGGTCTAGGGTTTCATGATCTTGTCATTAATGCTTGATACACCCTAGTGTATGCGCCTACTATTACATTCCATAGAATCTTCAATTGTTGATTCTTGGAATCTTGCTTATTCCTTGGAATCTTTGACATGTATGCTTGAATCTTGATGATTCTTCTGGAATCTTGTAGAATTTTCTAACACCTTGTAGAATCTTCTAACGGTTTGCAGAATCTTCTGGAATCTTGTCGAACTTCTGATATCGTCCATAATCTTTCGAAATCTTGCAGATTAAAATAGAATCTTTAGGAGTCTAATAGGATCTCAACATCCCTTGAGATTAGTTGTCATAAATGCAAGATATGATTTTGTTATCACCCAGGTGAATCTTTTAAATCATAGTGCATTTAATGCTTCATGCAAGATCTTTCTTTCTATTTATTTTATCCTTGTATGCGCCACACATACACACACACATATAGAGACAGAAATTTTGATTCCCTATTTAATGCATAGTATGTGCCATATATAAGGATGGAAACCCTAAAGCATTCTCGATCTTGGTTTCCTTTTTTAAGATTGTATCTTGTTGATGTGTCCTTCATGAATCTTCTAATTAATTCTTTGATGAACATCTAGATGCCACTTTTGTTGCATTTTTGATAAGATGTGCCTGTTTGATAATCCATTAAACCACTTGACCTAAGAACGCACTTAACAAACAATTAGTGCAACCAAACAAAACTTTTATTCAAACTTAGAATTTTTATCACTCAAAACATTCAATAACGAAGTAAAGGATTCTTGGAACTAACAATTAACTCATAAAATATTTCTGCCATTAAAATTTTAACAATGTTATTTGAATATTTACTTTTATTAAACATTCATACATACTACTTATAACAAAATATGGGACCCACTAATTCATCACTTTTCCCTTTTCTTTTCAATCATTCTCTCTCTATTACCTTGTAGTCACTTTGCATGTCAAAATAACTTTTCCCTTCAAATTTAGCCATAAACTATAATACATGAATGCAACCAATTAAAAATTGTGATATCAGATGCCTATGTCTATGCTTGGTGCGTGCGTGGTTCGTAAAATTATCTTTGAATCAAGATTTGTGTTTCCCAAATCATATATGATATGATTGATAACAAATCATCTACAAGTGTGGAATATCAGTGATACATGTAGTACCTAAAGTATTGGCTTTCTCGTTAAACCAAGCAAGAAAACAAATGAAAGAAAAGAGGAAAAGTAAAGAAAAGAAGAAAAACAATGAAAGGAAACACGAAAGTAAAAAAAAAAATAAATATGATAAGACAAAAGGGCGACCGAAAGATATACACTGCATCGGTTTCAGATTGAACAAACATCAAATGTATATTAATTGGCTCTCTTGTCACCGTCCAAATTTTGGTCAATTATAACATTTATTGTTCATGAATAATTACTTTATAACATATACAGGGAATTAATAATAAGGTATTACTAAGTATAAAAAATAATAATAAGCTATTAGTATTAGAGTTTAATTTTAATCCACTATATATTAATGTAAAGTCATTTTATACAGATATTTAATTATAGATTGATACATTAGTAAAAATCTTCAACTTAATCATTCACTAACTAAAATATCTCACAAATCAATGAATATAATTGAGAAACAATGTAAAATATATTATAACTAAACTCTTAGTTTACTGTACTTTTCTTAAACGCATGTAGGGCACAAAGAGTTGGCATCTATATACTATAGATGTTATAGGGTGGAATATAGAGTTCATAGAATCTTAATGACTGGTACCAATTTGGGGATTCATATTTGATCAATTATTATAGTTGACTAATTATTATTTATATTTGTCCAATATTAATTGACATTTAAAATATTGTATATTTATTAAGAAAGTAATTAAAATACATAAATTTTTATAGAAATAAGTATATAATGACTAAATTATTCTTATAGTTTTTTGTACAATAATTATTACTCCCTCCGTTTTTTTTTAATTGTCCAATTTAGAGATGCGTGTTTTTTTAATTGTCTATTTCAGATTTTAAGACAAACTTTATTATTTTCTTCCCATTTTACCCTTATTTAATGCTCACCATCTCTCTTACTATACCAAAGAAGTAAATGGTAATTTAGTAAAATAGATATACATTTTATTAACTTTAAAACTATACTTGCTTCCTCAATTGAGAAAGACTTTTGACCTTAAACAAGTTGATGGTTGGAGTCTACGAGACTCTCGGATTGATTATTTGAGGGTTTAGATAAAACTAAACTTTAATCCCAAATAAAGACACTCCTAAAATGACTTGCTAGAGTAATGATATTTTCTTTAGTTACAAAGACGTGTTTATCTTTCCAGAGAAAGATTTACAAAGGCTAAGACACTTATGAAGGATTTACAGAAAAAGAATAAGTGTAAGAAAGCTGCATACAATTATGCACAAAAAAAATAAAATAAATAAAACACTTGAAGTATTGTTGTTGTATTGTTCGCTTATGTTCTATCTCTTCAAGGTGCATAAGCTTCATTTATATAGCCTTGAATATATCTTCTAGCTGTTTGAGTATCCGTTTCATGTCTTTGTTCAAAATGTATTTTTAATACATTTATTCTCTTGAGAATTTGTTCACTCGAAGTTTTGATTCCTTGATTCAATGGATGTGTTCAAGGATTGTCCATGCTACGGTGTCCTACATTTTACTTTTGCTAGAATCGAGCCAATGGATGTTAGAATATTAAGGATAATTGTTCTTAGTGCTTTAATTGCAGTGTCCCATGCCTCGACACGATATATATGTGCTCCACTAACAATATAATATATTATTATCTTTGCTTCTTCGAAGCCTTTTTGTGGAACAGTTTGAAATAAAACATATTTTATAAAAGGTTTTTTAGTAAACAAATTTAAATAACCATTTATAAAATAATATATATCAGAATAAAATATAGGACGAGTATAAAACAGATTCTGAACTTGTATTGTGCAGTTTTAGCTTCTGAATGAGATAACTATTTACAGACTTAGCTTATGAATTATTTAAAGACATATTTTAGCTTTTGAAGTATTTAGTAAGAGAGATACACATGCAAAACAGCTTCTGAACTAAAGTTTGAAGCGCCAGATTCTTAAAGCTAGCTTCTGAGCGTGTAGACTAAATTGTTCTAGTTTCTGAAGTTATTTTCTATGTCAATTATGATGAGTTCAATTTTACTGGACCTGTAATTTAGTTATCCAAGACTAATCTAGCTTCTAAGATAGTGAATTTATCAATTATACATTATATCAGCTTCTGAACATGCATTAAATAATAGTTAGAGACTTCAAGCAAAATGTTTATCATATTGAAATGATTTTTTTATCATTCAAAACATATGAAAAATGTTCAGGAGCTAAAATGCATTGCTTCATCTTGTATTGTAAAAGATCTTGCAATAATTGCATGATCTTGGCTCATTTTAGGCGCCACTTTAGGAGGGAGAATTAGGGTTTTCATAGCTTCCCTTGCTCTCATATTTGCCTCCTTTGGTGTAGAGTGTCTAGGGTTTCATGATCTTGTCATCAAATGCTAGATCTTCCCTAGTATGCGCCTATCAGTGTTCAAAAAACCGAACCGAACCGGCCGGTCTGACCGGTTCAACCGGGATCCGGACCCCTGCCCGATTCGTTTCTAAGTTAAAAACCGGTTTTCAATAAATCGGTGAAAAACCGAAAAAACCGACCAAAACCGGTGAACCGGCGAAAAAACCGGTTGAACCGGTCAACTAATTTAAAATAAAAATTTTAATTTTTTAAAATTTAATAACTATTTTATAATAAAATATAATATAAAATATGATATAATTATTAAAATTAAGGACTATTAAACCTCTAAATTTATTAAATGCTCTATATTTTAACTTTAAATCAATATTTTAAATATATTTTAATTTTTTATAGCATATAATTCATCAAATGCATATATATTGTTAGATAAATATATATATATATATATATATATATATATATTTTATCTATATTTAATTATATACGGTTGAACCCCGGTCCAACCGGTTGAACCTCTGAACCTGTGAACCACTCCCCCGTCCGGTTCAATGTCCGGTCCGATTTTTAAAACATCGGCGCCTATTATATATGCTATTCCATGGAATCTTCTTATGTTGATTCTTGGAATCTTGATTATTCCTTAGAATCTTGTCATTGTATGCTTGCGTCTTGGAGATTCTTCTGGAATCTTGTGGTTTCTTCCGAGATCTTCTGAATCTTGATAGAATCTTCTGGAATCTTTTGATGAGCCACAAATTTTTCTAGAATCTTTTGGAATCTTTTGACGGCCCATAGAATCTTCTGAGATCTTCTGACTAGGGGTGGAAATGAGTCGAGCAAGCTCGTGAGTTTTGTTTTGGCTCGGTCCGTTAACGGCTCAATAAGCCGAGCTCGTGAGCTCATGAGTCAAGCTTGAGCCAAGTGTTTGAGCTCGATTATTAAATGAACTGAGTTTGAGATTTACTTAGTTCGACTCATTAGCTCGTGAGCCAGCTCGATTATAACTGTACACATTTTAATATTCATTTTAGTATATGACCATCCAAAAATTTACACATTTTAAAAATAAAAAACATCTCTTGATTAAAAAAATAAATACCCAAACCCAACTTAAACTAAAACTTTACCCAACCCCGTACCAAAAAGAGGCATATTTGGATGGTTTTTATTTTTCTAAATTTTTAAAAAAAAAGCATTTCCTCAAACATACCAAAATCCAATAGGAAAAAAAGCATTCCACCTCACCCACTCACTCTCCTAAGCTATTCTAGCACACATACACAGCAAAGCACACCGCACACACTCTAGATTTAGGTTTTTTGGATTTTTATTTTGAGAGTGGGGATATGAATGGAGGTGCCACTGATGAGAGAGAGAACGAAGGTTAAGAAGAGAGACAGCTCAAGTGAGGGGAGAAGAGAAACATGGTCAGAGAGGGGAAGAAGCTGCCTTGGTGGTGGTGCTGCAGAGAAGGGGAGCTTCGCGGATGAGTCGAAGTAAAGGCCCAACTACCCAAGGCGAATCGGTGATCTGCTACAAAGGTAGAGCAACGCGCCAGTGGGGTGGTGGTGACCTCCTCCTTCCCGATTTCTTCGCTTATCCATGTTCTCTTCCCCTTTCTCTGCTCTGCTCTATTTATTTATTTATTTTCTTAATTTAATAATCGAGCCAAATATCGAGCCGAGCCAACTCGCGAGCTCGTGATGAGTCGAGCTCGAGCCTCGAATTTGGGCTCTGATGTTGAGCTAAGAGTGTTGTTAATTCTCTCAACCAACGATCAATTTAGAATTTAAAACAAGTTCCCAAAAAGGTATTGAATTAATTAGCTATAGTAGTATAGCTAGTCAACCCAAGTCGTCTCTCAAGGAGGCTTATATCATTGATCTAATATGTATAGTATATGTAGATTTGGGATTGTGCACGAAGTGAAGAAAGCTATGCAAATAAAGGAAAATAACAATGCAAAAGAGTCTTGGTGTTGGGACATGCATCAAACCATATTTTCCCCATCCTAAACCCACCTAGGCATTTTATCAAACACCTTGCAAGCAACTTACACATGCATAGAAATTATTCAACCAAAATGATTTGGATCCAAACCAAAATAGTAAAACTATCCTAAACATATGCAAACCTAATTCTCAATCAAGAATTATTCCTACTCTCCTAGCAAATAGGCATCAAATGATAATCCTCACTCAACACCCAAAAACACTCAAATGCACAATAATCTCTTAATCAAGAAACTAAAATGCACTCAAGATATACAATTAAAATCAGCAAGCATGGATCCACACAAACAAACCATAATTGCATTTGGAACCAAGAGATTAGGAAGCAAAAGCAAAATCATGCAATGGGTTTCAAGAGAAAATGTGATTCTAGCATTACCCAACACCAAGAACCAAGAACTACTCAACCATAATTAAAAGAGCAAGTAAGAAACAAGAAATAGAAGCAATAACAAAGATGGAAATGAAAAATGGAAATTGAATTGAACTTGGAGAATTGTATGTAATGTGTAGAGAGAAAATGTAAAGAAAAATGTAAAGAGAGATTCTAGAGAGAAGGGAGAGCTTCTCTCTCTAGAATAACCTAACCTAAAACTAAAAACTAAAAAATGAAAAGGTGTTTCAGCCCAATTACAAAGGGGTCTTAAGTAGAAAATGAACTAGGGACTAAATAGCAAAAACAGCAAAATTCCAAGCTGCTGTCACGACCTGGTCGCTAGCGACCAAGCAAGCATAATGCTGGTCGCTAGCACCAACACAGAAAACCCAAAGATGCAGCTTTTTCTCCGGCTCGCCGTTTTGTCCGCTCGTTCGCTCCGACACTCCCGATGCTTCCAAGACTCGGAGTAGCTTCGGCCTAGGTCCCTGAAATCCAAAGACACTACCCAAGAGTGCATCAAAAGATAACTAAGACCGAAATGCCACTAACAAGCCTCAAAAAGACATAAAATTGCCACACTAACCAAGAAAGTGAAAATATGCACAAACAGTGTAAAGAACCATTATTAAAGCAATAAGGGGTGCAAGACGCACATGTAAAGGTAAAGAATGCACAAAATTTCGCATCCTATCAAATACCCCCACACTTAACCACTTGCATGTCCTCATGCAAGAAACCTAAAGCTAAGAAATCAAAACAAAAGAAATAAGGTGCTTCTTGACTTTCAAAGAATGCTCAAAAGTGCTCTGGCTTAAGACCAAGAAAATAGTTAAAGCAGCAAGAAATTCCAACAACCAAGCATTTCAACATCAAGAGGCACATTATCACAAGCCAAGCAGAAATCTCTTAAAAAGCATAGATGAAATGGAAGGACCTCAGAGGAGTGTGTATGCTGTCAACTCACCTGTATAGTGGCTTGGTCTTCCTCTCAATTCTCTTGTTAGACCAAGCATTCAACGTAGGTTTGCCAAACCTCTAGATTTCCACCAGTAACATTCAATGCACCCAAGAATCAAGAGGACTTTATTTTGGTTGTAACGAGACCAAGGTTAAGGTGTGGAATGTATGGATAAGTGAGCTAAAGGACCCAAGGAAGTTAGACTAGCATTGGTTATGTGAGTCTCAATCAAACACAAGGGGGAATTCTAAGCACACAAAGGCACAAGCACAAGAGCTTTGCTCTTTTCTTGCACTTTGAACCTTTAAATACCCAAACATGAGGTGCTTTTGTGTGTTTTTCTTCCTTTGCTCATATTATTAAATTTTTTTTTAATTACATGTTCTTTACATACAATTCCAACCAATTTTCACATTAACACATCAATATGTCCCCCCCCCCCCACACTTAAAAGTTTGTCGTCCACGGCAAACACCCATACTTAGACTCAACCATACAAAATGATAAAACCAATGCTACTCCACTTTTCCAAGGTAGGGTGTAAAGTGGTTTTTCACTTTTTAGGCGAAAGATGAGCTAAGATCAAAGAATGGGATATAAGGCTCAAAGGGGCTTGCAATGGTAATGTCGAGGGTGGACAATATGGCCGTGGGCTAAAGAAGAAAAATGCCTCTATCACACTCAGGAATGCATATGAAAACGTAGCCTCAATTAAGAGATAAGGCAAACCTTAGAACGACAAAGTCCACAAGAGATACACACAAAAATAATGGCATGGAATGTAATGTGGCCAACCAATGAAGGCTCAAAACTCACAAGGTGCATATCCAAACACAAATCATCTATACAATTTAAGTTCAATCACCAAGCAAGAATTAAAAACTAAATGAGATGCAACCGTGTTGGAACTCCTAACCACTTAAAACTGATGAATGTCTCAAGCACAACAATGAAAAAGCAACAAAGAAATCAAGGAGCACACAAAGTGAACCTAAACTACCTATAATTTTCATTTTCAGACTCTTTTTTTCTTTTTTTTTAGAAGCCGGTTGCTAGCGACCATCAGCATTGTCGTCAGCGACCAAGAGAAAAAATTTAATTTGGCAGTGTGTTTCGAAGCGCACGCGACGAGGCGCATGGTGGCTGGGCGACCAAGTGGGTGGTCGCTAGCGACGAGGGGTTAATTAGTCGCTAGCGACCAATGCTGCTGAAATCTGCATTATGCAGCAAAATGCTGCAGAATTTTGCCAAGTGCCCCCAATCCTACCCTAAGCTACGAAAATATAACTCCTAACACATGGAAATGCTAATAAAAAAAAGACTAGAAACAAGAAAAACATGATGGACAAGTCACTAACTCAAACAAACAAACAACCTAAACTATCACACAACATGTGAAAATCTACCTAAAACATGCTTTATTGAATTTAAACGCAAAACATAAAATAAAAGAAAGTTGTAGAAACTCCCTCAAGGCGGCTTGTGCTTGAATTGGTCCAGGAGCTTCCACCAAGGAATGGTCTCAACGCCTCCACCGGGATCCCATAATAAGCAAATGAAAACACGAAGCACGATCCTCTTCTTTTCTCCCGGACCAATGCATCTTGGCCCTCAATTTGTTCCTTAGGGAGTGAGAACTCCCCTTTGACAAAGCATCCCAAGAGCAACTAACTTCAAGTGAGGAGGGATGGTGAACCTCACAAGAAGCCTTCACATGGACAATACCAACAGACTTTGGTTCCCAAGATGCCTCAAGTTGAGAAGATGTTGACTCCCCACAAATGACTAGGAGTTGTGCATCCGTCTCTAGGAAGGCGTACTCATGGCGAGAGAGGGAGAATGACCTCGAACCAAGGAAAATGAACTCGATCGAGGGTAGGGAAGAAATGACCGCAACACCAACCGCTTCACAAGGTCCCATGGTGAAATCCGCTAATGAAGAAGCTCCTGCAGTAGCCTCGACACAAAGATGAGAGTTCTCCACGATTCCTTTTCCTTCTAACTTACAAGGTGGCGGCGGTGGGTCCTCACAAACAATCTCATCATCATCCGAGTTCTCCTCGGCATCCACTTCCATGTCACAATCCAAGGGGTCACGAGGCTCTAACACGTAGAATACCTCAATGGGTGAAGGCTCATGAAATTGTGGACTATTCTCCAAGGGAATAGAGGGTAGTGAGGGTAGAGGTGGAGGTGGAGGTGGAGGCTCCTCAACTACCCCAACTAGCTCTTCCACCATGGTTTTCAAAGTTGTCCAATCCAATTGCTCCAGAGCACAATCCTCCTCATGTGGTAGTGGTGAGAGTGGTGATGGCGGTGCATGCGACAATTGGGGTGAGGGGGAAGGTTGTGGGTTGGATAGTTGTGATGGGGATGAGGGTAGTGATGCTTCTTGGTTTCTAGAGGATGTGGCTTGATGATTCTCCAATTGCATAAGCTTCCTCTGCATTTAATATTGTTGGCGCAAGAGCTCTTCATTTCGTTGCTTTTGCTCCCTAAGAAGCTTTATGATTTGGGTCATTGTGGAGCCTTCCGCCTCATTACACTTAGAAGGGAATGCAAGAGGTTGAGATGAGGAAAATGAGTCTATGGGTGGTGGGGTTGGATTTTCGGTTGGGTATGGGTATAGGGTGGGCTCATGATAAGGGTATGGAGATGGTTCAAGGTAATAGGGTGGTGATGACTCATAATATGGTTGTTGATAAGCATCATTGTATGAAGGGTGTGGGTAAGGGTTTGGGTGTGGTGATGGTTGAGTGTATGATAGTGGGTATGGTGGTGAGGTGTAGGTTTGTGTGTATGGTGGTGGAGGTGAAAAGAACTCATCGTATAGCCTCCTACATGTTTCCAAAAGCTCATCCAACTTGACTTTATCCTCAAAAGAGAGGTAGTATACCTCACATGGAAACCCCATTGCCATATTCATCATATGAGAGACATCCAACTCTAAAGAAGGTACCATGGCCAACTCATGAAAAATATTCATTATCTCTGCCATTTTTCGGTCCACCTCTTGTTGAAGGGCCTCACCAAATGTCATATTCTTATTCCCTACATGGCCATAAGAGCAAAAATCTTGGGCACCAAAATAAGCATTAGTATCCATGTTAGTTTCAAAATAAGAAAAAATATGAAAGAACAAAAATAACAAAAGAGAAAAACAAGAAAAAGGACTTAAAACACATTAACACCTAACTCTCTTATGTCCTCAACACCACCAACCCTCTAGAACGCCATTAGTTCCTTAAGGTTCTTCCATTTTCGGGTCAAAACGTTCTAGCGGTGGATCGGGGTGCAACCGAGTCATCCATAGATAGCATAGAAGGTGTAAAAGACATGAAAAACTAAATAAAGCAGAAAAATTCTGCACTAAACCAGAAAATGCAGAATTTTTATTTTGTTTTTGTGTTTTTGTGTGTTTTTGAATGTAAAATAGTAATAACTATGCACAAAGATCAAATCTTAAGCCTCCCCGGCAACGGCGCCAAAAATTGATGTTGAGCTAAGAGCGTCGTTAATTCTCTCAACCAACGATCAATTTAGAATTTAAAACAAGTTCCCAAAAAGGTATTGAATTAATTAGCTATAGTAGTATAGCTAGTCAACCCAAGTCGTCTCTCAAGGAGGCTTATATCATTGATCTAGTATGTATAGTATATGTAGATTTGGGATTGTTCACGAAGTGAAGAAAACTATGCAAATAAAGGAAAATAACAATGCAAAAGAGTCTTGGTGTTGGGACATGCATCAAACCATATTTTCCCCATCCTAAACTCACATAGGCATTTTATCAAACACCTTGCAAGCAACTTACACATGCATAGAAATTATTCAACCAAAATGATTTGGATCCAAACCAAAATAGTAAAACTATCCTAAACATATGCAAACCTAATTCTCAATCAAGAATTATTCCTACTCTCCTAGAAAATGGGCATCAAATGATAATCCTCACTCAACACCCAAAAACACTCAAATGCACAATAATCTCTTAATCAAGAAACTAAAATGCACTCAAGATATACAATTAAAATCAGCAAGCATGGATCCACACAAACAAACCATAATTGCATTTGGAACCAAGAGATTAGGAAGCAAGAGCAAAATCATGCAATGAGTTTCAAGAGAAAATGTGATTCTAGCATTACCCAACACCAAGAACCAAGAACTACTCAACCATAATTAAAAGAGCAAGTAAGAAATAAGAAATAGAAGCAATAGCAAAGATGAAAATGAAAAATGGAAATTGAATTGAACTTGGAGAATTGTATGTAATGTGTAGAGAGAAAATGTAAAGAAAAATGTAAAGAAAAATGTAAAGAGAGATTCTAGAGAGAAGGGAGAGCTTCTCTCTCTAGAATAACCTAACCTAAAACTAAAAACTAAAAAATGAAAAGGTGTTTCAGCCCAATTACAAAGGGGTCTTAAGTAGAAAATGAACTAGGGACTAAATAGCAAAAACAACAAAATTCCAAGCTGCTGTCACGACCTGGTCGCTAGCGACCAAGCAAGCATAATGCTGGTCACTAGCGATCAACACAGAAAACCCAAAGATGCAGCTTTTTCTCCGGCTCGCCGTTTCGTCCGCTCGTTCGCTCCGACGTTCCCGATGCTTCCAAGACTCGAAGTAGCTCCAAAAGACACTACCCAAGAGTGCATCAAAAGATAACAAGACCGAAATGCCACTAACAAGCCTCAAAAAGACATAAAATTGCCACACTAACCAAGAAAGTGAAAATATGCACAAATAGTGTAAAGAACCATTATTAAAGCAATAAGGGATGCAAGATGCACATGTAAAGGTAAAGAATGCACAGAATTTCGCATCCTATTAGGCTCGTTTGTTATCGAGCTCGAGCTTAGCCCAGCTCAGCTCAGCTCGACTCATTTTCACCCCTACTTCTGTTATCTTGCAGAATCTTCTTGTAGAATCTTCTGATCCCTTATAGAATGTTGTAGATTCAGCAGAATCTTTAGGAGTCTGACAGAATCTTTAATATCCTTGAAATATTCTCTTATAAATGCAAGATATATTATAGATATCACTCTAAGTGAATCTTTTATATCAAAGTGCATTTAATGCTTCATACAAGATCTTTTCTTCCAAGATTTCCATATATATTTGCGCAATATATATATATATATTATATATTTAAATAGAGAATTTTGATTTAAAGATTCTCAATTTAATGTCATGTATGAGCCATATTCAAGGATGAGAAATCCTAGAGTCTTCATAATTATGTTTTCTTTTTTATCATAATCCCTTGATGATGTGGCCTTCATAAATCTTGAAAATAATTCCTTAATTACAATATGTATGAGCCACTTTTGTTGTTGTGTTGCTAATATGTGCCTTTTTTATATATATATATTTTTTAATTTAACCACATCCTAAAACACACTTAACAAACGGTTAGTCCAACCGAATAATACTTTTATTTACACGTAGAATTTTTATCACTCAAAACCTTCAATAACGAAGTAAAGGGTTCTTGGAGCTAACACCACCACCACCACCCGTCCGTGATATCATAGTAGTTAGATACACTCCAGCTACAGGTTTCATCTCCATCATATCGACCATACCTTTTTCCTTTGGTTTCTACACCGCCGACCTCCAGTTTTGGGACCCCGCTCCAGAGCCGATTGATCCAGTGCAGCCGCATTACGTCGAGGATCATCTGCCACCGCTGGTTCGGTGTTTCCGGTTCATCCTGCTCCTGATCCCGAGCCCGTGCCAGATCTTGAGGATCCCGTGTTCCCTGAGGATAACATAATGGAGAATCTTTTCCTTTGGATCGACCGTGATGAGGTTGTATACCTGATTATGTCCATGGTGATTGAGAGTTCGACGGTCTGAGTGAGCCCGAGTCAGTGGTGATGTTCGAGTCCATCGAGGAGGAGGATCCTGAGGAAGACGTGAGTACGTCCAATAATTGAGCGAGTATTCATTTCATTATTATAGTTTATCATCATTTCTTTTTGGGTCTTGTATTCCGACCACTACTATGACATTCTTTTATTATTGCTAGTACACTTATTCCTATGTACCTTTTGTTGAGCTTTTGGGATTTTGGATTCTCATACTTTGGATAATTTGATATTTCAGTTTTATTATTCCTCGTTATTCCTCACTTATATATACATTGTTGATTCACGTTTGATTATTATATCTTTGCAAAAAAAAAAAACTGTGTATTTCGGCTAGTAGTTTTAGGATGTTACAATTTAAATTATTGTACGAGTATAAGTGATCAAATATTGCATGGATATGAATGATAAAATATTGTTATATAAGTTCATTATTTAAAAAATATAATTTAACATATTTATAAAATAAAAATTATTTTAATTTCATTTTTATAAAAAATTATGAATATTAATTTATGTCTTTGTTATATATATGGCACAGATAAAATAAATATTTATATTTCACATAATTAGTAAATTGTGCCTTATATTAATTATTTGTTTAAAATATATATTTCACTTTATTGTTTCCATCAAAATTAAAATTAATTTATAATTTTCTAAATTTATGATCATTTTTATTTCAATACAATTTTAACATCCATGAAGTTAAGAATAATATGAAAATAAATATATACTTTAATTTAAGTATTTATCTTTATATTATTTTTAACTTTTAATATAATTGATTCAGTACATTTATATAAATATATATCTTATATACATAGTAATTTATCAATAATGATTAATTATTATATAATAAATATATGTTGATTTTAATTTTTTACAAAAATATATATTGCTTTGATGTTTCATGCATAATTTATATATTTTAAAATTTAATATTAAAAATATAATTTTTTGTGCACGGTAAAAAAATCCTAATAATAAGATGGATTTTTTCCCCCAATAAAACCCTAAAATGCATTAATTCTACAAACAAGCAAAGAGAAACAATAATTCCAACGTTGTCCTGTTTTTGGGTTTCTTAGGGAAAATCGTAGGAGTCCCACGATTTCACCCGAAATGAACTGAAATCGTAGGACCCCTACGATTTCAGGCTGAATTGGCTTGAAATCGTAGGGGTCCTACGATTTCAGTTCATTTCGGGTGAAATCGTGGGACTCCTACGATTTCTGTTATAAAAGTGTTTATAAAAGACCATCCCCCGGCCATTATTTGACATACAACCATGACTGAAAATTCACACTATGCACTCATACATCACCAAGGATCAATTGAAACTAATAGTCGGGGTAGTGTAATTTTCAAATCACCCAGTACTATTGGTTTCATTCTTAATGAATCAGTTACTTTTGCTGAGCTGGAGAGTCAATTGATTGAAGAATTAAGAGTTGAGAACGTGAAAAAAATCACTCAATTGTTCTATCGAGTGCCAGTTACAATTGGTCTTGGTAGGGTGGAGTTTGGATGTCAGCAATTGCGGGACGATAGGGATATTCGTAGAATGTTTTTCTCTCACAATACTTTTCTAGAAATTAGAGCTATAGAGCTATTTGTCGTGTTAGAAGACACGATCAGCTCACACGGATCCGTACCAAATCCTGCACGTGCATCACCTTCCGTGGCTCCTGCAAATGTTACTGGAGGAGATATCGGTTTTGATGAAGAAGATGATAATGATATCGCAGACATAGCAGGTAAGTATAATTTATTAATTCGATATGTTTTTTTTTTGTATAAAAATATGTTATGAAATTATTTTATAATGTAGAAAATTGATAGGTGGTTACCATAAATTAATTTGAATTGTTTTATTAATTTGAATTGTTTTATGTTAGGAAATGATTTTATTACGTAGAAAATTAATAGGTGGTTAGCATAAATTAATTTTAATTGTAGCAATAGTTTAATTGTATTTTTTTATTTAATATTGTATATATAGTACCATAAATTTATAATTTGAAATGGTTTATAGAAATATGTTAGGAAATGATTTTATTACGTAGAAAATTAATAGGTGGTTAGCATAATTTAATTTTAATTGTAGCAATAGTTTAGTTTAATTCTATTTTAGGAAATTATTTTATTACGTAGAAAATAAATATAGGTGATTAGCATAATTTAATTTTAATTGTAGTAATAGTTTAGTTTAATTCTATTTTTTTATTTCATATTGTATATATAGGAGGTACATAGGAGTTAATAAATGTTGATAAAATTAAAATAATAATATTATTAGATTAATTATTTTTTTGTTTTGTTTTATGTATTATCTATTGAATGTCTATATTTATAGGGGATAAACACATTGATCTTGCAATTCAAATTGCACAACCAGTGAATGTTGAACCTTCTCCAGTTCAGAATAATCTTCAGTTCCAACACATAGATTATGTTGCTGATGAAGGAGTCGATATTAGGGGAGATGATGATGATGATGATTTGCACGCTGAGGATGTTTTATTACAACAACTGAGTGATGAAGAGGTTGCTGCAGAGGCTGATGTTCTCCCACAGTCTCAGCCTGTGCAATCACAAGCACGTGGTGGACATGTGCACCAGTCTAGGACCGCAAGTATGATGCGTGGTGTCCTTGAACATTACACCAATTTGAATTTGGATGCAGAGGCCCCCCATAGTTCTACACAACCTTCAGTAGAATCTGGGACTTCAGATGGGGAGACTGAATTTTTCGTTGGTCAGATTTTTCCAGACAAGGAATCAGCAGTGTATGCCGTGAAGAATTATAGTATAAAGAGGCGTGTTCAATACAAGGTCCGGGAATCTGACCACATTAAATATCATGGGAGATGTGTAAAGTTTGGTGATGGATGCAATTGGAGCATACGTGTGAGCTATAGGAAAAAAAAGAGGCAATTGGGAGGTCCGAAAGTACACTGCACCACATACTTGTGTCTTTGAACAAATCTTGCAGGTTCACCCTCAGCTGGACAGCGCAGTGGTATGTGATTTAATTTTTCCTATGGTCAAGAATGACCCTAATGTTCCAGTAAGAGTTTTGCAAGGTGCAATGAAGTCAAGATTCAATTTCAAAATATCATATAAGAGAGCTTGGCTTGCGAAACAGAGAGCAATTGCAAAAATATATGGAGATTGGGAACAATCATACAATGAACTCCCTAGGTGGTTGTTGGGTGTTCAACAGTTCATGCCAGGTACAATATATTTTGTGCGTGTGTTTTGCGATTTAAGTTACATATTTGATATTTGTTGGGTATTCTGATGAATTGCTAATGTTACAAAAATGCATATTGCTTTTCCTTAGGTACCATATTTTCATTGCAGACTAAACCTTATTATGTGGGTAATTTGGTTGATCGTAGTTGTGTAATGTTTCACCGTGTATTCTGGACTTATCCTTCATGCATAGAAGCATTCAAGTGGTGCAAGCCTTTTATATCTATTGATGGGACCCATCTCTATGGCAAATATCACGGGGTGTTGTTGATGGCAATTGCCCAAGATGGGAATTCAAACATATTGTCTGTTGCGTTTGCCTTGGTTGAAGGAGAAACACGGGAAGCATGGTCATTTTTTCTGACTTTATTACGACAACATGTCACCCCACAGGATGGTATTTTGGTTATTTCTGACCGACACGGTGCTATAAAATCTGCTTTGAATGCAGAAGGAAGTGGATGGCAACCTCCGAGAGCATATCATGCTTATTGCATTCGACACATTGTGGCTAACTTTGCGCTGCAATTTAAGAACAAAGATGCAAAGAGAATACTGACCAATGCTGCATACGCAAAGTCTGAGCGAGATTTTTTATATTACTTCTCACAATTGAGGGATGAGAGTGCAACTATGTGTACTTGGGTGGACCGTATTCCTCGGTCTAAGTGGGCGCAATATGCTGATGAGGGTCGCAGGTATAACATTTATTAATAAGGAATATTGTTGCATTGTTTTCGTTATTTTTACTGAATATGTCATCAACATTCTTCAAATGTCACAGATTTGGACACATGACTACAAATCTTTCTGAATGCATTAATGTTGTAATGAAGGGAACCCGTAATCTGCCTATCACTGCTATTGTCCAAGCGACATATTATCGTTTGGCACATTTATTTGTCAAAAAAGGAAGAGAAGCACAAGGACAGATTGCGGGTGGTCATAGGTGGTCACAACATCTTTTGAGGGCGATCCAGGAGTCTAGCCAGAAGATCGGTCGTATGACAGTGACTGCTCTGACCAGAGATAATGTTTCTTTTATGGTGTCTGAGATCGAGACCGGTCACACTTATAGGGTCAACCTTCATAACAAAACATGTGATTGTGGGGGTTTTCAGGCGCTACATTATCCTTGTTGTCACGCTTTAGCTGCATGTGTTGATGCTCGTGTGCAGTGGGGTACCTATACCCACCAATGTTACAGCATGGATTGAGTGTTCAATGTGTATCGACACGAGTTTACTGCCATTCCCGATCAATATTTCTGGCCACAGTACGATGGTGCATACATCCGGCCAGATCCAGCTCTTCGTAGGGCAACAGAGGGACGTCCTGTATCCACCAGGATTCGAAACGGCATGGACGAGACAGAGGAAAATCATCCAAAACGTTGTGGGATATGCAGAAATCCTGGTCATACTCGCAAGACATGCCCAACTCTGCGGGCATCATCTTCTGCTGGTCCTTCTTAGATGACTTGTGATATTTGTCCACTGTGGTTGTTGATACTTCTTATTGATGTTTGTTTGCAGTTTTACTTTTTACTTGTTGTCTATTATTCCTTTTGCTCTACATTTAATCGAAGTTTAACGTAGATATTAAACCATAGAAATTAAATACATTAATTCGAATATAACGTACAATTTAAAAAACTAGCGATAGAACCGAAATTAAAAAAACGGAATAAACCATATTTTAGGACGAAACATACAACTAAGTTAGTCGTCAGCTAAACTATTGTCTCCTTCATCTCCTTCAGAGTCGTACGAGACTTCAACCTCATTTTCGTCAAATATCTCAACGTCAAATGTATTTTCTTCATCATAGTGGAGCCATACCGTGTAACCATAACACATTGAAAAATGTTGTACAAAATCCTTCCAACCGTCTGTGAACCATACCTTGTCACCTCTTTTTGCACATTTTATTTGCCATTCTTTTCCGGACGGAGTTTTCAATTTGATTTGACTAGGTAATCGTCTTCGATATTTTTGTGCAAATGACGGTGTAAGTTCCTACAAATTAACACAAATTTTCAAATGTTTAACTGAATTTGTATTTAATTAATACATGAAAAAATACTTACAGTTTTTTCTTCAGTTTCCGATCTTATCCATACCACCGTTACATTGTAAGGAATAGGTTCTATGGGGGAGAAAAATTCATGATTAATAGTGAAGTGTGCAATCCTAACATCTGAGTTGTGTTATTTATAAAAGTAGTACTTAATTGAAATCGTAGGATTGTTGCGATTTCTTAACGTTTTGTATGCATTATTATCGTAGGATTGCTGCGATTTCTTAACTTTTCCTGTGTACTGAAATCGTAGCATTGTTGCGATTTGTAAACGTTTTGTGTGCATAAAATTCGTAGGATTCCAACGATTTGGTAACATTTTGTGTGCATTAAAATAAAAATAAAAATACAAAAAGTAAACATATAATAAAATTAATACAAATACAAATACAAATATGTAAAGTCTCTAATGGTCTCTAATGAAAGGTACTAAAATAAAAATCAAATACAAATACAATAAGTCTGTAACCCAAATAAATACAAATACATATAAAACAAAATAAAAATCAATCCCCTCTATCCCTCGTCGGATGTGGTACAATATGTGAGCCCGTGAGACAAGTACGCCGCCTGATCTGGCGCCTAGGTCGACCCTGATCAGGTGGCTGTGGCTGTGGCTGTGGCTGTGGCTCTGCCTGTGGCTGTGGCTGTGGCTCTGCCTGTGGCTGTGGCTGTGGCTGTAGCTGTGGCTGTGGCTCTGGATGTGGCTCTAGATGTGGTGGCGGTCCATGTAACGCAGATGCAGGTGTACCAGACATAATATCAAACGATGCCTGGTTCAGGTCCAACTGAGCACCTCGTGCTGGGGTACTAACATCGCCACCGCTATGGAGCTGTCGACGAAGATATGCATCAAACATATCAAGATCATCATCAGTGATGGATATACCAATATCGTCCACTGACTCCATCGTCGGCCTATAACAATCACTGTCTCCCCCTGCTGCAGCCTGCGAGCTCGATCCAGGTGCATCGCGCGAGCTCGATCCAGGTGCATCGCGCGAGCTCTGCCCAGGACCACTCCTCCAATCTGACGATAATCCAGCAAAAAACATAGATCCTCCAGCAGCTACCCTAGACTCAAAGTGCATCTCTGTCTGCGTATCCGGTGCGACATGCGACTGCTGGGGCAACCGGGACTGCGGTGGTATCTGGGTACTAGTCCGGGACTGCGGCCGAGTCTGCGACTGCGTCTGAGTCTGGGTTTGGCGCGAAATAAAGTAGTCACCCACATCCGCAGTCCCAATAGGGTACTGGCGTCTGCTCTGACGTGTGCCCGTCCGTGCTCTCGTGCGTGCACGTCTCCTATCAGGGGCTGCTGGTGGGTGTGGAATCTGAGGACCTGCACCAAGGCCAACTCCATCAGGCAACCCTGGAGGGATCTCGTCTGGGCCAGGGGGACCTCCGCCTAGATATCTAAAAATACTCAACGTCCACCACTGAAGATACTCTGCTGAAGGACGATAATCATGTGTCATCATCCCAGTGAACACACGATCGTATCGATCTCCCCATATATCATAATAATCTCTGTGCTCCCTCGGCCACCATCTCGAGGGACGTCCTCTCCCATCAATGCCATGAACGCGGCTGAGGTCAGCCGGAGGAGATGGGATATGCTGCATCATGTGGAACTGCCTCAACACACGATCAGGCTGATGATACTCTACTATCTCGAACGAAAGCAAGAGAATAACTGAACGAAACAGCACAGAGTGCTGCTGGACATGATCCGGAACAATCTGCATCACGTCCATGTCAGAATATGGTGTCCATCGGAACTGCACAAATGTTTCACTCAACATTAGATTAATGACGACGAAGAATATGGCACAAATACAAACATATGAACAAACATTTAAACAATGTGACACTTACCCCATCCATAGAGATGAAATCCAGTATCCGTCGATACTGCACCAACCGTGCAGTGTTATCTCCACGAGATGACCGGAGACCGCCCCACCTAAGCAACTCAAACATATGTACACAATTAGATAGTTAGGACAATACTGAGTACTACATTAAATTAGATATGATATAATGAAACAAAGATTGTACCTCCCAGCGAGCGGAAAGAAAAGATCATCAAAATGTGCCGGTCGTAGTGAGGGGATGCGATAGTACGCCCAAGAAACAAGCAGTGACAAGCAAGAACCAGTGTCAGTCACTGTGTACTTCGTCGCTCGACACATAGTCCTATACAAACAGGCAAGAACAGCGCCTCCCCAACACATCTGACCACATCTCCTGAAATCCTCGAGCAAAGGTAGAAATTTCAGGTGAACACGAGCACTAGACTTATCGGGGAACAGAAAGCCCCCGATAAGTCTCATAATGTAAGCTCTGGCATGCCGCTCGATCACCACCGGAGATGCTGAAGGAACTAACTGCGACTCTGGAAACTCTGTCTCGAACCAAGGAATACTAACAGAACTCCCGTCACGCTCCTCAACAGGGGGGATAACACCGAGTAGAGACTGACAATAATCCCAGATGTCGCGGCCCTGGTGGTGTTCCGGCCAATGACCGATGCAACCAGAAACTGGCTCCCCATCAATACGTAAACCCAGCTGCACTGCTACATCCTCCAGAGTGATGGTAGCCTCACCATATGGTAGGTGGAAGGTATGAGTCTCTGGATACCAACGCTCAACCAAAGCGCTAACCAAACCGTAGTCACAGTCGAATGTACGATGACATAACTGTGCTACCTCCCAAAAATCGGCTGTGCGTAAATGATACTCTAATAAAGGGTGCGGCCTAGATGCGCCACAAGATCTAACTCGTAGTACACGTGGAGGCTAACGAATAAAATTAAAAAATTAAAATTAATAAAATCTACAAAACATTAGAAAATTAAAATATAATTGAAAATCTAACTAATCCTAAAAGAACTAAAATAAAATTTCTTAATCCTAAACTATAAATTATTATTAACAGTTAAATTAAATTAATAATAACTAAAGCATAAATTATTAATAGTTAAATTATAATAATAATAACTAAAGCATAAATTATTAACAATTCTATTATATTAATAATAACTAAAGCATAAATTATTAAAAGTTAAATTAAATTAATAATAACTAAAGCATATTCTTTATTATTAACAATTAAATTCAATTAATAATAACTAAAGCATATTATTAACAGCTAAATTAAATTTATAAATTAAATTTATTAATAGTTAATATAACTAAAACATAATATTACTATTAACAGTTAAATTAAATTAATAATCACTAAAAATAAATTATTAATAGTTAAATTAAATTAATAATAACTAAAGCATAAAATTATAATAATAATAACTAAAGCATAAATTATTAATAGTTAAATTATATTAATAATAACTAAAGCAATTCATTATTAACAATTCTATTATATTAATAATAAGTAAAGCATAAATTATTAAAAGTTAAATTAAATTAATAATTACTAAAGCATATTATATATTATTAACAATTAAATTCAATTAATAATAACTAAAACATATTATTAACAACTAAACCCTAAACTAAATTTATAAAAACTAAAGAATTATTTATTAACAGTTAATATAACTAAACCATAATATTACTATTAACAGTTAAATTAATAATCACTAAAACATATTATTATTAACATATAAATTAAAAATAATTAACCACAGCCGCTAATTTCCGTGCAATATGAAACGGTGACGTAACTCCGAAATTTTCTTGTGCCATCGGGAACTACTAGTATCAACTCAAATACAATTTCTTTAAGAAATTAGAGAGAGAGGCGGAAGAATTCTAGAGAGAGAAGCGGAAGATTTGTAGAGAGAGAAGCTGAAATGCAACTGAAATCGTAGGAAGGGGGCCTTTATATAGCCGTTTGAAATCGTAGGAATCCTACGATTTCAATGGAAATTATTTGAGCTGAAATCGTAGGGATCCTACGATTTCTAGAAACGTTATAAAATGTA
The DNA here is from genome assembly GCA_013621005.1 of Aeschynomene evenia. Lineage (NCBI taxonomy): Eukaryota > Viridiplantae > Streptophyta > Magnoliopsida > Fabales > Fabaceae > Aeschynomene > Aeschynomene evenia. Next base: position 9,330,572 of record CM024271.1, read on the forward strand.
CTAAAATCGTAGGGATCCTACGATTTCTAGAGAGATAAATAATTGAACTGAAAATCGTAGGGATCCTACGATTTTCCCTAAGAAATCCAAAAACAGGATAACGTTGAAATTATTGTTTCTCTTTGCTTGTTTGTAGAATTAATGCATTTTAAGCTTTTATTGGGGGAAAAATCCTAATAAGACATAGGAAGAAGAAAAAACAAAAAACTAAAAATAAGAAGTGAAATTGGGGGTGCAAGCAAGCGAGTCTGTGTGCTCGTTCTGTCTCAACTCTCAAGTCGCATCACACGACTACAACAACAACCACTGCTACTCGAGCTACAGCAGTGGCTTCTGTGTGGTTTTTCATCAAACAATTTAACTGCATTCTATTGCTAATTCGAATTCGAAGAACAAATCAGAACAACAATGCATTCTTTCGGTTTACAGAGCCAATGCTCTTCTAACGTTCGCCATAACCATTCTCGCCCTAATGTGCGCTATGGCTTCTATCTCCGACAACTTTAACTCTCCCTTTCCCTCTGCGCAAGTCCAGGTCTCTATCTCTCTCTCTGTCTCGTTCTTGTTTCTCAGATCTGTGATTCAATGAATTTCCATCTCTAATTCGAAATCCTTGACCTAATATCATTTTGATTTTGTGTGTTTATGAATGCGGTTGTACGTGTTATAGGTATTGAACATTAACTGTTTCAGAAACAGCCAAACGGCAACGACGAGGTATTTCATTGTCGTTTTTTATTTCTTCGTCTTCTTCTTCTTCTTTTAATCTTAACTTGGAATTCAAATTCTTTTATTTTTCGTGCCAGCGTGTTAATGAGTCATATATTGGGTTTCGTTTTAGTTGATATAGGATCTGTATTGTATAGGAATTAGGATTAAGGAGTAAAAAAAGGAATAAGAACTTGGTTTCACAATTACATTCTTAAAAAGTATTATGGATCTTCTGTTGCATAATGTATGGTTAAGTTATCTTTGAGGGCCTCTGGTAACAACATCATATCATGCAATCCACGGATTGAAGATTCTGTTTGCCTATTCCAATTCCTAAGGTTGTCAACTGTACTTAGTGTTATTTAGACCGATTCGGTTCAGATTGTTTAGGGCATTATACAATCTGTAGAAGATTCTGTTTAGGGCGTTCTAATCCGTAAAGGCAGCTAGTGCACTAGGCTTCCCACTTGATGGGTTTGAGAATGGTAGACGTACGCAACCCTAATCCCGTAATCTTTAAGTCATTAGTTAGCAATCTTACTGATGTGCTAAGACTCACCCTCCTTAGAACACATTCATAATTGGAGATTTTTCAGAACATGGTTCGAGGGAAGGAGATTTATAGTCATGGTTTCAGCATTGTGCATAAATCTTTGACATGAAAGGAGCTTCATGGCTTTATCAATTTATTTTGTAACTAAATAGAAGCTAATTCTATCAAGAACCCAACCTGGAATAATTGTAAATATTAGTTGGTTCTGTTCCTTCGAAGTCAGTTATCCAAGTAGGGCCAAATATTTATCAGTTATCACTATGCTGTGCTATTTGTCGTGCAATTGCAAAAGGTCTAACTCTTAGTCTCTTACCATATATACTATAAACATATGTCATGGGTATATTTCTCTATATATGCTCTGAATTTCATTCTGCATATAATCTTGGTATCATGTGTCATAACTCAACTCATAAACCATCTCATTGTGATGTCTTTCTCTCTGATATTCAGAGTGAAGGATTAGTTGAAACCCCCTTAGTTTGGCTCTAACATAAATCCCTCAAAAAGTATAAAATAAGTGTGATAGATAATCAGTCTCATATTTTGCCAAAATACTCTCTTTTATTAATACTTTGCAAAAAACAACCTTTTATAAAATTATACATGATTAAGAATTATCTCTTTATGCAAAACCAACCCTAGGTATACTTCACCAGCACCTTTCCTGAATCAACTCACATTTACAAATTTATCTGTAAGCCACAGAACTCCTATCAAAGTCAACCCATTTTTCAAACAAGAAAGAATAACCATATAATGCAAATTGTATAACGTCAAGACTAAACTAGAGAGAAGAACAAATAGAAGAAAGAAAGAATCTATCTTTGTATGGCTACGAGAGATTTCACCTGCATCAAGAGTTGTCTCCCAAATTTAAGAGAAGAGTTGTGAATGAAAGAACAATGGGGTGCTCCATCAGTCCATCTTCGTCTGCATCTCCATAGCTAAACGACATGGAAGTGAATATCTTGCCGGGGCGCTTCTTGCCATCAAGAAAGGCACCACCTTTGTGGGAGCGATCCCTATTGAGAAGACCCCTCGTGTACCCCATGTCAACATACACGTCCTTCACGAGTGTGAGGGTCCGAGTCTGGCGGGTTAACCAGTCCTTAACCGAATCGTTGACCGAAACAAGGCCGAAATCAGTGGGGTACTTGACAGCAGCGTTGGGGCGGTCAATCCAGTGCCACCCTCGGAATGGGAGTTTGGATTCAAGATAGTCACGGTGGTGGTGGGCGGTGTTGTACTCGCGGAAGCGGACAATGTAGTTGTTGCAGTTTTAGACTTTTAGCCCCCAAATAAGGAAGGGTGCATTTGCAAAATACTAATAAAAGTAGGTATTCTTGCAAAATATAAGACTTATCATTTAATAATATTAAACACCTATTTTTATATTTTTTTAAGGGATCTATGTTGAAGTTAAAGTAAGGGGCTCCAACGAATCTTTCACCTATATTCACATGTCGTCTTTTTCATTGCTCGATCTATAGTGAGAAACCTTTCTGTGCTTGCAGGTCAGCATGACAATGAATATATCAGCAGATTTGCAGTCTATTTTCACATGGAACACAAAACAGGTTCTTCACTTGAATTTGCATAATTTATTACAATCATGTTGGTTTTTTTTATTTTTCGTGTCATTATCCCCAATGCTATTAAACTCGGGAGTTTAACTAAACTCATGGAGTCAAGATAAACTCGAATTGTAAAAACTCGTAAGAGTTTACTATCATAAAAAATAAATTAAAAAATATTTATAACATCTAAATACAATAAAATAAGTTTGTGATAAAAACAAAATACAAAAATTTCAGTAACTACAATGTAATAAAACCAATGTAAGTCATTAAATATAAAAAATTAATTAAAATCATAAGATTTTTTTTTTTTTGGTGAGGAAATCATAAGAAATTTAATAAATATGAACTTAACAACCTAAAAAATTTTGCTAATTTGTGTCAATAGATCATACTTTCAATTTTAAAATGTCTAATTATGAGTCTATACTATGATATTCCATGTTGTTACTTGAGAGTCCAAAATCTAACCAAAAGAATAAACTTGAGAGTTTACCCGAGTTTATAAGAGTTTACCCAAGTTAACTCACGTGTTTATTCAGGTTAGAGTTTATGAACGAGTTAACTCGATTTAGAGACCTAAACTCATAAACACATAAGAGTTTAAGAGTGAACTCGAGAGTTTGATAACCATGCTTATCCCTCTTTGCTTCCTGAAAATAAGAGTGCTCTTGGTATTTGGTAGAACTATAATGGAAAAGATTGGAATGGGGTCAATGGAAATTTTGCTTCCTGAAAATAAGGGTGCTCTTGGTATTTGGTAAGAACTATAATGGAAAAGATTGGAATGGGGTCAATGAAAATTAATAAGTAGTGACTATTGAGATGTAATGCATCATCTATCTCCATATATAGTCAATTTTTCCTGCTCGCTCTTCCTCCCATCATGATGTATTTCTTAAAAATCTTAAGTTGTGTTACTACTATCTTCATATCATTTCCTGAAATTTCTGTTTTTCCCATCCTTTCTATTTTTAACATTTTGTATGGCAATATATTTCTATAGAAGTATTGAAATTGCTTAATATTATAGTTGCATATGATGCATAATGCATGGGGTTCTTTATTCCAATTACTTACTCAAAATAATTAGATTTATCTGAAATAAATTCTAAAATCTGAATAATTAGAGTTCAGGGTTGTCTGGGGTCTCAGCATTGCTTCTTTCGTGTTATGCTTGCAGGTTTTTGTCTTTTTAGCTGCTGAGTACGAAACCTCTAAAAATACATTAAATCAGGTAAGACATGACCTGTTGGGTGCACATATTAACTTTGAAATTTAAACATATAAATTGTAGATTGTGAGGTCCTTTCCGGAAAGACATGACCTGTTGGCTGCAAATATTGCGTCATGTTACCTTTCTACTTTCTTCACATATCAAGCTTTGATTATACATTAGGCCATATTTTGCTTAGGAAATGATAGGTTGACATCTATATAGAGTGTATGGGATGAACATTCATATTTTGATGCCAAATAATAATATTGTGATGCCAAAATATGACCGTTGATGCCAAATTTTTTTTTGGATGTCCACATGGGATACTCATATGGAGAGTCAATATAGCATTACCCTTTTGCTTATGCTTTTGAGACGGCGATTTACTTACAGATTTCGCTATGGGATGTATTATTCCTTCTAAAGATCATGCTAAATTTTGGATTCATACTTCAAATAAGTACCGCTTCATTGACCAGGTGCGCACCGTCTCAAGGATGTTATTATGCTTATAACTCGGGTGGATTAGTTCATATTTCTTTAGAGGCATTAATTTTCCCTTCTTGTTCCATGTCCAGGGAAGCAATTTGCGAGGTAAAGCTTTTAACTTGACCATGCACTGGCATGTTATGCCTAAGACTGGCAAAATGTTTGCCGATAAGATAGTTATGCCAGGGTACCTGTTGCCGGGGAATACAGATGAAGCATTCTTGTGTTGTGAAATGTATTTCTGTAACTTAAGAAGCATTTTCTGTAACGGATATAGAAAAACAACAATGTGGAAAAAAGGATATCTTGTTTTAGGGGAAGTTAATATGAATAGTCAAATACATTTTACAAAGGAAGTTTTCATGGTTTCTTCTTATAGTCTCGTGTTTGATTGAGAGCATTTGTTAAAACCTGTTACTCCCGAAATTCTGAGTTCTGTCTTGATCTTCTGAAGGGAGTGTCATTGGTATATAACACAGTATCCTTCCATTCATTTTTTTACCCATTCAAATGTTGACAAATTGTAAATATATTCATAAAAGTTGTCAACATTTGAATGAGGTGGAAAATGGATGGAGAGATACTACGTATATTTAGCATTTTTCTTTTCTTATTGTTACAAAGCACACCACACAAATACTTAGAACACCAAACTAAAAATTCCAAGACATAGATATGATGGATTTTTTCCTCTATTGAAATGCAAAAAAATATCATTTTTAGATATAGGGTAAGAGAAACATTTTTTCCATAAATGTCTTGATTTTAGTCAATATTAGTAGAAATTGTAGGAATCTTATGATTTCTACCTCTCTTTCTTGAAATCGTAAGGGGATTTATATGATTACAGTCACATTTATATTAAAAATATATAATTTTAATATATCTTATATTATTACCTTTATTAATATTATCTCTTGTAACCAATAAAATATCATCTATCTTATTTAATTTTATATCTAATTTTCTTTCTCTTATAAGGATATCAAAGGAAAAAAATTAACTAATATTACATAAATTTTCTTAATAGATAAATATTAGTAGAAATATAAAAAATGAAAAATAGATAAATTCTAAATAGAAATAGATAAATAATAGACACATTTTTAATAGACAAATATTAGTAGAAATATAATTATACAAATGAAATTAATTATACAAATAAGAATAATATTAGATATATACATTTTAAAAATTTTTGTGTGATATCTGTCATCACACTAAAATAAGAATAATATTAGACATGTGTATATTTTAAAAATTTGTATAATTAATTTTATTTTCAGTTGTAAAAATTGATTTTACTTGTTTTTCTCCTCATCCAAAAAACACCACACAAAAATTGATCATAGTTTTAACATCTTTTTAACACGCATCACACACAACACAAGCTCTTACCATTTTTTTTTTTGTGAAGTACCAAAAAGGAACACAGGATTTTTTTCTGATAAATCCAACCACTAAAGATGTTTTTGATAAATAACCCATAAATGATTGTGTAAGGGTGACAAACTGCACCAGTCGTGACATCGAGTCAAATAATATTTTGTTATATGACTGATGCATTTTGTCACAGTTAAACAATCTTTCATGAGTT